>OZ023318.1:2054103-2119103 GCA_964007375.1 Ophion obscuratus
AGAGGAGTTTAGGCGTTGCGATCTTTCGCTCGTTGGCTCGCTGCGGTACGATTTATCAAAGCGCATCACCTTGCGACGTCGGGACCGTATATTTTTAAAATCTCGTGCCGCCGCTTATACTCTCGCGTGGGGAAAGCAAAAAATTAGGAAAAAAAGGAAACAAATCAAAAGAGGGAGTGGATAGGGAGTAATAAAACAAGGAAAAAAATAGTCGCGATGTAGGCGCGTTAAATCTCTAGTGCAAGACAAGAAAAAAAGAATGAAAAAAAAATAAAAACAAAAACAAAAAAACGTTGTCATTGCGCCAAAAAGCCGAAAGTGAATGTCCTGAGGAACCCTAAAAATATACGGGCAAAACCGTCTCAATCGTCCGTAATTTTATTTTCGGTCGAGGAGACTCGGTGATGTTGCGCTAGGAGGCGGCGTTCAACCTTACGCTCCCAGTTCACGATGTACCGCATTAATTCGTTTTTTTTTCTAATTCTTATTATTAAATAAAAATTGAAATCATTACACGTAATCGGAGGGGAAATAATTATTTTATCGATTAATTGTTTAATTCTGTTTAATTTGTCGAATAATAATTACTTCTTTATGATTTTGTTGATGCATTATTTATCGATTAATGTGTGAAATTATTTTAATATCTTTATTATTGTTGTAAATAACTACTTTGATAGTTAATTAGTTGGTTAGTTTTTTGTTCATTATTGTTTAATGTATATAATTAATATAATTTATCAATAAATCATAAAGTTTATAAATTTATCAAAAAACAAATAAATAAATAAAATTCCACTCATTAGTTACTAAATGGCAAATTCACTTTTATGAATCCGTTGATTAATGCTTTTAAAAGTGAATCGCCGATGAAATATTTGATAACATTTTTTTCATCTACAACGAAATGAAATAATTATGTTTGGTATTGTGAAATTTTTATCTTTTGATTATCACGATAAATGATCGCTCAATAAATCGCTTTATCAATTGACGTTCACTTCGTTTATGATTTTAATAATTTTGTCCGATTAATTTATATAGCTGTAATGTCATTTATTCCTAAATGATTAATCTTCCATTAAATTCATAATTATTTCGTGAATTATGTTCATAAAACTGTATTGAAAAAAAAATGAAATAAATTAGTCAGTCAATAATATGTCAAAAAAATGAGATTCTTTACTTACTGGATCATTTTATCAATGAACACTCAATTTATTCGTTATTTCAGTTAAATTTTACCTAATTGATTTATACTGTTAGTTGTCGTTATAAATTCCTAAATTATTGATTATTCGTTGAATCAATGGTCCAATTGTTAAGTATTTTTCATAACACTGTTGATAATGAAAATATTGGAAAATTTGGTGCTACGTAATTTCTGCACGCCCCCAAAACATCAAAATCATTGAGTTTTCCCTTGTTGAAAATTTGAACGCGTTTTTCTCAAAACTGTATTTTTCCCAACTGCCGAAGTGATTACTCAAAAATTATTTAACCGATTTTGATGAAATTTTTCACACATCTTCCTTGTACCATCAGTTTGTGGGTGAATCAAAATGATATTTTAATTCCAAAACTAAAACGTACTTTTACCTTTAAAAATAGCAAAAATTTCATGACCAATCACAAAATTGGCTTTATTGAGAGAGCTTTCCAGTGTGAAATTTTCAAAAAATCGATTTTTTTTTTGCTTCATCGAATAGTATACACTCTTCCCATCGCTTCTTTGGCATCGCTGATTGACCGTAAGTAAACGATTTACCTAAAATTTCCTCACTTGAAACTTTGAACGCGTTTTTCTCGAAACAGCATTTTTCAAAACGGTGTCCAACTTGGAGGGCAGAGTTTTAAAGCTATCGAGTTGAATTTTTTACACAATATTCTTAACGTCATTGTTTATCGTACTATGGAAGCTTTTTTTTTGACATCTTCCTATTTTTTTGTAAAAAAAACTGCCAAAAAAATGCTAAAATCGATACTTTTTGTTCAAACCGGCGCCATTTTTGCAACAAAAAAAAAAGCCTCCATAGCACGAAAGCCAATTATATACCGATCAATAATCTTTTTGTGTTTTTTGTTTCAGATCAAAATTGTGACCCCCAACGTGGACACCACATCCAAGTGCATTTTCTGCAACAATTGTTTCATCATTTTTATAGATATTAATTAATAAATAAATCGATCTTTAAAAAATTGTTTTGTATTCTTCAATACCCAATTAATATACAAAAAAAACCAGACCGATTAGATTATTTTTTCTTTAAAAAAAAAATCGCGAAAAACAGCGATTTTTCGGGCTGTCACACTGGAAAGCTCCCTTAAGCTGTTATTTCCTAAAATTTGCATATATTTCCAAAATCCTGCTTCACCGACAGCGTATGCGTGTTACTTTTAAGAATCATGTTGATTTTTTTCATTTTAGACAATTACAGCGCGAGGGAGAACTCCAGCTACACGACTGGCAGTTTGCATTAAAAAAAAAAATAACAACAAAATATTTTCGCATACCTAAAATATAAAATAAAAAACACAAATTTCCACGAGTATTCTTTACATGCAAAAAAATCACGAAAAAAATCAAAATTTTTACCTTCTAACTTTGAATTCGTGAATTGACCTATAATTAGAAAAAAAAAATTCCCTTCACGGTGACAAAAAAATGCCATCACTCGGAGTGTCGGACGCCCCGGCCATGCGAGTTTCGTGTCCACCCCGAAAATGTTTCGGTCCAAACGCGAACACGTTTGTATTTTTGATATTTTGTCCCTCGGTCTTCCGTGTCTGCGAGACGCGAAATTCTCCGCGTACGAGATTTACCAATTCGAAGCTCTTTCGTACGTACAACGCGGTATAACTCTCGTTTGATATACATCGCGTGACCTTGAATAATATACAAAAATAATCAACCCGTGATGCGGAAATATCGTTTGCGAGAGAGCTCTCGAAATATCACGGGCGGCGTTGACGCCACCGCGTCTGTTCGTCTTTTCCTCTGTGTATACGCGCCGTAACGCCTCACGCCCGTGTAACGCCTCGGATTCAATTGAATTCATTTCTACAATGAAATAGTAGCGTGTTTCGGCTGTCATATTGCACGTGGTCGCCAAGAATAGTTGAGTATGCCCGCTCGAATACACTGCATTTTTCCAACCAATTAACAAATCAGTAAATAAACAAATCATCCACTTTTGTAAGTGAATTACTACGATAAAGCATCAATTTAGTTGAATTGTTTGATTTATTAACACCCAATTCATCAATTATTTTAATAATTGGTATGTGATTAATTTATACCATTACTTGTGACGTTATCAATTACATAATGATTGACTATTCACTCAAGTCATGACTAGATTACTAAATAATAAAAATACTAATTACTGATTAATTAATAATTCACTAAGTTAATGATTAAATTGTTAATTATTTTCCATTAAATACTCGTATATAAATAATAATGGAATGAATAATTATTTTAATTCATTTCTGTTCTTAAATATAGTTATCAATTATCGAACGATAAATTCACTAAGTTAATGATTAAATTGTTAATTATTTTCCATCAAATACTCGTATATAAATTACGAATGAATAATTATGTATGTATGTATGTATGTACGAATGAATAATTATTTTTATTAAATTCTGTAATTGAACATAGTTTTCAATTATCAAACGATAAATAATTCACTAAGTTATTAATCACAGTGATCAATCATTTAAAATGACTAATTGATTGATGATAACTAAATCGACGACGAAATTGTTAATTATTTTTCGCAAAATTCTTGCAGATAAATAACAATCAAATAAGGAATTATTTTGGTTGATTACTGTAATTTATTACGGTAGGTAATTGATTCTTATTGATAAATGTGTGATCGATATAAAAAATAATATAATTCACTAAAATAATGATCAAATTGTGAATTATTTTTCATAAGATACTTGTGTATAACTAACAATCAAATGAATTACGATTTTCATTAATTTCTGCAATTAAATACAATAATTAATAATTATTGATTGGTGAGATATGATTACTGAATGATTAATCATTCACTAAATTGATGACTAAATTCTTAACTATTTTGGTTTATAACTGTAATCATGGACAGTGAATAATAGTTATTAATTACTGGTTGAGTAATTATCCATTACATTAATTACTAAATTGTTAATTATTTTTTATGATATTCTCGTATATCAATTAACAATCGAATAAATAATTATTTTTATTAATTACTGTCATTTACTACGGTAATACATTCTTATTAATTACTATATGATTAATAATTCACTAAATTAATGATTAAACTGTCAATCATTTTTGATAAATTATTTATATACAAACTAGGACTAAAGGACAATTATTTTGATCAATCTCTGTCATTGAATACAGTTTTCAATGCTTATCAATTACCGAGTAATTCATTATTCACCAAATTATTGATTGTTCATGAAATGCATAAAATCATTTGTAATTATTTTTCATGAAATACTTCCATATAAATAACAATAAAGTAAATAAATATATAAGCAAATAAATAAATAAATAACCAAATATACATAAAATAAACAAACCCAAAGAAATATAGAGACGAATAATGAAGAAAATACACGAATAAATGAATAAGTAGATAAATCAATAGACAGAAACCAATTACATTCATCAAATTACATCACCCAAAGAGCCCCAAATAAATGAACGAACAAGACGCACAGAATATTTTCCTTTTTTCTATTATATACCTTTTTCGATTATATTTATTATATTTCAAGGACTTATTCAATATAAACCTCTTTGCCGATTAGCGATATTAATAAAAAATATTAATAAAACAAAAAAAAACACGAAAAATAAACGTCTCATGAGGAATTGAGAGTCATTTAATGTTTAAAATTTCTCAATTAAAAAAATTATTAAATGAACTAAATGGATAATTTAACTTGAAAAGTTGGTGTGTGTTTATATATATGCGTATGCATGTGCACACACACATACATACACACATTATATATATATATATATATATATATATATATATATATATATATATATATATATATATATATATATATATATATATATATATATTGATAATGTCGCAAGCTGTGTGTGACTAACGCCGATTTTTCTTTGCTAAACTAGTCCGGGATACCATACAACAAGACATAACTATGGAGTGCAATGTATTGCGACACGGACACCCACACTTCGGTTAGATATCGCGGGCTGCTGCACCGCGAAACTTAACTATCAAGACTGCCACGCGTTCGAAGTTCATTCCTGGTATGGCTATATATATATATATATATATATATATATAACCGAAACTAGCACGAAGTTGGACACATTATTAAGCTTGCGGCTGCCTGCTCTCGTATATATCCCGCGTACGTGCGCACTACGTTTTGTCCTGCATGAACGAGTTCGAGTCCGGGGATCGGTGGGTCTTTGGCTACGACGATGACCTACTTCCTCGAGGCTTACTTTGTGCGAACAATAGGACGCGATCCTTGTCGTCAACGCAATCGACCCTCCCGTGCTAAGAACAAGAAAAAAACCAACAAAAATTTGATTGAAAAAAAAAACACATCATTAGAACAAATCGAAAAGACACCTAAAAAATAATAGAAAAATGAAACGAGTATCGTTCAATAAAAAATGGTTTTTTTGTCTCGACCATTTCTCGTGCCCAAGCATATTGTGGGAGTTGAATTTGATTTGGGCATATCATTGAATTTTCGGGTCAACGTGAGATAGTTTTTTTTCTCCATATATATATATATATATATATATATATATGGGGCATTCCACCCCAAATCGGACACCATTTAGCATCTCCGATTTACTCCATAATTTTTTGTCTTTTAGTATCTATTGAGAAAGGCCTCCATGACAATTTTCAGCTTTTTTTGCCCAGCCACTTCCGAGATATGAGTTTTTAAAAAACGGTACTTTTTTTTAAGGGGTTACCCCCACTTGCGATTTTGAAAACATGGATTTTTTTTATTGCATTTTTTTGAAGTACAAGTATCTGAGAATATGTCCTGAAAATTTCAAGTCGATCCGAACAAAATTGACTGAGATATGAGCGTTGAAAGAGAAGAATCCGTTGTGTAAACGATCGGAAATTGAAACTTTAAACGCGTTTTTCTCAAAATGGCATTTCTGAAGTCGGTGACCAAGATTACTCGAACACTAATGAACCGATCTTCTTGAAATTTTGCACGCTTATTTAATACATAAAAGTGTAGTCTTTAATCGTTCGATTTTTTTTTTTCGAAAAAAATGGCCGTTTTATAGCCAAAAAACGGCCGTTTTTTTTCGTTAAAATCGAACCATTAACTTTGACTGTCCGCCATTTTGTGAAAAATGAATATTTTTTAAAATCCTTCGATCAAAGACTAGTCTATACTCATATTTGACTAAATCCATCGGCATTTTTTTTTCCAGATGATCTACCTCGCCGCAATGTTGGTCACCGCAAACCGTGTATATAAAAACATTATTTCATTGACGGCCATCTGCCACTAAACAATGTAATATTTTTCAACAAAAAAAATTACTGAAAGTTCTTCAAGATGTGTTCTTTAAGATGGTATATTGATCGATTAAAAAAGTTTTGTAGTTTTCTTTAAAAAAAATCATGAAAAAGGCCTTTTTTTTGCGCTACAAGTGGGGGTAACGCCTTAATGCCCATAACTTTGCGAAAAATGATCTGATTAGGATGTTTGTTTTTTAATTTTCGTTTTTAGACGCACTTTTCGAAAAAAAAACGGTACAAAATAATAAAAACTGTATTTCCATAAGATTTTCAAGTTCTAAATATTAAATGTTGATTTTTGAAAAACACGTAGCAATCGATTTTTCTTCAAATTTTTCCTATAAATACCCTCACTCATCATGCAAATTTTAAGCCCGGCACGTTAATGGGATAACGTTGGGATCCATGTTTTTTCGAATATTAAAATTTTCTCGTTTCACTTATATGTGTTAAAAAATATTTGAAATAAAAATACTTTACATCAAAGCTACTCTCGAGGATAATCTGACACGTAATGATAATTAATTAGTTGTCAGATTGATTATAAGCAAAAGTACAATGATTTTCTACACGATGTGCAGATAAAATCATCCTTACTCAAATTATATAAATTTCGTTGAGTAACAGAAGCTCGTCGAAGACTTTTCTTAACTCTATGATTTTTTATTTGCAAAGGATTACAGCACATATTACGTTTCCCAAAATTTGACATGGCACAAAAGTTCGCAAATTGTGCTTCAAAAACTATACCGTGATATTACACAAATTTTTCATTAAATCAATTTAGTAGAGGTTATTCACAGGATACACTGTCAACACGTGATTGAAAACAACGCTGGATTCTTGTTCTGAAATGGAGCTGTAGACAAGAAAGATGCTCAGCCACTAGGCTATGTCAACGAAGTTTTTATTACCGACCGTAGTTAAAAGTTAAAAATAATTTTAAAAAGCGCCAACTTTTGAACACATATATTAACGAAATTCTTTTAAAATAAGTTTTGTTCTTTAGATGATAATGATCTTTAGGTACCTCTCCTCTCCATACACATGAGATATTGACTCAATATAAAATTGAATAAGAATTAATACAAGAAACTTATGTTGTTATATATTTAACTAAAATAATGGGGTCATTGTCCATTAAATTATTAAGACATATCTATTTAACTTCATAGACGACAATAACCATTGCCCATAGGTCGGAAAAAATGATTATTATGTACTTTTAGTACGGATTATTAAAAAATAAAAATTTTCAAATTCGACAAAACAAGGATCCTAACGTTATCCCATTAGCGTGCCGGGCTCAAAAGTTGCATAATGAGTGACAGTATTTTTAGGAAAAATTTGTAGAAAATCGATCGCTACGTGTTTTTCAAAAATCTTTTTTCAAAAATCAGGAAATACGGTTTTGATGATTTTGTACCATTTTTTTTCTCGAAAAGTGCGTGTAAAAACGAAAATTAAAAAAAAATCATCCCAATCGGATTATTTTTCGCAAAGCTATGGGAATAAAAAAAAGTACCGCTTTTAAAAAAAATCATATCTCGGAAGTGGCTGGACAAAAAAAGCTTAAAATTGGCATGGAGGCCTTTCTCAATGGATACTAAAAGACAAAAAATTATGGAGAAAATCGGAGATGCTAAAACTAAATGGTGTCCGATTTGGCGTGGAATACCCCATATGATAAGTGCTTCATATATATGTATATATATATATATATATATATATATATATATATATATATATATATATATATATATAAGAAAACTGTTTTGCGTCAATTTTACTACATAATACACATATGTGTATTATGTTGAAATTCCCAATTTATTTAGTAGCATACGTTTAAAATATTCTTCGTATTAACAGTAATTAGTACAGTCGTGCTGACGCTGAATAACTCCGTAATCGGCAGAATTAGAAGACGGCCAGTTTTTGACAGGTGATTATGTAGGTGCCGCGGGTGCTATATCCAAGTTTGCCTAAAAACGGGGTGCAGGGTTCTTTTTTAGGGGATGAAGGGGGATGGGAGAGGTTTGATGCCAAACTACAACCCCTACGAGGTCGGCGCCGTGAGACAAAATGTTAAGAAAAATCCGGGCTCCAGATTTGTCCACAGCGCCGAAGTCGTGGTACTTCATTTTGGGGGTGAAAAAGTGGGGTGAAATTTTCAAAAATCAGTTTTAATTCAATAACTTCTTAGGATACATTCGTACAGTTTTTGTTCAAATGGGAACGTTTTAGCCCTTGAAAAGACGCGTCGATCGTGTATTTGATCATTGATGTCCAATAATGTCGTCACGCTCAAAAAAATTGTTGAAATACCAAAAAAAAATTGTATTTTGAATAACTCAAAGACAATCGGTTTTTCGGGTATGGTTCAAATGTACGAAATGTAGAGAATAATTTTCTCTGTATTTTCGTTTTTATCGGTTACCCTTAAATATTGCTTTTGCCGATCCCTTTCGGGGGTTGAAAATAAAAAATGAAATTCTGGGAAAACTATTGACCGCACGAATTCGCCGCGTTGGAACAATTTGTAGCTTGAACCATCAGCTAGATTTTTGCCCATAGCGCCAAACTCGTATCTCTTTATTTTCGGTCAATTGTTTTCCCAGAATTTCATTTTGAATTTTCAACCCCGGAGAGGGGTCGGAAAAAGCAAAATTCGAGGGTGGTCCATAGAAACGAAAATACAGGGAAAATTATTTTCTACATTTTGTACATTTGAACCATCCCCGAAAAATCGATTGTTTATGAGTTATACAATAAACAATTTTTTAAAAATATTTCAATAATTTTTTTGGGGCTGAAGATATTATCGAAGAGGGATAATCAAATAGTCGATCGACGCGTATTTTCAAGGGCTACAACGTTCCGATTTGAACAAAAAATGTATCAATTTTTCCTAACGAGTTATCGAATTAAAAGTGATTTTTCAAAATTTCACTCCACTTTTTCACCCCCAAAATGAACTTCCACGACTTCGGCGCTGTGGACAAAAATGGAGCCCGAATTTTTCTGAACATTTTGTCTCACGCACATTTTCAGTAAACAGAGTGAAAACATAAGGTAAATAGAGTGAAAAGGTAAGTATATTTTGAACGAATTTCGAAATCATGTGCGCCGTAATGACACTTTTTAACTTTTTTTTTATTTCATATTAGGGCTTTCCCCACCTTAATTCAAAATATACCATCTTTTTTTATCCATAACAATATCCCTAAAAGAATTTGGAGCGATTTTGGTCTGTCGCTGTGATTCTACAGTTTTACCAATTAATATTATACGTTTTACATAATTTACAGTCAACTTTGTAGACTTTCGCTGGCATAATCTTGCGGAACCTTGTAATTTCGGAACATTAAAATGAGGAATTTCAAACCGTCGGTGCATTCATAGTTCGGAATCTCAGACCGGCCCTCATGTCAAGATCATGCCAGCGAAAGTCTACACAGTTGACTGTAAATGATGTAGAACGTATAACATTGGACAAATTTCAAAATTGACGCAAAATCACTTCTTAATAAAAATAAAAAAATTCTTGAAATAATTCGTCGATTTATTGAACATTTTGAAACTATTAAAACTTCCATAGCCGAATTATTTCGACGGTGTTAAGATTTTCGGAGTTGCGGTCTTTCGTGTAGAATTGTTTCGGAGTTTTGAGGATTCTGACCATTCAAAGTTCGGAATTTCAACCCGGAATCTTGAATTTCGGAACATTCAAATTCGGAATTTCAAACGAACTGTGGGACGCATTGCGATGCGCGGAAAACAGCGGTCATTTTAGTTTCACGAATAAAACGACCTATACTTTTTTTCACTGATAAAAGCTTTGAAGAATTATTTTGAATTATTTAGATAGGATGGATTGTTTTGAAAATTTACAAAGCGTCAGATTTATGAGTGAGAAGAGTAAAAAAATGGCTTAAATTAAAAATTTCGAAGCTCTTGAGCCACTAATAAATATTCATTGGCCGGCTAGAGCTTCCGCGAGGTTCATGTTAAATTATAAAGCGTAAAATTCATGGGTGAGTGGTGGCCGAAAAAAAATCGATTTTGAAATGAAAATTTCAATTTTTCGGAGGCTTGAGGCAACTTCCAAATTTTTTTGACATCTCGCAGCTTTCGCGACAATTTTTTTTTTCTATAAAGAAGATCATTGAATAGTGAAAAAAAGGGAAAAAAGTGCCACCCTAATATACATGATTAAAATATTTTATAAAACTATTATAAAGGCCATAGCCGGGTAAGTAGGGAAAAATTGCCCCCGCATTTTCTCTAGCGAAGTTTGGAGTATATTCTGAATTATAAAAAAAAAAAAATTTCTGTAAATTTCATTCCCGTCAACGCCGTTTTATAAAAATGAATTAAAAGAAAAATTAAACACAAAAAATTCCGGAAACGCTTGGGTGGATCGATTCGATTTTTTTTTTTTGGTACTTGTTGCGATCAAACGTGTTACGAAAAATTATAGAACATCTTGCGGAAGATTAAGGTTGAAAAATAATAACGTTCCTTGTTTTATTTTTTTTTACTATAATCCACTTGGGGTACAATAACAAAATTTTTTTCATATAATCTTTGGGTACCTTATTAGATTGTATAATTTTTTCAAAATTATCGGTTTGGTACGCCACAGTGAAAAAAAACAGACTTTATTTATGTATTTTAGTTATATATCTATATAACTAAAATATATCAATAAAGTGTGTTTCTTTTTTTTTCACTGTGCCGTACCAAACCGATCGTTTTGAAAAAAATATATAATATAATAAGGTGCGCAAAGATTATATGAACAAATTTTCGCTATTGTACTCCAAGTGGATTATAGTAAAAACTAATAAAATACGGAACATTATTTTTTTTTCAAACCTTAATCTTTCGCAAGATGTTCTATAATTTTATTTCGCAACACGTTTGATCGGAACAAGTAACAAAAAAAATCAAATCGATCCACTGTACCGTTTCCGGATTTTTTTTTATATTAAAAAAAAAATTCATTTTCCTAAAACCATTGCGTTGACGGGGATGAAATTTTCATAAAATTTGTTTTTTTTTATACCTCAAAATATACTCCAAATTTCGCTGGAAAAAATTGCGGGGGCAATTTTGTCCCGACTTACCCGGCTATGGCCTTTGATATAAAAAAATTTATATATCTATACTATACACGTACGATTTTTTTTCTCGCTTCAAGTCCTCATCTTGACCCTCAGTATTACGATTCCCTGTGTATTTGTCGCCGGCGGACGTTGAGAAAAAAAAAATATATTTATATGCTTTTGGTGCAAAGGTGAGGGTCAAGATACGAGAAAATTTTCGATACCAGGCGACTTCACTTTCTCACATGGTAATACATATGCACGATGGAGATACTAGCGATGATCGAGGCATGTCGAGAGGAATTAGCGCGCAATTAATAATTTGAAAATTTGTGAAGCGTACATCGAGATAAAAAAAAAAAATATAACGCAAGAGAGAGAAAGAGAGCGAGCAATGAAGCGGAAAAGAGCGAGGTAGAGAGAGAGGCGCGCGTGCCCTGCTCGTCACTCAATCTCGTGGCCCCTCCCGAGACTTCGATATCACGTAGTTTCGTCATAAAACACAAGTTCATTGTTCCAGCCTCCCGGCTTCCCCCTTTCATCCCTTGAGCCTCCCACATCTCGAGCCTCACGTATGAGGCATTCCACGCCACTTCAGCCAGTAAAAAAAATCCACAAATAATTTTGAAAAATCGAGTTACTTCATTGAAAAATATTCACCGAGTGTCGACATTTTTTTAAAATTCTAACGTTTTTTCTCGTTGATTGCCATTTTTCAATATCTTTCCATTCAAATGGCTGTATCTTTGGCAGGATTTGACGGATTTACATTCGTAAAAAACGAAAATGCGCGTCTTTTTCTAGCCTTTCAGAAAAAAATTAATTTAGATTTTATCGAGCAAGTCGAACGTCCGTTTCAGGGCAAAATATGCAAAAATATTTTTTTTTTCTAGGAAGGACACTTTTTGTTTTATTTTTAAGAATTTCCCCGAATTGCGAATACGAAAAACGGATTTATGGTATTTTTTATATTATGGGACTCCTAACACCATAAAGTAATAGCTATTTATATTTTTTAAATTTTTATTCTTTTAATATTTTTTTTTATTTTATTTTTTTTATAATATTTTAATAATTTTATTTTTTTTATAATATTTTAATTATTTTTTTTTTTTTAATATTTACTTAATATTCGATTGACATAATTCATATGACATATATGTCATACGTATTGGAGCCTTGGATCGCTCCACACTCTTCAATCGAATATTAATAAAACAATTTAAAAAAATAAAAATACCAACCCAATAAACCCAATAATTGTCAATGAAAAAAAATCGGAAAAAATTCATGGTCAATCTTTAGGCCGTACTTCTCAAGGAAAAATAGGGTTTCTTTTCTTTCTTATTTTTAATATATTCTTTTTTCATAAAATATTAAGTAACCTGCGAAGAGAATAATTTTGGGCAGGACGAAAACGACGGAGGTTCACGGATTGAAGGTTGAAAAAATGAAGTAACGAGTGTCTTTCGTTGAGAAAAAAAATATTTTTGCATATTTGGCCCTGAAACGGACGTTCGACTTGCTCAATGAAATCGAAATTAATTTTTTTCTGTAAGGCTATAAAAAGACGCACATTTTCATTTTTCCCGATTGTAAATACGTCAAATTCTGCCAAAGATACAGCCATTTGAATGGAAAAATGTTAAAAAATGGTAATCAACGAGGAAAAACGTCAGAATTTTTTTAAAAATTTCGACACTCGGTGAATATTTTTCAATAAAATAACTCGATTTTTCAAAATTTTTGTGGATTTTTTTTTACTGGCTGAAGTGACGTGCATTGCCTCATATATATGCGCGTATTAAGTATTAACATACGAGGCATCCCGTTCAAAACTGACCTGCCTGTTGATCCATTGCTCACTCGTTTATTAATTAACGTTTTTTTCTGCAAATTCCGATAGAGTTAGAAAGGGATGTTTTCTATCGATGCACTTGATAATCCGCATTGGAAATTATATTGGTTTAAAGGGATTAGTAGCGATTTTTATAATGTTCAAAGTCAATTTTATTAAGTAAATGTGATCGAAACACGGACACTCTTCTTCCGAAAGTGCTGTACTGAAAATAAAGATATTTTCAGTGAAAACAAAAACGGTAAATTTTTCAGGAAATGAGAAAACAATCGATGGGAGAAGTTTAATTGGTATTTTATTTTCCAGCATATTTTAGTTTCAGTTTATTTTTTAAAGCAAATATCATATTATAATTATTGTCTTTTATAATCATTGCCATGATGATAACGTCGTTTATCATTGTTATTATTGTCGTAACAAGAAGAATGATAATATTGGAACCAATTTTTAATATTTATCCGACAATAATTCATAATCTTTCTATTAATAATTTATTTAGTTATAATTTGGATTGATACAAAATTATTATTATTATTGTCATAATGATCATCATCATTGTTATAATATACTGCGAGTAAACATCCATTTAATTTTTAAATCATTTCAGATGAATATAACAACAGTAGAAAATGATATTAAATGAGAATGACTGAAGAAATTAGAGTATTTTTTCACTCATTCTCATATAATATAATTTTCTACAGTTATTATGTCGTTTTGAAATAATTAAACAAATTATACATGTATATATTAGGTGTACAAATTAATTCGGTACCTTTTATGAATTTTGTATGTCAACACACACACACACGAACACACACACACACACACACACACACACAAAGGGTGTCTCAAAATGACCTGACATTTTAAATCACACACCATTTTTTTCGTGGTGAACATAGAGTATACTAGGCTTTGACAACTGGCATCAGGAAATATTGAGGTTTAGTCATGGCGAAGTACACGATCGAGCAACGCATGGAAATTGTGGTAATTCACTACAAAAATAGTCAAAATTTTGCCGAGACGGTTCGAAAAGTTCGCACGTCTTTTGGTCTACATAACGCACCATTTTGCAACACTGTGGTGCATTTAAGGGAAGGTTCTGCCTTGTTGGGCCAAAAAATGTTCGATTTTTCATCAATTTTTTATGCGAAAAGTATTAAATATAGAATGTTGATATTTGGAATGTTGACTAAGCGGTCTTTATTGAACATCAAAATATTTGGTAAAGTTTGACAAAACATGGTGGTGGGAGTGGGAGGAGCCACGTATGTCGGTGCGCGGCCGATGACATTTTTCTTATACACAATATTGTACTTTGTACAATATTGTGTATAAGTTGACCTGGAATGAAGATAAAAAATTGAAAAATTAAAAATTAGTTGGCGATCGGAAGGAAGTTTGTTTTTTCCGTCCCAATATGTGTATATATACATATATATATATATTGTAAAAGCTTCGTACCGACTCTCTCATTATAGAGCCTCTCTCTCTCTCTCTCTCTCTCTCGTGTGTGTATGGACGTGTGTTGAATATTTTCTCGTACCATCGTGGGTCTGTATGGATATTTATACATCCCCAACCGACTCTGCTAATGTGGTCGTTCGTTTGCCAAGATTACTAATCAAATGACAAGAGAGTTAATGTTAACAACGTCGATAACGATAATTTATAGTAAGCGCGGTACCCTCTTTGACGAGATGATGATTCAGGGTAATTCGCGAAATGGCGCATTAACTTGTAACTTATTATAATTTGATGCGGAGGGAGAGCGAGATTGAGAGGGAGAGAGAGAGAGAGAGAGAGATGCAATTATCGAACGAACGTAAATTGCAGTGCTTCGATATTTAAAATGAAATAAATTACGGCGCACGAACGTGACCCCATTTTTTTAAAATAAAATAAAGTTGACAGATTCTGGGTCCCCGGAGACTTTTCTGTGATTATTTATTTTCGAAATTGTTGAGATAACTCTTGGAATTTTGTACGTGATTTTGTGTGACTTCACATGGCTGATTTTTTACTGTCCAAAGTAGGCCTCTCGCGAAAAAATTGCAGAAACGAAATTTGTTCAACACGAAAAGATCGAGCTTTCCTATTTTTGTTGTATTTTTCAATTTCTTTTTCTGGCTTCTAGAGCGGTTCAAAAACATCTGAGTGTCATCGAGAAAGGGTTTTGCTTCTCTTCTTTTCTTCCCGTCGAAAAAAATTCTTCCCTTCCGTGTTTCGACGCGAATCCGTGTCTGAAGCATTTAGGGTGATTTAAAATTTGGGTTCAGGCTTGCTTAAGGAGTCTGGGATTAAACAAAAATTGCTGCACACTTTTGAACATCGACTACTTGATTTTTCATCGCCACCATTTCGAGGTACCATATTCAAAATGATCTCATCATCAAAATAATGGGCCTATCGAGACGTATGATACGCCATTCTCCGAGTCTACTTACTGGCTATCTAAAACGGTACTTACAGACCTGAATCGCTCCATTAGGAACGGAGTTACAGCCGGTCAAAGATGTCAGTGTACCAGCTCGCGAGACACGGTTTCGCGCAGAAATCTACATATTGTTTTTTCCCGGCAAATCGCGGCTGCGCAAAGAGTGTATGACCTACAATCGAGCTTGTATTTTAATCCTCTGCTTCTTGTTTTATCGCATCAATTATTGATACAATTCCCGGGAAGACGTTCACAATGTTATCAGCTTGTGGCCGCTCAGTGATTCTTTGTCGATAGCCGTGAACTTAAATCAAGCGTGCGAGGGAATACACAACACTGCGAATAGTCCCGCAAATTTATGGCTTAAAAATCGAATCTACGCATTTGCGAGAATTTTGTATTTTTTTTTCTCGTTTTTTTGTTCATTAATGCGAGCATTAGGCGTCATCGAAGAGCCAGAGGGAGAAATAATAATTGCGCAATATATTTTTCGCTTCTTCGACGAGATGCGTTACACAGCTATCACGCGTGTTCGCGATTACGAGCATGCTCGCCGTCTTTTGTACAAGGGAAAATTAATGATCTTCGCTGAAAAATCAACCGAACGACCGCAGAAGCAATACATTTTTTTTCCCTCTCCAGTTTGATCTTTCTTCAGTTTAGACAAAATTCGAAAAACGTATAGCCAATTTATGTTGATTTTGCTCACCGCAAAAATACATTCTTGTAGTGGAACTTTCTTTATTGGTTAAAAAAATTCCTCTTTTTCCGGTAATTATGCTCATTAATTTGTAATTAATTAAAATAACTGTCCATTTTTCCGTACATTGCGAAAATCAATAGAGAAGGATTTATATTTATTTGTAATAAACTTTTTATTCAATTTTAAAAATGATTTATAAGAAACTAAATTAACTTATTTAATGAAATTAAAATAAACTTAAAATTATATATAAATAAAATAACTTAAAATTCATGAAACTAAACTGACACGTTTAGTGCCTTAATTCAATTTCCTTTTCAATCGATAAAAAAATAATAATATTGTTTTGATTTATTTTCTGAATTTAACCCCGGGGGGACAAAAATTAATAAATAAGCATTTATATTTATACATAATAAATTCATTTTAAAAAGAAATAAGTGTTTATATTTAATTATAACAAAGTTCTTATTAAAAAAAGAATAGGTAAGAATTTACATTTATTTGCAATCATTTTGTAAATGACTTTGTAAATAATAATTTAAGTATTGAAAAAAAAATTATTGGTAATAAACTAAATTAAACCTGTGCACGTTCAGTTTGTTGAGTTGATTTCTTTTTTCATAGATACAATAATGTTAAGATTGTTTGATTTATTTATTGAATTTAATGTCGGGCTGTCCTTTCTTCGACATCGTCCCGTAGCTATCTAACCTTTTTCGAAATGAGAGAGATAGATAAATAGAATGAGAGAGCAAGAGGGAGGGAGAGAGAAGGATGCATATATCGAGGGACGAAACGAATACTCGAGCTCGAGGGGGCAACTATATAATGTGGCTCAAGGCTTTGCTGCGACGAGCAGATTAATAAAGTTTTTACGAAGTTGCCGGCGACGCGAGTTACGTCCATACGGGCTTTCCACATTGTTTTACTTGGCCGCGTCGTACACTCGTCGCTCGAGAGCCGAAACTGTTTTTAATTTTTTTTTTTCGCTATTTTTTGCTTATTTCGGTCGAAAATGTTACTCAGCGTGCATCGATTGAAAAACAAAACGTCGTTTTTCTTCTTTCGCACCAAATTTTGCGACTTCCCCATGTATCATTATTGGAGCCCACCACAGACGATGAAAATAAACCTCGATCAGTACGACCAGATTTCGAAATGAATAACCGGTTGTCGAGGGACAGATCCGATTATCGAATTTAGTCCAATCGCCATTTTTAATTCGAGCCACGGAGCATTCTTTCGTAAAATATTTCACTTTTTTCGGCACGTAGAGCATTCGATCACGACAAATTTCTAAAAACGTGTAGAATTATTTGCCTAACATTCAAAATTAATTAAATTATTATTATTATTATCAATATTGCCCTAGTTTTATATTTGTTGCTATAATAATATTACTATCATAATAATAATTATTATTTTTATAACTATTGTTTATATTATTATTCACTATAAATTATATATTATTTATATTATATATTATATATTATATATATATTATATATTATATATATATTATATTATATATATTCACTATAAATTATAATCACTATTGGTATCCTTATTATTATTATTATTATTATTATTATAATATATCCAGAGAAAAAATGTTTCTTGCAAATAACGAGAATAAGCAAGGAAGGATTGATTTCCTGTTTTTAGGTTTTAGTCGAATTCCCCTACATTTAAATATTCATGGATTTTTTTTTGTAAAAGAAATAAAATCTCGCTTCTACGTTACGAATTTTCATTGTTTATACTTTTTTTTTCACCAAGCACGTGAAGATGGTTACTGTGTAGGGAGGCTAAAAATGTCAGACTGGCAAATAAATAATTAGGGGTGTAATTAATAATTTAAAATCCGGCTTAAACTATTTTTTTTCATCATTTTTGAAAATCAATCAGGCTAGCCCGGTGCAACACCCAAGTCCCGGGGATGATACGATCAGGACCGGAAGTAACGCCGAAAATGTTGCAGCCCTCAAATTCCCAAGGTCGGCAGACTTTCTTGTCCATCAGGGGCGGAATGCCGGTGGTCGGAAAATTCCGGGGGTAGTGGGGGGAGGGGGCGGACTTGTGCGCAATGCTCTTGGAGCGAAAACGTCCTCGAAAAACGTGAGATACGCGGATTCGAGGACCGCAGATGTGATTTGGGTAACGTGCCAAATATGTGCCAACGTGAACAAGAGATATGTAAGTACCAATTTAACCAAATCTTTCTCCCTCCCTCTCTCTCCCTCCCTCTCTCTCCATCCCTCTCTCTCCCTCCCTCTCTCTCTCTCTCCCCCCTCTCTCTCTCTCCCTCTCTCTCTCACCGCACGATGGTTCGCGTTTACGCGGACCTTGGACAGAAGTGGAATAAGATTCCCAGTAAGTTTCACGATTTAATTCAATATCCTCACGCCCCCTATTTCCGCGCAATTCCGGCCCTTCCGTTGTATTTCCGATTTTTTTGTACTTACGGGTCAAGCATTGTAGCCTGCAGATTTTTTTGTTCAATCTCCCCGCCCACACCCTAAATTGATCGTAATATGGGCGCGAGAATCGTGTAAAAAGTTGGAAAAACCGCGTGTCAGACGCGAGTAAGAAGTTGCGCAAAATGGCGTCACGGCGAACACGAAATGGCGCTCGAGCGCACGGAGTATGGGATTGCTTGGGTTTTTAAAAACAAACGATACTTGCAAGTAAAAGTCCTCGCTGTCGATAGAGAATTATCATACGACTGTGTCTGTATTGCCGTAAGGGGAAAAAATAATATATCACGAAATGGCGGCTACCGGAGACAAAATGGCCACCCGTATGTTTACATTTAAAGGTAACGTAATTGGCTAGGGTTAAGTAGCCATTGTTACACTGATCCAACGACGAATTTCCCTACGGAAATAAATTTTTAAAACTTACAAAGTAGCTGCGCATTGGAGCGTACAAAATGGCTGTGCAAAGCTGCGCTCGCAGGAGTCCGCGGTGCAAATTTAAGGCGTTACCCCCCACTTGTAGCACAAAAAAGGCCTTTTTCATGAATTTTTTTAAAGAAAACTACAAAACTCTTTTAATCGATCAATATACCATCTTAAAGAACACATCTTGAAGAACTTTCAGTAATTTTTTTATTGAAAAATATTACATTGTTTACTGGCAAATGGCCGTCAATGAAATAATGTTTTTATATACACGGTTTGCGGTGACCAACATTGCGGCGAAGTGGAACATCTGAAAAAAAAATGCGGATGGATTTAGTCAAATATAAGTATAAACTAGTCTTTAATCGAAGGATTTTTAAAAATATTCATTTTTCACAAAATGGCGGACAGTCAAAGTTAATGGTTCGATTTTAACGAAAAAAAGGGCCGTTTTTTGGCTATAAAACGGCCACTTTTTTCGAAAAAAAATCGAACGATTAAAGACTACATTTTTATGTATTAAATAAGCCTGCAAAATTTCAAGAAGATCGGTTCATTAGTGTTCGAGTAATCTCGGTCACCGATTTCAGAAATACCATTTTGAGAAAAACGCGTTTAAAGTTTCAATCAGCCGGTCGTTTACACAACGGATTCTACTCTTTCAACGCTCATATCTCAGTCAATTTTGTTCGTATCGACTTGAAATTTTCATGACATATTCTCAGATACTTATACTTAAAAAAAAATGCAACAAAAAAATCGATTTTTTCAAAATCGCAAGTGGGGGTAACCCCTTAAACAAACATTTAGAAACCCCGAAATGGCGGCCCGGCGATGACAAAATGGCGGCCAGGTGATGACGAAATGGCGGCCAAGCGATAACAAAATGGCGGCCCCGCGATGACGAAATGGCGGCCAAGCGATGACAAAATGGCGGCCCAGCGATGACGAAATGGCGGCCAGGCGATGACAAAATGGCGGCCGAGCGATGACAAAATGGCCGCTCGAGCGTTGTAGCTAAAAATCTCGTAAGCGAAGTGTATCTCCCGAGGAGTATAACACCACGGGGGTCATCGGGTTTGCAAAATTCGCTGTCGTGCTCGTTCGTAGCCGGTGATAATCTTTCGTCGGGGTCTTTCACGCCTGGTCACCATTAGGGGCGATACGACTCACCGCGAAGACAGAGTAAGTGGCAATTCCATCTAGGCAACGACGCAAAACTTCTGGCCAGTGGTATTTCGCTTTATGCCCGAGGAGTGGTGGAGCGATAGAGATCGTTAGGGAGAGGGAAGAGGCGAGCGGGGGAGCACGGAAGAATTTTGTCGAATGACACACGGGAAATGCACTGACGAACTTTGCAAGCCATCATTTCGCGGCTTGCTCCTCTTTGTGATCATGGCGCTTACCAAAAAAAAAAAAAGGAAAAATCGTCCAACGCGCTCAAGCAAAGGCGAATGATACACGAGCGCTTAACCGTGTCTTGCTCGTTCTCAATTCCCACGTGTCATCCTAAAACAAGCGCTCGCCTGCGATTCTCTTTCTCGATCGCGATCGAGGAGCGCGAAACGATAAATATCTCTATGCTTCCGTAGCCTTCGCATTTATTTATAGAGCCCGAGGACTCTTCGGCATTCTTGTAATGGGGAATCAAATATAGCGTTAAGGTCTTTGGCGTACCGTTCGCCCTTGTCTGATTGTAAAACTTCACTTTCGTCGACCGATGCAATAATTTTTTTCCTTGCTTATTCCATCTGCGGAAAAATTCACTCGAAAACCAAAGTTCGAGACCAGTGGCGGTGAAATGGATTTGAAAAAAAAAAAACGGCAATGATGGAACTCCGGAATAGGGAAAGGACGAAAATGGCCAGTATGGTCCATTGATCGCAATGGCTTGAAAAACAAACACCACCAAGTACGCGACGTTATACTGTAATTTTTTTTAATTAAAAAAATCAAATTTTCCGATTATGCAAAAACGCCTTACGAAGAGTGACAGTGGAGCCACCTCGGGAACGTGTATCCCGGTTTTCGAAAGCCCCATAAAACGAACGGAGCGTCTCAGATGTTGAGGAATAAGATAACGAGAGGAAGACGAAAAAAAGGTAGTCGCAGACGATCAAAAGAGACAAAAAAAAGCATCAGGAGCCAAGTTGGAACAAAAGTCTCTTCGTTTTTTTTTGTAAATAAAAGTACGAGGTCTCTGGAGTCTTGGAACATCCAGCGTGAATAATATCGAACGAACACACCTGCTCCCCGCGTTTAGCCCTCTGAGTGCCACACACAGAGAAAGTTCGCGTGATTCCACGTGCGCGCAGGGCTATCAACCCGGAATTATTGAAGATTCCGGGCGAGCTAGACAGGCGAATGGGCCTGCGTTTCTGCCGGTGTACCCCCCCTCCCCCTCCAGGGTAATGCACCTATATTATCATCGATCGATCTTTACGTACGACCCTTTCATCCGTCGCCTACTCACCGTTCGTCGCCCTATTCAGCTCCTCCCTCCCCTCTCGCCCAGATTGTCCAGACGTAAATATGGTCCTCGAAGTTTTTCATGCACGAAGCTACCTACGGATGGTTCAATGGTAAAGAAAAAAGGTCGCCCGCCGACTGAAAGGGGAACCTGGAAATTGCGGGAATATGGTAGCGGAAATTCTGGGGTGCGTTCAGAGGTTGCAGGTTGCGAGTGCTGGTGTAAAACTTCGGAAAGGGGTAACCCGGTTTGTGGGGTGCAAGAGGAACGGAAGCGGAAGATAAGGTTTGCAAGTCGGAAACGGTCGCACTCACTGTCATTCCGGAGTTCCGCGATAGTACAGGTAAATGGGAATGAGTGCTGACGTTTTGGGATCGGAAATTTACGGGTTGAGTGCTAGTGTTTCACGGTGAGATATTTTCAATACTGGGTTCTACCGTTTTCCGGCCGAGAACGCTCGCACTCACTGCTGCCCCAGAGTTCCGCGGTATTGCATCTGATTGGGCGTGAGTGCTAACGTTCCAGGATCGGAAATTTATGACTCGAGGGCCAGTTTTTCTTGTGCGGGTGCGTCGAGACCGAGTTCTACGGCTTTCCGGTCGGAACCGGTTGCACTCACTGTCATTCCGGAGTTCCGCGATAGTACAGGTAAACGGGAATGAGTGCTGACGTTTTGGGATCGGAAATTTACGGGTTGAGTGCTATTGTTTCTCGGTGAGATATTTTGAATACTGAGTTCTGCCGTTTTTCGGCCGAGAACGCTCGCACTCGCTGCTGCCCGAGAGTTCCGCTGTATTGAAGCTAATTGGGAGTAAGTGGTAATGTCCAGGATCGAAAATTTACGAGCTGGGGGGCCACTTTTTTGTGCGGGTGCATCGAGACCAAATTCTACGGTTTTCCGGTCGGAACCGGTTACACCCACTGTCAGGCCGGAGTTCCGAAATGGTACAGGTAAATGGGTGTAAGTGCTGATGTTTCGAGATCGGGAATTTACGGGTTGAGTGCTATTGTTTCTCGGTGAGATATTTTGTATACTGAGTTCTGCCGTTTTTCGGCCAAGAACGCTCGTACTCGCTACTGCCCCAGAGTTCCTCTGTATTGAATCTGATTGGGGGTGAGTGCTAACGTTCCAGGATCGGAAATTTATGACTTGAGGGCCAGTTTTTCTTGTGTGGGTGCGTTCGAGACCGTATCGAGACCGTAGAACTCGGTCTCGATACGGTTTTTACGGTTTTCCGGTCAGAACCGGTTGCACTCAGTGTCATGTCGGAGTTCCGCCATGGTACAGGTAAATGGGAGTAAGTGCTGATGTTTCAAGATCAGGAATTTACGGGTTGAGTGCTATTGTTTCTCGGTGAGATATTTTGAATACTGATTTCTGCCGTTTTTCGGTCGAAAACGCTCGCACTCGCTGCTGCCCCAGAGTTCCGCTGTATTGAAGCTAATTGGGAGTGAGTACTAATGTTCCATGATCGGAAATTTACGAGTTGGGGGCCACTTTTTCTTGTGCGGGTGCGTCGAGACTAAGTTCTACGGTTTTCCGGTCGGAATCGGTTGCACTCACTGTCATGTCGCAGTTTCGCGATGGTACAGGTAAATGGGAGTAAGTGCTGATGTTTCGAGATCGGGAATTTACGGGGTGAGTGCTATTGTTTCTCGGTGAGATATTTTGAATACTGATTTCTGCCGTTTTTCGGTCGAGAACGCTTGCACTCGCTGCTGCCCCAGAGTTCCTCTGTATTGAAGCTAATTGGAAGTGAGTACTAATGTTCCATGATCGGAAATTTACGAGTTGGGGGCCACTTTTTCTTGTGCGGGTGCGTCGAGACTAAGTTCTACGGTTTTCCGGTCGGAACCGGTTGCACTCACTGTCATGTCGCAGTTTCGCGATGGTACAGGTAAATGGGAGTAAGTGCTAATGTTTCGCGATCGGGAATTTACGGGGTGAGTGCTATTGTTTCTCGGTGAGATATTTTGAATACTAATTTCTGCCGTTTTTCGGTCGAGAAAGCTCGCACTCGCTGCTGCCCCAGAGTTCCGCTGTATTAAGGCTAAATAGCTTCAATTAGTACTCACTCCCAATTGGGAGTGAGTACCAATGTTCCACGATCGGAAATTTACGAGTTGGGGGTGACTTTTTTTGTGCGGGTGCGTCAAGACTAAGTTCTACGGCTTTCCGGTCGGAACCGGTTGCACTCACTGTCATGTCGCAGTTCCGCGATGGTACAGGTAAATGCAAGTAAGTGCTGATATTTCGAAATCAGGAAATTACGGGTTGAGTGCTACTGTTTCTCGGTGAGATATTTTGAATATTGAGTTCTACCGTTTTTCGGCCGAGAACGCTCGCACTCGCTGCTGCTCCAGAGTTCCGCTGTATTGAAGCTAATTGGGAGTGAATGCTAATGTTCCAGGATCGGAAATTTACGAGTTGGGTGCCACTTTTTCTTGTGCGAGTGCGTAGAGACCAAGTTCTACGGTTTTCCGGTCGGGAACTCTAGCACTCATCACTGTTCCGGACTTTTGCAATGCAAAACGGCGGTTCCCCGCTGAACGCGTGGCAACTCCGTCCAGTTTCTCTGCATCCACGGCAGACATGGTTCCCCCGAAGAACTCCAGGCCGAGAAATCGAGCGCACTCACAAGCACGAGGACCCGGGTCGTCGCCAGGCCAATCTAACCGCGAAAAAGTGAGTCTTCAATTACTCTGCGCGAACTTGCGTGAAAGTAGGCAGGAGTAGTCGAACTGTAAAGCGTGCCAGACGAGATATCATCTAAATGAGTCGTCACGAATGATCCGGACGATTGAATCCAATGCAAATGAGTGACGAGAACAGATGAAGGGGGTCGGGGGGGGGGGAGGGGCAGGAAGATTAAAGATTGCTCGACCTGGAGTGAATCGAGGTGACGTTGATTATGCTAAGATTGATCGATGACTAATCGAACTGTGCAATTGTCCCTGTATATCTCGGATCTCCGCAGACCAAGAATCGCAATTCACGGCCGAGTTGATTCTCGACGATCCTGTTAGTGTTCGAACACCTGGTGTTCGAAGACTTTCGGGATACCCTGTTGCGCGCCCACAGTGTCCCGAGACATTGCCCCATTATCCACAGCTCCGAAGAGTCGAGAGTTCCAGCATCGCGATGAGCTGTGCAGCGCAGAACTCGCGGAACGATCATCGCGACAACGGACGTTCGGGGTCTCGGATACACGCAAAAACCCGTTGATTGGAATCTAGACGGACGTGCACGCGCTCACCAACCCCTTCCACCCCTCCTTGCCACCGTCACATGTGGAAACTGCCGTGCACTCACACACTCGTTATTCGAGTGGAGAACTTATACCTGGAACCAGCTCAGGAGCGGTTTGCTTTGAGGTTTTCAAGAGTAGAAATCCCTCTCTCTCTCTACCTCTCGTCCCACTGTCTCGCTCCCTCTCTTTCTAGGAGCCTCGGAGGAAGAAGGATCGCGGCCGGAGCTCCCTCTGACAACACCCAAAACGCTTTGATTCCCACCGAATTCGAGAGTCGTCTAGCCGGCCTTGCCAATAAATTATGGAATATTTATTGGCCGTTTATTTTTGGGCCTTTCAAGAACAAAAAGGGACGCAGCGACTACGATGAGCGCGCAACACACGGAGGGATACCGCGAGGCCTATCCGAGTTTGCCGAATCGAGGGTATTCCTGCGAACATTCACGAGACATTGACCATGACGTTTTATTTTTCCCTTAATATATTCTTAAATATATTAAATATAGTTATTAATAATTATAAAATACAGATAGATTTTCGGATTTCTAGATATGAAACGTTTTATAAATATTTTATGATAAATTTATAGACTTTTAATATTTTAATATCTAGAATAAATTATATAAATATTTTTGTTTTTTTTTATACACTTTTGGAGTGAGAAATTTATAAAAACGAATGTTCATTTATTGCATTTAATATTTATTTTAAAGTGTCATCAATTTATTCATCCATTTGTTTAATTCATATCTTCATATTTATTTATTAATATTTGATACACTTTTATATTGAATATTGATGTAAATATAAATAAAAACATTTTTAATTGTATCAGATGGTAATGTAAACATAAACTTGATTAATTTCTTCAGAATGGTTGAAGAATTTTTTGTACCATTCCACAGTTTTCTCTTAAGAAATTCGATGAAAAATTAATTAAAAAAAGATTATCGAAAAAACGTAGATATTGATGCTTCTTTTGCTTTGAAGATTCATCCGATTGCGTAAAAAATGAATGAGAAATTTGTATGAAAAGAAATTTAAAAAATATATATGTGTGTGTGTGTATATATATATATATATACAGGGTGTCCCATTTTAATCTTACACCTGAATTTTCTCGAGAAATATTGCTCGGACGAAATATTGTGTGGAACAAAACTTCTAGGGATTGAAGGGGGACGTTTGAAAAAAATTTATTTGAGGAGCCAAAATTCAAAATGGCGGCGTTACAAAGGCTGACATGTTTTTTTCAAACGGAAACATAACTTTTTTTTATTGCCAAAAAATTTGTCAGCTGAAAACTAAAAACTTTTGTTGAAAAATTTGTTTGATAAAGTTCATAGTTTTCAAGTGAGAACATCATTTTCAATTATTTCAGATGTATCCAGGATTTGTGTGTGTGTGTGTGTGTGTGTGTGGGTGTGTTTTTCTACCCATCGTGATCAAAGTTCGTCAAGGATTTAAAGAAACACGTTTTTGGGCCTGAAAATGGCAAAAACGCTATTAAAATGGAAAAAAACTATTTTTCATCGATTTTCCTCCAAAATTTTCTCAAGAAATATCGTGCAAATTTGAAATAAAAAAAAAACAGAAAAAAACAAAATTTTCAACAAAAAAAAATGATTCTTTTTTTTTTTTTTCAAGTGGTCATACATTCGAAAATACAACATTGAGCGGCTTGCCGTGAGACATTTAGTCTAATTGTCCCTACCACCGGCATTTGCGTTAGCCAAAGCGTAGGAGGTTGCATGGCTGATGGCATGAAAATGATGTTCTCACTCGAAAACTATGAACTTTATCCAAACATTTTTTCAACAAAAGTTTTTAGTTTTCAGCTGACAATTTTTTTGGCAATAAAAAAAAGTTATGTTTCCGTTTGAAAAAAACATGTCAGTCTTTGTAACGCCGCCATTTTGAATTTCGGCTCCTCAAATAAATTTTTTTCAAACCCCTTCAATCCCTAGAAGTTTTGTTCCACACTTCGTCCGAGTAATATATATTGTTTATTGTTTGTATTGAGTATAAATATTGTTCGTCCGAGCAATATTTTTCGAGAAAATTCAGGTGTAAGATTAAAATGGGACACCGTGTGTATATATATGTATGTATGTATGTATATATATATATATATATATATATATATTGTCGGAGGCTAACATATTATTCCACGTTTGACGAAGCGAGAATCCTCATTGGCCGAGTACGGAATGCTTGCGCGATTTGCAAATTTCTGTACCCTAGGTGAGATTCTTTCGTCGGATAATTTTGTAATTTTTCCGCCCATAGAATTTCCAGTGCCTACGTAATGATTATTATCGCGCGGTTTTTATTCTCGTCTTGTGCACTGCCAATTCCCATAATTTCTTATCTAAGTAACACAGGTGAGAGACTTCTTCCATTTTCAAATACGAATAATTTTATGACCGCCCGAGTCTCTCTCTCTCTCTCTCTCTCTCTCTCTCTCTCTCTCTCTCTCTCTCTCTTGATGCTAATTTCAATTTTACGTGCTCGTAATACTTCTCCTCTTTGCTCCTTCTTCTAACGATAGGAGGCGGAAACTGATGGCGGAAGATTATTCGCGCACAATGTGCTCTTTAGCCGAGGATTGCATTTTTTGTCGTTCCTTTCTTTTTTTTCCGGTCTCTGGACGCGACCAGTTGGAATATTTTTTTTCCCATTTTTAAAATAAGAGATCGATTAACTCTGCGCACGGTTCGAAAGCTTCTTACGGAAAAAAATGATTTCCGGTGAAATTTTCGGGAAAATATATTTAAAAAATGGAGTCGAAACTCTGGAGTGTATTTTTGTAATGGAACAATAAGAATTGTAAAAATGAAAAAAATTAAATGAATGAAGCATCGAAATTACACAAAGTCAGTAGAAGTATTTCCCATATTGTTAATTATATATATATATATATGCACACGAACACACACACACACATAGGGTGACCTGCTCTGAATGGATAATTCTGCAACTGTCTAGAAGTCAGATCATGTCCTATTATGGAATTGCTGGAATTTCAGTTTAGCAAAAGTCCCACGGTTTTCGAGATTTTGGGCATTATGTTATTTTGAAAAAAAAAAAATCATCTGGTTTTGGCAATAACTACTTTTGACAATAACTAAGCAACTTTTTTTTTACACCGCAGGCTATCAAGGTCAGATGTTCGAATTGGTCTGTGCAAACATTCTGCGGAAGGTAATTTTTTATAAAGTTTCCTTAACATTTAAGGTTGAAGAAAAGACCTTTCTAAATAAACCAAATAACCAAGAGCATTTTTTAAAAAATCGGGTAAAAGAGTTATCATTCCTATCGACAGTTGCAGGATTATCCATTCAAAGCAGTACACCATGTATATAAAGGATGTCCCTCTTATCTCTGCCACCCGAAATAACTCGATAATTATCGACGTCACAAAAAAAAATTCTAGCCAAAAGTTGTACGGTGCGAAGGGGACCGTCAAATGCGACAATTGTTTTTATTTTGGTGGAGACGCACAGCGAAGGTCAATACCACTTTTGAAAATGGAATGGTACATTTGTGTTTCAACCATCTTGTGGAACACCCCAAGCCGTATGAAAAACATTAGGGGGTCAAAGTCGTTCAAGGTCATTCAAGGTCACCTATCAAAATGAAATACAAACCCAAACAAACTCACTACCAAATATTTGTCATTGATCCGAGATATTTAGATTTGTATAATCGATATTGACCTTGAATCGATTTTTCCCTTTTTTTTTGGTAAACGCCATGATCACAAAGAGGAGCAGATCGCGGAGTGATGGCTTGCAAAGTTCGTCTGTGCATTCTCCGTGTGTCATTCGACAAAATTCTTCCGTGCTCAAGCGCTCGCCTCTTAAAAAAAATTAATCAAAATTTTGATAAAAAAAAAATTGATCAACAGCCACTAATTGCAGGTCATAGAGAATGTTTTGCAGTTTCCAAAACCCTACTTTCATTTTCTGTACGGTCATTAGTTTCCCAGTAATTGAATGTCAAAGTTAAAATGGACTTTTTTTCTTTGATCGATGATTACTCCGCGCCAAATCATCGCACAGAGCTCGTTAGAAAGTCAAATTAAAGCTGATTAAATTGTCTGAAAGAATTTTATGATCGCATGATGACAAAAAAAGTTTTTTGGAAGTGCACAGACCATTCTAAAGACCAGCAAAAATAAAATAAAAAAATGTCTTTGGTTTTCGGATGATTACTTGAAAACTGCCCACGCTAAAAAATGTTACAGTCTAGATCTGAAAACTAGACAGTTGAAGTTACAATTTCCTTTTTTTTAATTTTCTGTACGACCATTTTTCTCCGAGTTATCCCTTGTTGAAAGTCACCCAAAAATTTGGAATTTTTTTAATATCCCTTAATTTTTGTGCGTAGTGTATATCCATATATATATATATATATATATATATATATATATATATATATATTCGGGTGGCACAAATTAGAGCTCTATTTTTCCTTTTTTAAAAAAATGTCTCGAAAGTCTCGAAATGTCTCGAAATGTCTCGAAATGTCTCACTATTTTTTAAAAAAATGTCTCGAAAGCTGCGAGCGATCAAAAAATATTCAGAGGTCGCTCAAGCCTCCCAGTATTCAATCTTTCATTTAAAAAATCGATTTTTTTTTCGTCCACTTCTCACCCATAAATTTTACGTTTTATAATTTTTTAATTAACCTCGCGAAACCTCTAGCCGGCCAATGAATATTTAGTGGTCGCTCAAGAGCTTTGAAATTTCCAATTTTTTTTACTCTTCTCACTCACACATTGCACGCTTTGTAAAATATCCAAAACAATCAATCCTTATTTCTTCAGCAACAGATTTTTCAAATTTACCTCACACTTTTAACCCAATAATTATAATGTTTGTTCTCATAAAATAGTTTTTTAAAGCTCTTGTCCGTAAATAAAATTATCGGTCGTTTTGTTCGTAAAACTGAAATGGCAGCTGTTTTCCGCGCATCGTAATCGGTGTCAAATTTGTTCTCGTTCGTAAAACTGCGGACCAATCGTACCTGCACTCCGTGACGAGCGACGCCATGATACAATAATACATAATAACAAATATCATCTACTAGGTGTTTGCTACAAATGATTATAATAAATTACTAAGAAAATGTAACACTTCGCAGTTTATTTTGTTTTCATGCTACAAGAAATCATCGTGCATGCGAGATTGATTTTTTGGCGGAAAATGTTAATTTCGAAAATCTTGAGCGACCACCAAATATTCGTTGGCCGGATAGAGCTTTCGCGAGGTTAATTAAAAAATTACAAAGCGTAGAATTCATGGGTGAGAAGTGAACTAAAAAAATCTTTTTTTAAAATGAAAATTTGAATTTATGGGATGCCTGAGCGACCTCTAAATATTTTTCGACCGCTCGCAGCTTCGGCGACATTTTTTTTTTTCTTTAAAAAATACAATTAGATGTCGAGAAAAAGGAAAAAAAATAGAGCTTAAATTTGTGCCACCCTAATATATATATATTTATTTACTCATTTATTTATTTATTTATTTATTTATTTATTTATTTATACTACGTACGAGACATGATTACGAGACGTCTCGCGTAAAGTACAAAATTTCATAAACGCACGGGGATCTTTCCGTATAGTTGCGTACGATAAAATCTCGAGGCGCCAGGAATCCGCCCACTCCGAGTGCAGCCGCTTAAAGGTACTCCTCTGGACCACGAGAGTGTAACCAGGGCTTGATCTCCCAGAGATATAAGTTCTACCGGTACCATCCCTCTCTCTCTCTCTCTCTCTCTCTCTCTCTCTCTCTCTGATGTTCACATATACACCACACGCGTATAGCCGTGACGTTTCACGACTGGTATACCATAGCACACGAGGAAAAACGCGCTATACCTTCCAGCCTTACAGCCCCGGCATCAACAAATATCCCGGAATACATGTGGACCATCATTGAAACGAGCCAAAAAAAATAAACATACACATAAAAATGTATACATACCTCCATGAATATATTCAATTTTTCCATTGCATCATAATATTTGTGAATAATTTTGTATAATATTTATAAATAATATTTATTTATAAATAATATAAATAATATTTATAATATAAATAATATTTATAAATAATTTATAAATAATTTCCATTGCATAATAATATTTGTAAGTAATTTTGAATTTTGAAAAAAACAATCTATCCCATTTGAGAAATGTTAATTAGTTGTCTAATTAAGATTTCATTCGAATCAAGAGGGGAACAACATTGTCGAGCATAATTGATTTTCAATTGTTCTTTGAGTCCGCTCTGAGAAAAAATATAGCCCGTTCATGTGGCGAGTGGTATTGGCCCAAAAAAATGAGCATTGTGGAAAAAAAAAATAAATTACGTTTGAATACAGCCGAATGAAGATAATTCAATTCCGAATAGGAAATATTTCCGAAAAACTTTTTTTCGTGCATCCCGTTACTGAGAATTTTTTTTTTCAAAGATGCACGTTAAAGTGAACAAATGGTATTTGATTCCATTTTAATTTTTTTCCCCAGTGCTTTGCACTCGGAATTTGTCTTCATTCTGCTGAGCTCAAAATGGGATTTTGATTCCTGCCCAGAATGCTGATGTTTTTTTTCGCAAATACCGCTCATTTAAAAAATATCGTTTATTTTTTTTAAAGGTCTTTAGAGACTATGAAATATCATATTCTTTTCGGTCTCAAAATCGCCGAGAGCCCTTAATTAAGGCAGCCCCGTTATCAATCAGACAATTTCACTAATTCAATAGATTATTTTTCATAAAAAATAAAAACTACCTAATACATTAATCTGTATAAAAAAATGAGTTGCTGAAATCAATTTAGCAAGTTACTAATTCAACAATCAAATAACATAACAGTCTAGCAATTTAACCTTAATCTACTGGATTATATACAGTAAAATTTTTTCGTAAAATCGATTTTTTATTTATTTCATTTTCGTAACGTACATATATTTAAGTACACACACAGAAAATTTCTTGTCCATCCGGCGAATATTCTCGAAGTTACACGCACATTTGTAATGACGTGTCACAATTGCACGGAAAGATTGTGTCACGTAACACAATCTTTCCAAGTATATTTTTAGTAATTAATCGAAGGTTTTCTCTCATCGATTAATATTTTCCATTTTATAAACAATTCAGGGCCTGCTTTTAGTCAAAAATAGATTTTTGTTGTTGCTCAGAAGCCGCCATTTTAGCAAAAAATATTATTTTACTTATTCCTTCGACCAATTACAAGATAATCCATTCTATTAACGAAATATTTTTAGTTTTTTTTTTATATTAGATGATCCAGTCCAGGGATATAGTGCTCACCGCAAGACACTTTTTTAGAGCTGCTTCCGGAGATCAGCTATAGCAGCTTTCAAAATAATTATTTTTCCAAATAAAAAATGTTAAAATACAGTTAAATGTTACTATAATATGTGTACAATTTTTTACGTTAATAGATTTAAAGGTCTTCTCAAGAAAAATTCTTGAAAAATCGATCTTTTTGGGTCTCCTGACTGTACGTAACCCCTTACCAAGTATCGTTAATTTTCGGGGTCTTAAATCCCCCATGTGAGTGTAGTGCTTGAAAATCAACAAAATCGGCCATTTTATTTTCGTGTTTTTTTTTTTTTATTATGAAAAGCATTTACGGTAAGTGTTATTTTACCGTTAAGTCATTTTTCCTAATCTATAATCACACTTTTTCAACATTTTCAGTCGCCCTTCAGTTTACGAAGTTCTATTCGAGATGAGTTGCTTAAGAGAGACTTTGTCCTTGGTGTGCCAAATTTCAGGTGTTTACATTTTATTTTTTTTAAAGGAAACGAGTAAAGCTTTTTGAGTGCGGTTTTTTCTTGCTTTTATTCATGATATACAGAACGTTAAAAAAATTTTTTTTTGAAAAAAAAACCAAAATGGCGGCCGTTGCAGCTCCGCGAAAACAGGTCCTCAAATCGCGGGAGGTAAACGGCTGACATCACTGCCCCCTCTTTTTTATCTGAACCACAAATTCAAAGCATATTATCAATCTGTGACCCTTTGGTCATGGAAAGACGGATGGGTTTTTCGTTTAGTACAAATTTCGAAAAACGGCGGCAATTAAAAAAAAAAATCGAATTTTCGCGTTTTTTTTCGCATAAAAGATAAATAATAAATGCAAAAATGTATCTATCGAAAAAACGATCCGTCATTCCGTGAAGACATATTTTCTGAGTATGTTCTCTCAATTTCAGGTCGATATGTTAATTACAGCGGTCAGGAGAATGTCAGCCATTTTTAAAAACGTGTTTTCGAGAAAAACGCGTTTAAAGTTTTGTAATGTGTTTACACAAATGTGTTTATAATTACCGCTAATCGGTAATGCCTGGTCCATAGAGGCATCCCTCCTCTTCTTCTAGCTGCTCATGTTGAGCCGCCAACATCTCCCGCTGGGCATAGAGGACAAAGTCTCCCTTAAAAACTACGACATCGATGATGAGAAATTCGGCGGAAATAATTCTGAGGAAGAATATGATTTATCAGAATATTCAAACGAAAATTACGAGGTTGAATCGTCAGACAGTGATTTAGAATCTGCACTTTAAAATGCACCATTGCAACAGCTGCTTGATCAAGCTGCTGTCGATGTTAGAAAATTATTGGCATGTAAACTTGGAATGTTCAACCAAAAAAGGGAAATTGGCGTTAAAAATTGCTTAAGGGGTCTTCTCACTTTAGACGCTAAAAGAGGCTATTTTCATGTTTTTTTTTTGTTGATAGTTTTACATCATAGCTATTGATATAGGAGTTGTTACACTTAAGGGGAGATATACATCTAGGAGCCGGAAATAGGTCATTTTTGTGAATTTTTTCAAGGAAAACTTTTTGAAATTTCGGATTGGGGTTTTAATTATCTAAAAGTATATACATTCAAAAACATGTTTAATTTTCTTTATTTAAAAATATCAAAAACATACGAGGATAAGGAAAAATACACATCAGAAAACAAAATAAAAAAACACATAAAATCATCTGAAAAAAAAAACAAAATATTATTAAATTAGATACTATAATCTAGTACTTGTCATAACCGATTTGGAAAATATCGATTTATGACAAAATGACGGACGTTTAAACATAAATAGTGATTTTTGGGCCAAAAATGAGTTATTATTTTTCCTATCAAATAAAAAATAAGTAACGGAAAAAAAAATCCTATGACAAGTACTAGATAATGATGTATAGAACAACCACAAAAATCCTTGACCTCGATCATTTAGGTGTATATCTCTCCTTAATAAATACACTTTCAAAATACGTAAAAAAATGTATGTATTTATGTAACCCAAACAAACTTTAAACGCGTTTTTCTCGAAACAACGTTTTTCGACGGCTTGTTGATAAAATCTTCAAACTACTGAACCGATACTTATAAACTTTTAACCACATATTCTTTACAACTATAGCTATAGCGCGTATCAAGGATTTTTTAAATATTTTCATATTTACTTTTTTTGCCAAAAACGGTGAAAACATTTTTTTTTTTCGAAAAATGTTATTTTGTTATTTTTGTATATATAAAAAATCGTATAATATGAGCTATAGCCATTACCATTCCGAATCTAAAACCGTTTGATTTTTTTCATTCGGATGATCCGTCTTCGAGATTTCATCAACAGCGCAGACCTACATTTTTTTAGGACATTTCAGGCGTTGACAAACCAGCTCCGAATATTTCGAGTGAAATAGTGCATCTCGAAAAAAGAGCTACAGATTTGGAAAGTTCCATTTTTTTATATTTTTCACATGAAATCAGTATGATTTCATGAAAACAATTATTCCCCATCATTACTCATTCATGTGAACGAATAAAAGTTGACTGAAACATAAAATTCGTCGTGAATCGTGTCTTTTTTATTTTACAACATCCCATCCATACAGTGTTGAAAATAATTATACTTTTTGGATAGTCTTAGGATAGAATATTTTTTTCTCTTGATACATGTTATCCCAAGAATATGAGAACCAAACTTTACCCAAAAATTATGAAAATTACAAAAGTTATGAATTGTTCAACAAAAAAGTTTTTTTTTTCTTTGATTGTTGGACTTTCAGAATTTTTTGCAAATCTCAAAATGAATTCTACACTAGAAAACTATGTGCGTTTTATTTTCAACAATTTACATATTTTCTCAAAAAATTTTCAAGTCAAAATCATGCATAGAGTCAGTGCCAGAACGTCCGAAAGTTGCCTGGGGTCTATATGACCCCATTTAGAGAATGTGCGATTTTAGAGAGGTGTGAGTAATTAGGGTTAATAATTGAATACTTAAATAATTTCATAATTCCTATATTAATTCCTATAATAATTTCATATATTCATATAAATATATATATATATATATATATATATATGTATATATGTATATATGTATATAAGTATATAAATATATATAGATATATATATAGATATATATATATATATATATATATATATATATATATATATATATATATATATATATATATATATATATATATATATATATTTATATGAATATATATGTGTGTCTGTGTATGTATATATATATCTGAGATGTATATTCTTCCAGGCATCGCAATAAGATACTCAACATTATCCGTTCTTCAAATTCCGTTCGCGGCGACGCTATTGATAACACCAAAAAGGCAAAATAAATGTCGCAACATTTCAATATCTTTATCGCTCGGTAATTGATTCCCTCGTAATAACAACAATAACAGTAATAAAAATGCATACGAGAGTCTCGTAATCGACGTTTTCTTCGTCGTCTTCGCAATCGTTGCACACTGCTGCACAGCGATTGACCCTGTCGATATAACACGAGGCATCGATAATGTTTCTGTTTTTTTTTTCTGCATCGACTATCGCTGCTGATCTTGCAGACAAAGTCTCCTTATTCGAGTGTTTTTCTTCCACAATTCCCCTTGATTCTCTTTGGAGCTCTCTCATTGACACAGAGTCATTGATTTTTTATATTTATTTCAAAATAATAATCCTTTATCATTAACGTCTTGGAATTTTATTGGCGAACGTGGAAGTTGTTTATAATTATTGCTTCAAAGGCTTGAATGTGAAAATATTAAATATTTTCATTGAAAAATTGTATTTTTATTCTTACTTTAATTTGAATGCGGTTAGAATAATTTTTTCATTTAGGCTTTTTAGAAGTTAACACGAGTGGAAATTTTATTCCATAGAGGTTATGTCTAGTGTTGAAAGTCGAAAAACCATTTTTCGCAAAACCAATACTTTTCGACATTTCATAAATGTTCGCTGAAAATTTCAAGGTGATTGGATCAAAATTGACAAATTTATAGACTATTATTCAAAACTTTAAACGCTTTTTTCTGGAAAGCCCGTTTTCTGAGCAAAATATCTCAAAAACTAGTACATCGATCTTTTTGAAATTTCAAGGGCTTTTTCTAGATGCAAAAATATTGTACCTAATTGAAGGATTTTTTTTCGATGTATACTTTCGATTTGCGGAACGAAAAATGCGAATTATTAAAAAAAAAAAAAATTCAAAAATTTTTACTAAATTTTGCAAACATTTTTACTAAATTTTTTCAAAAATTTAGAAAATGGTGCGTGTCATTGAACTATTCATAGAACGTGAGCCATTTTCTAAATTTTGAAGTTTCGGAAATTGCTTCGATTAATCATAGGATGAACTAATATACTAACTAAATCTCTTTAATTTTTCGATATTAGATAACCTGATTCAGAAGGGCATTGCTCGGCGCAAAAGATGTTTTCGAGTTTCCCGGATATAGCCTGTAAATTATAATTAAATATATTTTTACGATTATAATAACATATATTTACGTAAAAAAAAATACAATGTTCTTCAGATGAGACTTTTTTAACCCTTCGAGGTCACACCCGCGGCCAGCAACTTAGTTGGTTACATGAGGCCCGTGTGACCCCAGCCATGTTTAAACAATTGCCACGTTGGTTCTATTGTTCCGAATGGCTTGCAAAAAATCGGGGTGTTAGTTTGAACCGTCTGGAATGTGGCATTCCCAGTATAATATTGTAATCGACATTTGAAATGGCGGAAAAAATCAAGAGGCGTCAATACGTGAAAAAAAAAAACATTTTTTCCTAAAACAATCATAACTTTTGCAATTTACAATAGAATAAAAAAAATAGGGTGATTCTCTTGAGATATGATAGTCCAAGGGAACAAATAGCTTCATAGCGGGCGTTTCAAGAAAGGTAAATTTTATTTGGATTTTTGAAGAGGGCACATTTCGCAGTGAAAAAACAACGAGTATCATGAAAAATGAAAAATTTATTCGCAACAGTAGTAATGGTGGTAGTAGTTTTATTTCCCAGGTATACCCTTTTGGGTTTTTCCACAGTTTTCGAAATGTATTAATACGTTAATTTTAATAAAAAAAAAAGAATAGTCAATTCATAAATTAATTGCAATTAAAAATCAACACCAGTTAATCAATAAATTTCCATAAAAATTAATTGATTAATATTATTCATAATAATTGCTGATAAAAAAATGTATTAATCCATTATGTGGATTGAAAATCAAAATTAATTAAGTGATTCATTTTAATAAGCAATCAACATTAATTGATGAATTGATTTCAATTGCAAGTTGATGCGTAATAAAAAATAAATGAAAATTAATTAAAAACCAGAATAAATTTAACAATTGAATAATTCCACAATCAAATAACATAACAATATTACAATTTTACGATGTGACAATTCCATCCTCGAATAACTCAATAATTAAATCTTTGTAGTATTCATTATTTTAACCACCATGAGATTTAAATGTCTCAATTATATGACAATTATTGGTAGGCTGACTGGTGCAGGGGGTCGACCAGTCTCGTGGTCGCCCTTCGAGGGATGTCAATCGGCGTCTGGGACGATCGAGGGCACGATCGTAGCCGGTACATCACCGATTAAGTGTTGGGAGTGACGTGTATACGCCCCCCCCCCCCGACCTGCCCCTCGAAACCTGTATGCGCAATATTGGCGATCGACGATGCGTACATTGCGTTACACCTGGTGCATAATATCGATCTGCGTGCATCAATTCACGTCGGACGGGGGTAAACACTGAATGACCGGATGAAGGCGGTGCACACTCTCACCCTGACGAAAATACGAGACCTATTCTAATGTGATTGACGTCCAATATTGCCAATATCGATACGCGAGTGCTTTCTCGAGCGTCCTCGTCCTGTCGAGTTTATTTCGAGTCCTTGACTTCTCTCTCTCTCTCTCTCTCTCTCTCTCTCTCTCTCTCTCTCTCTCTCTCCCCCCTCTCTCCCCCTCCCTCCCCCTCCCCCTCTCCCCTCCCTCCCTCTCTCTCTCGCTCCCCCTCCCCCTCGCCCCCTCCCTCCCTACCCCTCTCTCCCCCCTCCCCCCCCCTCGCCCCTCCCTCCCTCTCTCTCGCTCCCTCTCCCCTCGCCCCCCCTCCCTGCCCCCCTCTCTCTCCCACCCACCCCCCCTCCCCCTCCCCCTCCCTCCCTCTCTCTTTCGCTCCCTCTCCCCCTCGCCCCCTCCCTCCCTACCCCTCTCTCTCCCTCGCCCTCTCCCTCCCTCCCTCCCCCCTCTCTCCCCCTCCCACCCTCCCCCCACTCCCTCTCACTCTCCCTCTCCCTCCCTCCCACCCTCCCTCCCCCTCCCTCCCTCCCCTCTCTCCCCCTCCCTCCCCTCTCTCCCCCTCCCTCCCCTCTCTCCCCCTCCCTCCCCTCTCTCCCCCTCCCTCCCTCCCCTCTCTCTCTCTCCCTCCCTACCTCCCTCCCACCCTCTGTCTCCCTTTCTCCCTCCCTCCCTCCCTCCCTCGCTCTCTCTCTCTCTCTCTCTCTCTCTCTCTCTCTCTCTCTCTCCCCTCCCTCCCTTCCCTCTCTGCCCCCTCTCTCCCCCTCCCACCCCCTCTCTCTCCCCCCTCTCTCTCCTCCCTCTCTCTCCCCCCTGCCGCCCCTCTCTCTCCGCCCTATTCATTCCTGATCCATCGATCACAGGATTGACTCGGAAAAATTTCATCTCTTACGATATCTCACGATCGTCCCGTAAAGAAAGGAGACAAAAACAAGTTGTACATATACAAGGTGTCCCTCTTATCTCTGCCACCCGAAATAACTCGGTAATTATCGACGTCACAAAAAAATGTTTCGGACAAAAGTTGTACGGTGTGAAGGGGACCATCAAATGCGAACAATTTTTTTTTATTTCGGTGGAGGCGCTGATGCACAGTGACGGTCACCTCCACTTTTGTAAATGGAATGGTACATTTTTTTCAACCATCTTGTGTAGTACCTCAAGCCGCATAAAAAACATTGGGGGGTCAAAGTCGTTCGAGGTCATTCAAGGACAGTATCGATGATACAAATCTCAATACCTCGGATCACTACCAAATATTTGGTAGTGATCCGAGATATTTAGATTTGTATTTCATTTTCATAGGTGACCTAAAGTTAAAAGACCTATTTTAGTCCAAAATTCAAAATGGCGACGTTTAGACGACCCGCATGATTAAACAAATGGGAACATGACTTTTTTTCACAAAAGAATTCCATTGTTCACCAAAAAACCCAACCAAATACCTTATTTTACTATTTTAGAGCTATCCAGAATGTACCGTGGGAAGGCTGTCATGTTTGAAAAAAATGGAAACAAAAATTTGCCAGGCCAAAACTAACAATTTTGGTAGAACATCTTTTTTTTATTAACGTTCATAATTTTTAGGTAAGAACACAAATTCCGTCGATTTTAGCGCTATCCAGAATATACCACGAGGAGGTAAAGTCTTTAACATCCCTGGTATAAGTGTGCGTGGGCGTTTTTTGCATTTTTTGTGTTTGTTTGGGTTTGTTCGTAAACCCAAACAAGCATAAGATCTCTGCGGCTCTTCACTTTCGTTATTACTCGACTATTTTTTTTCGATATGTCACAAAAGATCGTAGATCTTTTGTGATGGGGGTGATTCGGACAGGTATTGATAATGAGGCATGCAGATGTTCCTTCCGACGCTGCTCTCGGTCCATCCAGTATACACAAATTATTTTTTCCTCATGTGTCGTGAATGAATGAGGAAAAAAAAGGAAGGAAAAATGAATAGAGATCCGAAATGAAAAAAATTGCTAAATGAAAAAATCAACTCTTGCCCCTATAAAATTCGCTCTTCGCGTTCGAATTCGATTAACTAAAAAATTAATCAACTTGTTTAATACCCTTTATTATATATATCCATTTTTTATTATATATATATATATATATATATACACACACACACACACACACACACACACACACACACACACACACACACACACATATATATATATAGTGTATGTGTTTTTTCTCAATGCCAGTAAAGTCGACATTTGTACGATGATTCAGTTGCACGTGCATCCTGCATATCCGCGTTCGCATGCACTTATATATACGTGGCTTACTGCTCCATAAACAATTTAGCTTGGCACTATGCCGATTTCCTTTTTATGTTGGAATTACACGTATGTACCACCTGTTTTTGCTGATGCTGACCAGGCAGCGAAATGAAAAAAAAAAACAAAATTAATACTGGCACAGGTAATCCAAACTAATATATATATATATGTGGGTAATTCTTCCGAAATGACCATTTTGCGTGTATTCCGACTTTTTCAATAGATGCTATACGATTACTTTGTAGATTTCTTTGGAATATCGCAGTTGGAAATATTTCGAAATCTTCCTACAAAACAGATTTGTCAGAAAACTCATTGTTATAATTTTTCCCTGTATTTTGAATACGAAAATCATTCCTCTGGAGTGTAACTCTCCAGACTACATATACACTAGTTGAAGGGGTACTGAAAATGAAAAAAATTATCGGAAAAAGATCATTCCTCGAAACCATTGGATATTTTCGCGAAATTTGGTACTCGGGGGTTTTCGAGCACACACACACACACACACACACACACACACACACACACACACACACACACACACACACACACACACACACACACACACACACACACACACACACACACACACACACACACACACACACACACACACACACACACACACACACACACACACACACACACACACACACACACACACACACACACACACGCACACACACACACACACACACACACACACACACACGCACGCACGCACGCACGCACGCACGCACGCACGCATGCACGCACCCACGCACCCACGCACGCATGCACGCGCACACACAAACACATACACACACACACAAATCCTGGATACATCTGAAATAATTGAAAATGATGTTCTCACTTGAAAACAATGAACTTTATCAAAAAATTTTTTCAACAAAAGTTTTTAGTTTTCAGCTGACAAATTTTTTGGCAATAAAAAAAAGTTATGTTTCCGTTTGAAAAAAACATGTCAGCCTTTGTAACGCCGCCATTTTGAATTTTGGCTCCTCAAATAAATTTTTTTCAAACGTCCCCTTTCAATCCCTAGAAGTTTTGTTCCACACAATATTTCGTCCGAGCAATATTTTTCGAGAAAATTCAGGTGTTAGATTAAAATGGGACACCCTGTATATATTAATCTAGTCATAAAATAAACGAGAGAAAATATTTATAAACATATATACAGTCGAAAAAACCATTAAGACAAAAAAATATGCACCGGAAAAAAAATTAAATTTTTTGCGCATGTTCGAATATCGTCTCTGGTATCCTTTCCTTCGAGGGTTACAACGACCTTCACTATTTTTGCCAACCGATAATTTTTATTATGGCCTGTAATTAGCATTCGAAATGATAACAATAATAATAAATGTACCTGGATTTCACACCTTTCCAGTAATTTACGCGTATTGCGTTTCGTCGCACGAGTAACAAGCGTGCATTAGCAAACACAGGGAATAAACGTTTAAACGTTTCTCTTATTCGCCTTTGTACCTGCCCCCGTTGAAACGTGCCTTAAGCTTCTCTCGCCGAGATAAGCCTCCGGTATACGGCTAATGGCTTTTGGTCGTGACATTTCTCTCGACTTCGAAACCATTAAACGAAACATTATATATGTCCCCGACGTGCGTCGAGTGACGAATGTTGGCTGACGTATTATTCTTAGTTTTTTTTAATCTTTACCCCGGGCCCCCTCCGCCACTCTATTCTCCTTGCCAACTAAGTAGCGTACTCGGGAGAGTGTAAAATGAAAATTGTAGCAAATGGAAAAGTGGATGGGAATTTTATCGCTTCAAATGCACTTGTCCGATTTTTATTTTTTTATGGTTCGTTTTTTGGAATATTTGTGACATATGATTCGAAGATTGAATCATTAACGTTGTTGGTATTCGCAATTTTTTATAGTGAAGGGCAGTAGAGAGGTTATAGGGTGAACAAAAAATAATTCAACCCTCATTTATGTTAAAATAAGAAAAGATTTATAATTTTGTTATGAAAACATTTAATTATTCATATTTGTATCTTTTAAATAAATGTTAAATAATGAGAAATAATTACAATGAAAAAAACTTTAATAATAAACAATTGTTATTATATATTTATGTATTTATTTGATTATTGAAAGCGTAAAATTGCAGTATATTAATATATAAATTTTTATAACAATAATTTTGCAATAACAAAATTAATAATTTAGTTTAAGAACTTTTTCGATTTTCATTTTGACTTGTGTATTTTTATTTAATTATTTTATCGGTTTCTTATTTTAATGTTGTTTTTAATTTATATATATATATATATATATATATATATAGATTTACACATTTTGGGAACAACACGATGGAAGTATTTTTTTCATGAACCATTTTTGTTAGTATTAATAATATATTTTTTTTTAAAAGAATTCTATAAACATGCTGTTATTTCAAAAAATTTTATAATGAAAACAATAAAATTCAACTAATGAATTATGAAAAATTTAATTATGAAATAAATAAAAAGCGACAAATTGCAGTATCTATCCAAGAAGTGTAAAAATTGTGGCATAAATTTGAGCTCAATTTTTTTTCTTTTTTCTCACCATCCAATTATTGTCTATAAAGAAAAAAAAATGTCACGAAAAGAAATTAATCGATTTTCTTTCAGAAACAGATTTTTCGAATTTACCTCCCACTACTAAACCCACTACTAAAGCTCTTGTCCGTAAACAAAATTAAAGGTTCTCCGTTTTATCGAGTTACAAGTGTGAGGTAAATTTGAAAAATCCGTTTATAAAGAAAAAAACGATAAATTGTTATGAAAATTTTACAAAGTGTTAAATTTATGAGTGAGAAGTGAAAAAATTGCGACAATTGGAAATTTCAAAGCTCTTGAGCTTCATCAAAAAATTTAAAACCGCAAAATTTATGGGTGAGAAGTGAAAAAAAATGGATTTTTTAATGCAAATTTGAATTTTCGACCGCTCGCAGCTTTCCCGATATTTTTTTCTTCTTTAAGGGCGGGGTGAAGTATAAATTTTTTTTTTTTCATTTTTGTTTAATTTTTTAAACGAATGCATAATATATCAAGAATATTGTGTTAAAATTTCAAGTCGATCGGAGTAAAATTGACGAAGTTATGAGTATTTGAGCGTCTATTGCTCCATGCCGTTCTCTTCTCTTCTGCGTTTTTCAAACCGTTTTTCTGAGACTTGTCATATTTGAAGTCCGTGTGCACGATAACTCAAAATCTACTGGACCAATCGCTTTGAAATTTTGCACAGTACTTCTTCACATAATTCACCAGGTATTGTCGAGAGCTTTTTTGTTTTTTTTTAATAATTACTAATTTTTCAACAACAAATTAGCCGATTTTTTAGCGAAAATCGGGTTTTTGGTTCCCAAGTGCTACGAAAAATCGAAAAATCGAAAAAAAAAATCCTCCCGTCATTACCTCGAGAAACATCTCCTTTAACAAATGCATTTTGATTTTTTTGTTTCAAATGATTCTGTTGCGAGTTATGGTGCACACCGCAAACCAACTTTTTTTCGAGGCGCCTTCGGGGTTTAATTTTCACTCGCTCAATTTTGAATATTTTGCAATGCAAATTTAGGAGAATGTTGTTCAAATGTTACTTTATTATATGTAAATTTTTCAATAAACGAACACTATTCGTTACGCCAAAAAAAAAATCTTAAAAACATGCCTTTTTTTCGCCGAATTAACTTTACCCCGCCGTTAAGGGGTAAGGCCACTGTAACGGCCCAAAAAAAAAGGTTTTTTCACTAATTTTTTGCTCCCGAAATTGAAGGTATTTGAAAAAAAACGTTTAATGGTGTTATCGGGCATACATTAAACTTTATTATAAAATTTTTTTACAGTAAAAAAAAAACAAAATGGCGGTTCCACAGCTATCTTCCCGGGACATGTTTTGCTTCCAGGGCTCCGCGGCACGCAGCACCACTGGTGCACTTTTGAATCTAGAACAAAAAAAAACCATTAATCTAGAGGGCTATAGCTAGAGAATGTCGATCGGATTTTAAAAAGTATCAATTTTTGTGGATTTGGCGTGCGTTTGAAAAAAAAAATTGATTTTTGACGAAAAAAACGGCAAGTTTTTTGTTAATAAAAAATCAATAAATAAAGTTCTTGAAAATTCCGATCGACATTCTCAAGATAATGTAAATGTTCACATCTGGTTAAAATTTCAAGTAAAAAAAATGAAAATTGTTCGAGTTATGCTGCGTGCCATTTTTAAAAACCATGTTTCGAGAAAAACGCGTTTAAAGTTTTGCGAATAGTTTGTTTGGGTTTGTTTGGGTTTGTTTGGGTCGCACAGGACCTTTTTTTCTTATTCTAGAGGGTTTAAACTATTTTTTAAGCCAATAAAAAAAAATCGATTTTTCAAAAAATTTACAGTGGCCTTACCCCTTAAAGCAGATAATTGGATGGTGAGAAAAAGGACACAAAAATAGAGCTCAAATTTGTGCCATCCTAATACATATATATTTTCATCTTATGTTATCGACCCGCCCTGATATCAATTTTGCAGTATTATTTTTTTTTAATAACAAATTTTAAGGACCCACGCTATCTCGCAAGCGTTCCAAAAATTCGTAAGCCGTAACTCCTATCCGACGACTATATGGATTCGACGGATCTTTGCCAGCCCTCCACTTAAGGGCCAGATGAGGGGTGGGGGCCTCACTCAGCCGCTGCTGTCGAACGACGATAGCGTTGCAAAGTACGGTACATTGCTCGTGAAGTCGTTACGACGAAATTGAATCGCGATTGGTGCCTTCGCGACAACGTTCCAGCCCAAATTTTTAATGTCGGTACGTTGATCGATTCGCGTTACATTCAAAGTGTACGCGTCAGTCAATAACATTTTTCCTACCTCGCGTATGCTTCGTCGCATTTTTCCCGTTATCTCCAAGCACCCGAAAAAAAAGGGAGAAAAAATTGTGCCCGTTATTGTACGAGAGATTTTTTTTCTTTCGTCTTTGTTTATACGTTTATTATGCGAAAATTATCGTTACGAGGGACGTGAAACGTGACGGGATGGAGAAAAAAAAATCATGAACAGGAGTCCTGCGGGATCCGATCCTTTTTTTCGGTCGCTTTCTTGACAAATCGCGACTGGAGAGGGGGGGGGGTCGAAACACAAATAACTGGGGGAGCACTGCGGAATATAATGAGAAATGCAAATGCATCAATATCATCAACTTTGAGGCTTTGTTTTCCTTATTTTACTTATTAAGGGCGGGATACCTTTATCCAAGAAAAAAATTGCCGATTTTCATGATTTCTTTCAAAAGGAATGATTTATTTTCCACTTTTGAAAGTAAGGGTATGTTTTATTACTACTTTTGGCTGCTATGTGGTTTTTTAAAATGAATCATTAAAAATAGCGGAGCCATGGGGTTCATGGGGTTGATAGGAGACGACGTGACACGTAGCAACGGGAAGATTAATATGAACAAAAAACGACGAATTTTTTTTTCTCATTAACACTCATACGCAGAATATGAACCAAAGAAAAGTGAGAAATGTTGAAAATCAATGAAATGGCACGTTTTGAAACATAAATATTGAATTTTCCGGAAAAAATGGCTACACTTTGCAATAAATACTTTTTTTTCTTCTAATTTTTAAGAACATTTAGGGTAATTTTTTAGACATCAAGGTTAGAAAGATTTGCACGAAATTTCGTCAGAATCGGTCGATTAGTTTTTAAGCTATACGTCACGCCAGTTTTGAAAATATAATTCAGAGGTGCCATACATCCGCCGTTGATAAAGATTAATAAAAAAAAATATCATGTAACAGCCAAAAGTAATAATAAAATATACCCAAAGCCTTCAAAATAGTGGAGGAACCTTTTCTTTAAAAAAAAAAATCATTAACATCAACAATTTTTTCCCTCGTCTAAAGGTATCCCCCCTTTTAAGGATTCATTGCTCAATTTTTTCGATGTATAATTTATTATGCTCGATATAGTATTAATTATTTATCAGTTATTTAGTATTTACTTTCTGCAAAGAGTTGGTAGTATCGATAGCACTGAAAATTATTTTTAAAAACTTCTATTTCGATATTTCATTTCGACTTTTATTTTCGATTGATACTAAACTTATTTATTTTTAACTTAATTATAATTAACTTATATATTTATTTTCGATTGATACTAAACAGTTTAGTATCGATCATTTACGATTTTTTCGTGGTTACATTTTGCAGAGAATTGATGGTGACGATATTAGTGAAAATTATTTAGATCGTTTTCTTTTTTCAAATTATTTCTAATTTTTGAAGATTATAAAGAAATAAATATTATGATTAGTTAATTTATTTTTAATAATTTAACAAATTAACTTATTTTTTCATCAATTGAAAAATAATTTGCGCGCGCGCGCATACACACACACACACACACACACACACACACACACACACACACACACACACACACACACACACACAGTCCTTATCGAATGCTGTTACTTGAAATTCCTATTCAAGAAACTCTTCAATAGGAATCTCTCTCTCTCTCTCTCTCTCTCTCTCTCTCTCTCTCTCTCTCTCTCTCTCTCTCTCTCTCTCTCTCTCTCTCTCCCTTTCCTTGGTAATGGCCTATACGTGACGAAGAAGTGAGCTTTGCCTCCTATGTTCCCAGTAATCTGCTTCTCTTAACGCCCAGCCACCCTTAACTCCCGCGACAATCCTTAAGGCGCCCTATCGCGACCTCTCGTTTTGCATAATACAAACATCGCACGCCTTTCTTTCTCCTGAGAATAGAATAAAATAATAATCATTTTCATCCAACGATAATGATAATTATGCATCATCGTTGTCGCGGATCTTAGGGCTGAGCCCTACTACCCTTTGTGAGAGTCTTCGTTAGGGGTGCCATATTGTATCGAAAGCCACGGCAGATGGGGGTTTTTTTTACGTCACATCGATCACACCATTTGCCGGGATGGACGATGAATAGTATTCGAATTTTTCTCCGGGAAAAAAAGCAACGGAGTAAAAGTTCGTGGCAGGCGAATGACGGCTGGGTAGGATATATATATACATATATATATATATATGTAGGACTGCGCAAACATTGAATATCCCTGTATATGAACCCCCTTCAGTGTCAATAAAGCTGGTCGCGATCAGGCGCGAGTCTTTCAACCCGGGAAATTTTTATTGCCCATTCCTGATACTAGTCCCGCTATACCATACGTCATTTTGGGATTTTGCGGCTTTTCCGTGCTCTCCCGTTGGTCTGGAAATACAGATAACTCGGTGCTGACTATAAATGGATAGGATAGAAATGACGCGAAGCCGTGAAGGGCCGATGAAATCCTGCTGGGAACAGATAGGATCGATTTGGGAATCGGCGATGATGAGTATCACCTTCGCAGTACTTGGAGCCATTTTCCTCATTTTTCTGGGGAACGTCTGTGACTGGGTCCAAGTCATATAATTGGGTCCGAGTAATTTAATTGGGTCCAAGTAATTTAATTGGGCCCAAGTAGTTTAATTGGGTCCAAGTCCGTTAATTGGATCCAAGTTCCTTCGATTGGATTCAAGTACCTTTGGATTGGATTCAAGTACCTCTGATTAGGACCAAGTACCTTTGGATAAAAGGCAAGTATCTCTGAGTAGGACCAAGTACCTTTGGATTGATCTAACAAGGAACATCCCTCAGGTGACATTCTTCGATTTTTTTGAAATTTGTATATGTAATAGAGCATCGAAAAGTAAAACATACGTATTTTATTTTTATCGACGGAAAAACGGGTTTGAAGGGTAAAACGAATCCTCGAAAATAGGGGTGTTTTTCGTTTTTCGTCGATAACGTTATCGTTCTCATCTCCAATGTATAGTGCACAAGAAAATAAACATTGTTGCAATTTGAATTTTTTAAATATCTCGTACCGTTAAAACGTTATCGACGAAAAACGGAAAACATCCCCATTTTTGAGGGTGTGTTTCAGCCCTTAAAACCGTTTTCCGCTGATAAAAAAAGATACGCATCGCTTACTTTTCGGTGCTTTGTAACATATCCAAATTTCAACAAAATCGAATGGTGTCACCTGAGGGATGTTCCTTATACGTACATGAATGATGTGCATTCGGATTTGGACGATCATCTGGTTATGTGGGAGGCTAGCAAGTTGAAACTTGGAACCGCGGATGATCAATGATTGATGTTCCATCGAAGGTCACAGCTTTGGTTCCGTCCAAGTACCTTTGATTCCGTCCAAGTACTTGTGTCAAGTTGATCGACTCTCCAAGTTCGTTGAGGAATCAAGATTGGGCAGAGCTTGGTAGCCAAGCGAACCTTGGATGAAGCGAACAAAGGATGATCATTTTGCCGGATGCAGAAAGGACGATGTAACGATTTCGGTGATCCACACCGTACGATTTTCGTCTCGAGTGCATCCGGCAAACATGGCGCCGAGTCTTTGGCAGCGGAACGGATTCGTCGTTGTACAATGAGTTCTTGAGGCTCAACACCCCCGGGGGAGCAATAAATTCCACCTTTGTACGCTCCACTTGATAAAAAGATGAGGCCAAAAAAAAGGGTGAAAGATGTGTCAGCCCTTTGGGTACAGTGGTGCAGCCAGAAGGTACACAAAGAAGAGGCCACGTGCGAGCAAACGGTTGAGAGAGAAAAACGAAACCGCATCACGGACGACCGCTGACTTTCCCCATGCATTTTTATCACCCGTAATGCAACCCTCCTAACGTACTTCTCCCGGTGCAGAGTCAGCCGAAGTCACCATTTCCTTTTTGCCCGACGTTCCTCAAACCTCGTACGGTGCGGTGGAATTTTGGTTTTTTTTTCGCAGCCACCAAACGATTCAGCTGGTTAGCCCTCATCACCCTTCGCTTGGGCTTTTACCCACCTGTCGAGTTTACCTGCCTTCCTTGCCAGGCTGCATTGCCGAATTATCCGTTCCAGCAATCCCGAGTGCATCCGCCAGAACGATCCCTTAGTCCTTGGTGATCTGGTTTCCCCTGCCACGCTTGGAGGGATGGAAGGCCGAAAATAACGAATCACTTGAAGCTGTGGATTGGCCTATCCCGAATTTCTTGCTGAAATGTCAAATCGCCTAAGTGGAATTCAGTAATGGTAGGTCACGATAAGTATGGCGCGAATTTCGCAATGTTGGTCGGAGATCTCTGATACTCGGCAATGCTGTTAGGAATCCCTCGATACTTGGTAATGTCCGTTGGAATCCCTTGGTACTTGGCAATGTTAGTAGGAATCGCTTCGTACTTGGAAATGTTGGTAAAAGTCACTTGGTACTTGACAATACTGGTAGGAATTTCTTGGTAGTTCGCAATGTTGGTACTTGGCAATGTTGGTAGGAATTTCTTGGTACTTGGAAATGTTGGTAGAAGTCACTTGGTACTTGGCAATACTGGTAGGAATTTCTTGGTGGTTCGCAATGTTGGTAGGAACCGCTTGGTGCTTGGCAATGTTGGTAGGAACCGCTTGGTGCTTGGCAATGTTGGTAGGAATCTCCTAGTACTTGGTAATGTCGGTAAGAATCCCCTGGTACTTGGCAATGGTGGGAGGAGTCACTTGGTATTTGGCAATCTTCATAGGAGTTCCTTGTTACTTGGCAATGTCGGTACGAATCCCTTGGTACTTAGAAATGTTGGTAGGAATTTTTTGGTATTTGGAAATGTTGGTAGAAGTCACTTGGTACTTGGCAATAGTGGTAGAGATTCTTGGTAGTTCGAAATGTTGGTAGGAACCGCTTGGTGCTTGGCAATGTTGGTAGGAACCGCTTAGTGCTTGGCAATGTTGGTAGGGATTCCATGGTACTTGGCAATGTTGGTAGGAATCTCTTAGTACTTGGTAATGTCGATAAGAATCCCCTGGTACTTGGCAATGGTGGGAAGAGTCACTTGGTATTTGGCAATCTTGATAGGAGTTCCTTGGTACTTGGCAATATCGGTAGGAATCCCTTGGTACTTGAAAATGTTGGTAGGAATTTTCCGGTATTTGGCAATGGTGGTAGAGGTCACTTGGTACTTGGAAATGGTGAGAGGAGCCCCTTAGCGCGTGACAATGCTGATTGGAATCGCTTGATAGTCCGCAACGTTGGTAGGAATTGCTTGGTACTTAGCAATATTGATAGGAATCTCTTAGTACTTGGAAATGTTCATAGAAATCCCTAAAGCGTCCAAGAATTACAATCTAGTAGGGGTGCTACTAAGAAATGCTGGTAGGGATTCCTAGGTACTTGGGAATATTGGTAGGGATGCCTTGTTACTTGGAAACATCGGTAGGAATCCCTCAGGACTCGGCAATGTCGGTAGGAATCTCTTGGTACTTTGCAATGTTGGTAGAAATCCCTACCACCTCCAACGATCACAATCTCACCCATGTTAAGGGAACAAGCATAACCGGAGTTGAAGTCACATAGAACTCAGGTGCCTGAGGCCGTGGAACATCGTATTTAGATACACCCCAAACCCGTAGCTTGCGTTGAAACGAAACAAGGAATCCCCGACACTCTGAACCAAATCCGCAGAGTGGATTCGATGCTGCTATCGGTTCTCCGCCTCAAGGAACGTCATCAATGATCTTCACCACAATCGAACTCTCCCAGTCGCCCTATTCGTCTTCGTCTCATGGCTGAACAAATCGGCATTGCTTTTCCAGCAACTAAATCCGTTGGAACGAAGAATGCAAAGCTCGGATGAGCCCCAGAAAAAAATAACGAAAGCCTTTGACTTGGCTACAACTTAAATCCGTCGCTGCTATCAAGCCTCCTGCTCAAGAGACATCACCAATGATCTTCATCACAATTGGTTTTTTTCCGGTCACCGAATTTCGTCGCTTCAGTTGCACAAATCGGTGCTGCTCTTTCCGTAATCAAATGCACAAAAGTACAGAACATCAAGCTTGGATCAAGACCAGAAAAATAACGAACACCCCAGATTGAGACAGTCATCAATGATCTCCACGACAATTCAACCGTTCTGGTTCCGGCAATCCGGTATTTTCTCGACACCGATCAGTTCCTTGGTTCCCTGTGATTGCCACGTGACCTTACATATTTATGTGGATGACAATGGATTTTTTTTCCAAATGAGGGGAAGTCCCCCGAAGTTCGGCAACGCCTCTTGGCCACATTTCCCTTTGCACTAGGTACACCAGGTTAGGCAATAATGGAGTGCAATTGGCGTTCCACTTTTTCATCCACGCAGCCCCGGCTAGATACAATTCCCCCCCCATTTATCCTGCGTCACGGGTACCATCGGGCGATCCGTACGCCAAGATCTGTCTTCGGGAATGACAATACGTGGAACGTGTGAAGCTATCGATCTTGGAACGACTGCGCTTTGGACTTTGACGTAAGATGGTGGGGAGGCTTGAAATGATGGGGCTCTCCTCAAGTATCGCCTACCTAGGAGCGTCGTTGCATTTCCCGTTGAGGGGGCTCCACGAAGGGTGGAAGGAAAGCGCGAGAAGGAGATTGAAGGAGCATGGAAAATGAAGAGATATTTCCCACTTAATAGTTGCTCACACCCCAAGCTAGGCTGTGCTTTCCTTTGTCCTCTTGCAACCTAGTTTCCACCATGGTGGTAAGGTATCCCTCTTTTGTTATGAATGTGGCGAAGCAAACTTTCGCTTCTTTTTTCCGTGGCCCGTCCGCCACCCCTACTCAATTCTCGTCCCTGTACCGTTCGCACGTGGAGCGAGAAGGGATGTCGACGTCACAACAATACATCCTCTTTAGCGACGACACGATAAATCAAAATAAACTTCGTCGGGAGCGCGAGAGGAGAAAACAGGTTGGCTTCAGCACCGGCGGCCCTGCAGCCTTGTTAGGCTTCTTGCTGCCTTTGTCCTTGCCGATCAGTCGGTTAGGGTTCGCATGAGCGTGCAACAGTCTCCTAGGGGAATCTTGCGCGATCAACAGATCCTCCAGGGATAAGCGTTTGGTAGTCAACAGGTCGGGCGCAGGAGTCTGCATCACAACTTCCGATTTTTGGGTTCGTTGTCCAGGAATCATCCGAATCTTTCTGTGGCCTATGGAGGCCTTCTCTCGCAAGCAACTCTCTGTATGGAGGCCTCGAAAGAAGAAACACCACTTTGGTCCGGAAAGAGAGGATCACTGCGGTTTGCCAGGGTATGGTATCGTGACCTTAAACGTGGAACAGTCCCTATAGGTCTTGTTCGACATTTTTTTATCCGACCAGGTTTCCAAGGCTTGGAGGCACATGGCCTCACAGGATGGTCGCACAGGACCTCCTGCAAGGTCCCCTGCCAGGTCCGACAAAGTCAGAAAGACCCGGCAGCCCGATAGGCGCAGGAGTTTTTGATCCTTGGAGCTGCAACGATTCCAGATGTACCTGGAAGTTGACGTCACCTTGTAGGACAGCGTTAAAACAGATTCAGCTGATCATCCAATTTTTCTTGAAGCTCACCGAGCCCGTAGTTCTAAATGGTCAAGTTTCTACCAGCGGTCTTGATCGACACTCCTCAACAAACGTGGAAAGCTACTTAGCCAGGATCTTTCGATCAGCCTCTCCTTCGATACCGTTTCCATTTTCGACTTCTATTTGGTGGCAGGTCTTTGAAGTCTATGCCCCCAGTTCATCCTGATTTTGATCATCCCAATAGCGGATTGTTCGTCATCACAGGCAGCCGAGGCTGCCCTCACAAGTGGACTTCTTGAGACTTTCTTCGCTCCTTCAGAGAGCCTGGAGCTGAGCAAGCTTCGGCTGAAAGCAGACCTGAACTCTTTCGCGCTCCTCAGATCGTGTTACCGCCTTCCGGGGGCTCTTCAAGCGTTCCCTTACTCATTTATAGTAGCACATTTGCACGAGTACATCCGAGGTGGCACTAGGGGGAAAGGATCGGGAGATGGAAGTCGAGGAGGCCGAATGGAAAGGGCAGGCGGAGGAAGAGATGTTGGAGACAGGCAGAAGAGAAAGTGAAGGAAGTAGAAGAAGAGGATCGGTCGGAAAGAGCGCGTGGTTGGGTTTAAAGAGACCAGCTCGAATGATCGGTAACAACATTGAGGTTGGAGGAAGGGAGACAAACAGGAGAGGCAGGATTGCGTGGGCCGCGTGTACCCACTCAATACGTGTCCTGTAATGTTGTCGATGGGAGGCGCGGAGACTATATTAAAGGCGATTATGATTATCGGTAGTTGCCGATCGAATCAAGATCAACATCCATCTTCGCCTTAAGGACCCTGTATACGATTATGCGGTCAGATAGCAATCTCTGGGGCGGGCGATAAAAAACGAAAACACTTTTTGTACGACACCTGCTACATCATCGGGACTCTTCGCTCGGATGAGATATGGCGCTTATGAATATAGGCCCGCCGACATCCGGTCATTATATCAGGATCAGGACGTACATCTTTTCCGTCCCTTGCGTGTGTACAAACCACGAAGAGCGCACACAAATCAATTACGCGTCACGATAATTTACATGTCTTCTTCTCTTCCTCGCCATTCTTCCTTTTGCTTCCCCCCATACTTCGAAAATTAATTCAGCCTCTTACACGGTATCTGTATCATCCCCGAGCGCGCATAAATCTCGTTCGATATGGAACGAATCAGTGATGACTTGATATTCGATATCATGGGTGACCGCCTTTTATCTTCTCCTTTCGACGAATCAACTTTTTCTGCAGCCGCTTATGAATTTACCAGAGCAGTTGGAATGCGTTTTTTTTCAATTGCCATTGATCGGTGCGTTCTCGGGTGTGACCTTGAAGTCGAATTTGGACCTCGATCATCGTTCTGTCTGCAGAGCGGTGGGGGAATATCGCTTCGGTGTGACCTTGAAGACCCAGATGACGTTGATGTAGGAGGGAAAGTAGAGGGAGGACGGTGAAGGAGATGGTGATAATAAAGACAATAAGGCGACCGGGATGAAAAACAAAACGAAGAAGTAGAGTCGGAAGATGAAGGAGTAGAACAAGACGGTCGAAAGGATGATGGAGAAGAAACAGAAGAAGTGGACGATGAAGAAGATAAGAAAGGAGTCAAGGAAGGAGAATGAGAAGAAGACGACATAGAAGATAATACACGAAGGAAAGATGACAGTGGATGACGAAAATGAACGAGAAGATCAAGTAAAAGAAGACAAGACGATGACGACAAAGAAGAACAAGAACAAGTGGATGTATCAGAGAAGAAGATCGAGTAAACGAAGAAGATCAAGAATAAGAATATGACGATGAGAAGGATGAAAAAAGAGTTCATGAAAAAGTAGACAAGAAGAAGCCGATGAGGAAGAAAACGCAATAAAGAAGGTAAAAACAAGTAGATGATGAAGAAGAAGGAGAAGATCAAGATGAAAAAGACAAAGATGAAGAAGAAAAGGAAGACAATGAACAACACGAAGAAGAAGTGTTGTTCATCGTGTCAAGAAAAGGAGACGATCAAGAAGACAAAGTCAGGGAAGACAAAAGACAGGAACGAGTGAATGATGGCGAAGATGGAGATCGGGGCGAGAAAGAAGACAAGAAGAAAACCGTGAAGAAGAAAAGGATGACAAAGAAGGATAAGAACAAGTGGGTGATGAAGAAAAAGGAGAAGGTCAAGACAAAAAAGAAGAAGATCGAGAAGGAGAAGAAGACGAAGAAAAGGAGGACGTCCAAGGAGAAGAAAAAGAAGCCGGCAAGAAGCAGCGGAGGACGATGACGACCGAACGACCGGTCGGCACTCGCCTGTACCCGCGAGCCCTCGCCATCTCTTCGGGTTCGGCGATCGAGGAGTGAACTCGGATGAACCGTGCTCTCTCTCTCCTCCGCTCTTGTGTACCCTGTGTTTTGCTTCTTCCCACTGGCCCGTGTGGCACGAACCACGAGTTTGCTTCTACGGATACAACGCTTTGCGGCTTTTCTCATCTCTTCCCAACACACGTACGATCCTCGCCCGATCGCTTCCCCCCTCCTGTTCTTTCCGTCCTCTTGCTCTTTCGTTCCCTCTATAATTTTACGCCCCTCCCCGCACGGCGATCAAGCTCAATAGTATGCACGTGTGCGTGTGGGTGAGTCCAGAAGAGTTGGCAAGGAGTGGATATAGCGTCGAAAGCTCACCACGATGCGATGAGGCGAGCGCGCGAGCCAGTCGAACGAGCCTGAGCGGCTGTCGGCTCGACGTCGGGTCAATGTCGCCAGAGTAATTACCTTTCTCTCTCTCTCTCTCTCTCTCTCTCACACACACACACACACATATATATTATACACATGTGGCTGTATATTCGTAACTTCTTATCAATTTTTGAAAATTAATGAGTAAATAAGAAATAAGCTGATTTTTTAAACGTAAAAAGTTACAAAAATAAAATTTTAAATTAAAAGCAAAAAAGAATGAAAATTTATTTCATCGTAATAAAAAATACTTTTATTTTACTTAATTTACTAATCAATTTTTCAAAATTAATGAGACCATGAAGAATTGAATGAATTTTAATAAATAAAAGATTAACCTATTAAAAATAGATAGAAGGAAATTAAAAAAACAAATTAAAAAAATTTAGGGGCAAACAAATTGAACTGACAGTGAATTTGTTAATTTAAAAGGAAAAGCAGTAATAATAATAATAATAAAAATTAAGGAATCGTCAATGTGAAATTTAAAAAAAATCGATTTTTCGCATTATCCGATAGTATAGACGGTGATAAACGGTTGATCGTAAGTGGACAATTAAGATAAGTAAGTAAGTGGACAAATAAGAAATAAAATGAATTTTGAAACACAAAAAGTTACAAAAATAAAATTTTTAATTAAAAGCAAAAAAGAACGAAAATTTATTTCATCTTAATAAAAAATACTTTTATTTTACTTAATTTACTAATCAATTTTTCAAAATTAATGAGACAATGAAGAATTGAATGAATTTTAATAAATAAAACATGAACCTATTAAAAATAGGTAAAAGTAAATAAAAAAAACAAATTAAAAAATTTAGCGGCAAACGAATTGAACTGAAAGTGAATTTGCTAAAATAAAAGGAAAAGCAATAATAATAATAAAAATTAAAATTAAGGAATCGTCAATGTAAAATTAAAAAAAATCGATTTTTTGCATTATCCGATAATATAGACGGTGATAAACATGGACCTGGCATCGCCGGTTGATCGTAATTAGACAATTTATATGAAAATTCCGCACTCGAAACTTCAAACGCGTTTTTCTTGCTAACCAAAGTCAAGCTAACCTTCTGAAATTTGGACACAACATTCTCCACGCCATTCTTCATCTTGCTATGGAATTCTTTTTTTAAATCTTCATATTTAAAAAATTAAAAACTGTCGAAAAATTAGGCCAAATTCGATACTTTTTTTTCAAAACGCCGCCATTTTGTCAATTTTGATTTAAAAACAACCTTCATAGCAAGATAGTGGCTTCCATACTGATTAATAATCTTTTTACAAATTTTTATTCAGATTATATTTACGGCCACAATCGGGTACACCGTGAGGACTCCTTTTTTTCGAAAACATTTTCAGCCGTGAAAAAAAATGTAAAAAAAAAAAACAAAAATATGCGTTCAAAAATTTACTTTCTGTTCTTCATGAGTGTTCTGATTTGACGTGAAAATCAGCTATTCTTCGACCCGTTACACTGTGATGATTGCTTAAATTGATTTTTTTTTAATTTCACTTAATTTACTCATCAACTTTTTAAAACTCATGAGTAGATAAAAAAACAAAAGACAATTTTTGAATAAAAATAATCATAATTTGTATAAATATAATAAAATTCTACTTTATCCACTTTATTTTAAATTTAAATAAAAGTAAAATTTTCATAAAGTGTTGCTTGCACTTGTTATTCGACCTTGGCAATGGATGACACTAGCCAACGGCGCCTCGGGCTGAACAAAATGTTAGAACAAATTGTAGACAACCGAAACGGGGTGCGGATGCGTCAGGCTCGTGATAAGGACGATTATATACTCGCAGATAGCGGCAGATAAGATATTGTTTATATCGTAAAGGTATGAGAGCGACGTGGTCGTATAGCATAATGGTAAGAAAACAACTTTACGACAGAAGCGATGCGATCGTTTTAACAGAACAATCGCATGCTTGCAAAAATGTTTTTTCTAAATTTATTTATTCGGTCGTTTATCTAAAAAATGTACGATTATAATATTATTTCACTATAATAATATTAATTATTATTATTTATTATGAAAAATGATAATAATACAAATTTGATTTTTAATAATATATATTGTCATTATTATTATTATGATTAATAGTCATGTTCGTATGCACAATTGATATTGGGTTCGAGGGTGTTCGATTTTGTCGTAAAATGATATAAGGGTCTTCCGTCATAAATAAATATATTCACTTCTTTTTATTAACGCCGAAAAGCATAATTTATTTTATTGACAGCTCTCGTTACAACAAGCGAATCATTGCGGCGATGGTCGCTCAAAATGCACAAAAATGTGTCAAGGTCACTAGGGGGATCGAGATTGAACGATCCTGACGTTCGTGTTCGATACTACAGGGGGAAAGATCCATTTGCGGATTGGACGTGTTACCTCATTTGCGGCGAATGTTATTGGCAATGAGAGTCGATTGAGAGCAAAAATTTAGTGGTGATGATGAGGGCCGCCATGATGATGAGGTCCTCCGTGGTGGTGAGGTCCTCCGTGATGATGGGGTCCTTCGTGGTGATGATGATGGTGATGAGGCGGATGGTGATGATGATGACCTGGAAGTACAATACCCGGGACAACTCGCAGGACGTCGGCCACTATGACACGTGGTCGAGCCGGTTCCACTACGACGACAAAAGGTACAGCGCGTTCCGCAGGCATTCTCATTCTGAAACATCATTGAGAAACTGGAAATGGAGATATGCTTGATGAAGCTTTGGAGGTCAATCGACAATGGAACTGATCGGAGACAGCAATCGCGTTCAATACTCTTACTGAATGGGGAAGTCAATCAGTGATGTATATTTAAGGATAACAGGCACTCATCAGCATTTCCCAGGACCTCCTGGATCACCTGACGTGTCAATGAATGCTTCAGGGGACTCTAGAAGCCTGAAAGGAGCCCCTGGATCACCAAACGTGTCAACGGATGATCTATAGGTACATAGGGCTCGAGAAGCTTGGAAAAGCTTCTTTAGATCACCGAAAACCTCAATTGATGATCTAGAGGGACCCAGAAGCCTGTGACGTTTCTCCAGATCACTGAACGCTTCATTAGGTGGTATAGGATCCCTCAAACGCTCAAAAACCTTCCCCACATCGCCGAACATGTAAATGGATGATATAGGGTCCCTCAGAAGATGAGGAATCTTTCCTAGATCACCAAACGTGCCAACGGATGATCTACAGCACTCTAGAAGCCTGGAAAAGCTTCTTTAGATCACCGAACATGCCAATTGGTGATCTAGGGGTCCCCTGAAGCCGGTAACGTTTCTCCAAATCATCGAACGCCTCATGAGGTGATCTAGGATCCCTCAAACGCTCAAGAAGCTTCCCTACATCGCTGAACATGTCAATGGATGATGTAGTGTCCCCCAGAAGCTCAGGAAGGTTCCCTAGATCACCTTACGCGCTAACGAATGATGTAAGGCACCCAAGAATCCTGGAAAAGTTTGCCTAGATCACCAAACGTGCCAACGAATGATCTACAGCACTCTAGAAGCCTGTAAAAGCTTATTTAGATCACCGAACATTCCAATTGATGATCTAGGGGTCCCCTGAAGCCTGTAACGTTTCTCCAAATCACCGAACGCCTCATGAGATGATCTAGGATCCCTCAAACGCTCAAGAAGCTTCCCTGCATCGCTGAACATGTCAATGGATGATGTAGTGTCCCTCAGAAGCTCAGGAAGGTTCCCTAGATCACCTTACGCGCTAACGAATGATCTAAGGTGCCCTAGAACCCTGGAAAAGCTTGCCTAGATCACCAAACGTACCAACAGACGATCTAGGACACCCTAGAACCCTGGAAAAGCTTGCCTAGATCGCCAAACATGTCAATGGATGATCTAGGTGACTCAAGAAGCCTGGAAAACTTCCCTAGATATCGCAACGTGTCATTAAGTTGTATGGACCAAACACTTGGTCCTCATGGTACACCATAATCGATGAGGTTGCACACCAATGTCGAGTAATTTTCTCGCACGCACAGCCACACAGCCAGTACAGGAACATTTCGACGGAAATGAATCGCGCTCCACTAAAGTGTACTTACTGCAGTTACTTGCTACGGATGGATATAGTTGAGAGCTCAAAGTGATTGTAGGTAAACCGAGATGATCCGTATGCAAGAAGCGTTCGTGGTCTATTCTCACGGGATATCAAGCTTGGCTCCTCGCGGATACTGCGCTACGGAAGGTGAACGTTATTACATATATACCGGTACCTGCACGTAAAATGGCTGTCCGGGACTACTCGTGGAGGGGAAATTACGTCGTAGCTTATCGCCGGCTCGTTATCTCCAGCTCGGGAGTAACACAAGACCTGACCGATTCCGGGAAGCCTGCTCACCATCAATGCACGCGCATAATGACAATTCACCTTGACTCTTCTGGTGGAGGTTATCACGCTAGCCCGAAACACCGTTCGTGTGAAGTCTCGTGACACTGAACGGCACTGCAACTTCCGTTCTCCGTTCCAATCTGGCTACCGGGATTGGCGCTCGTTGCGAAACCCGATACAACGCGGAAGATCCACCGACGATCAAGATTAGATCCGAAAGCTGGCTTGGCAGGATAAACGGCTGGAATGGCACTTGTATGGTCCCATCAAGTGGTCGATGAGGGACAATCTTGTTGTAGTAGGTTCATGAGGGTGATAACGGATGGCTTGAATCATCGTCATCTAGCGATTGGTCTTGATGGCTGACATCGATGATGAAGCAGATGGTCTGGGGATTGATCTCCAATGGACTCTGGCTATTGGCGTTTTGGTGAATTTACCGTACCAATCCGTCAGCACTTTCCACTTGTTCTTTTCGTTTGCAGCGCCCGGGACGGTCCAGTCTTGGAACTTCTACCACTTTGGGGCAGATCACAGGCCTGCAATGGCATGGAGTCTGACAACGTGGAGACTCCTGATATCCTGATCATTCCTGACGATCAATCAGTTCTGGAACTTTGTTTGGGTTCGTTTTGACGTTTTCCAAGCACATCACTGCAATGATCTTCAGCCTGATGAACAGTGGATTTGCAGTTTTCTGATCATTCAGACTGGCCATTCTTGATTGCCGATCAGTTCGGGGACTTTGTTTGGGTTTGTTTGGGTTTAGATTGCAGCACAGTCCTGCAACGTCCCCAGCCTGATGAACAGTGGATTTGCAGTTTTCTGATCATTCAGACTTGCCATTTTCGATGGCCATTCAGTTCCGCGTCTCTGTTTGGGTTTGTTTGATGTTCTCTTAGCATTGCACTGCAACTGACAGTCCTGCAACAATCTCCAGCCTGATAAAAAGTGGATCTCCTTTCGCTATTCGGACTAGCTATTCTTGTTGGCCAATCCGTCCTAGAAATTGAAGGGTAAGAAAACCAAGTGACGAAGGCAAGGTGCTATCTGATGGAGGCTTGGCTAACGTAATTGCACGGCGGCGTCATCCCTGAATCGTCTTCAAGTTACCATCAAATGATTTTTTATGTTGTACCTTTAACTGGAAAACTCGAGAAACATGGCATTTCAAATTGTAACCTGCACTTTCATTTTCGTCCCCCGTGCCAGCTTGGACCAATTAAGTCGATGACGTAATCTACTGGGGTTGTTGAATGCATTGGTGGGTACGCGAATCTGATTCGTTGGCCGGTAAAATAATGACAAATGTACACGTTTCCGCATGACGTCAATGGCAAAATTAGGTGATTGGATTGACGGATCGGTTACTTTGTCCGTACCCGTATAAACTTCTGATTCACCCTGAATCGAGTTGTGACGTAGAAGAAATTGATACGTTTTTTGTATCGTCGATTGAATTCTTTTCACGAGACACGCCGGAAAGCTAGCAATTATGATTATCAATTTATTGCGATGTCCGTGGTCAGCAGTTCCTCGCTTTTTCTTGTTTAAAAAATAATGTTACTCTACAGCACGCTATACATGTTGCGGTATGAATCATCGCTGATTCATGGCCGTACTGTCACGTATTATTCCGTATATGTGCAAAGTGCACTATTCTCTCTCTCTCTCTCTCTCTCTCTCTCTCTCTCTCTCTCTCTCTCCCGCTCTTGCTCTAGTCCCTGTCAAATGTAGGTAGATAGGAAAACTTTAAGGGCATGAACCACTTTCCTTTCACACGTTGCTGTTTTCCGACACTCGCCAATTTTTTCATGCCGTGCCATGGATATATTTTTCTCCAAGACATTTTTCAATATTTTGTCTCGCTAATTATTCGACTACTTTGTATTATAATTTATTTAAAATAATTCGCTAGATTTGTAACTGACTTAATAATATCAAAGTTCAATAAAATAATAAATGATTGGCATGCTGAATTAATCATTTCAATGAGAGATTATAATTTTTCCTTGATGTCAGAATTGTTCATTTTTCTTATTAATTAAGATGTCTTATTGATTTCAGAATTATTCATTTGAATAATTTATTAAAATTCGTTTTTGGTTTCAGAATTATTAATTTCAATAATTAATTAAAATTCGTTATCGATTTGAGAATGATGCATTTAAATCATTAGATATCATTCGTTATTCTTTTGGCAATTATTCATTACACTAATTAACTATTATTCGAGAATAATAATTCCTTCGAGAAACGATGCATTTCAATAATTAATCGTCCACAGCCGTTCTTCGATTTCGATTTCTCGATCGATATTCTTTAAGAAATCCCGTCGGATTGTAGACCCCAAAAAAATTCGAATATTATTAATTAAATTTAAATTAATTAAATTAAATTAATAAAATTAAATTCGAATTAATTAAAAATTCGAATATCCAATTATTATTCTGAAGTGCTCAGTGTTTGTATTCGCAATAATAAATAAATAAATTTCGAAATGATTGCCATACCATATGTCGATAAGTACTTCAGCACTCGTGCTGGAACACGTGGACGATCGATATAACCTGTTTTTTGTTTCGACCATCGAGAATTGCTGATCCTCGAACCTCTCTCGTTTCAACTCCGTTCCTTGCTGTCAAGCGAGACGTTTATCGCGATCGTTTTTTTTTTTTCATGCATTACTCCGTTCTTTTTTTTTGTTTTCTTTTAAATACACCGGAACGGATACGGCGATTAAGCTGTTTTATTTCAGGCCGATTAGATAATGAACGTGGTCGACGATGATGCTTGACCGATTGCTGACAACGCGTTTCGCGGGGTGACGAATTCGTATATCGCGTTGCACTTCGATCGTCATTCCGCCACGAAATCCGCACGAATTGACGAGATCCGAGTGCCAACGAGTCGACTGTATCGAAATGATTCACCCTCGTACTTGAGCAACTATCGGAAGGAAAAAAAAGTTTTCGCAAATAGAATTATAATAAAATTAAATAACGCAACTTTTAGAAATTCGAATATCCGTTTACGTGTTTGCCAACGTTGTTAATTATTCTTCTTGAGTATAACTATACTTATATGAGGCATTCCACGTCACTTCAGCCAGACCGAAAAATAAATCCACAAATAATTTTCAAAAATCGAGTTACTTTATTGAAAAATATTCACCGAGTGGCGAAATTTTTTAAAAATTTCTGACATTTTTTCTCGTTCATTACCATTTTTTAACATTTTTCCATTCAAATGGCTGTGTCTTTTGCAGGATTTGACGTATTTACATTCGTAAAAAACGAAAATGTTCGTCTTTTTCTACCCTTCCAGAAAAAAATTGACTTAGATTTTATTGAGCAAGTCGAACGTCCGTTTCAGGGCAAAATATGCGAAAATATTTTTTTTCTCAAGGAAAGACACTCGTGATTTTATTTTTATAAATTTTCTCGCATTCGAATACGAAAAATGGATTTTTGGTATTTTTTATATTATGGGATTCCGAAACACCGTGAAGTAACAGCTATTTTTATTTAAAATATTTTAAATTAATATTCGATTGAAGAGTGTGGAGCACTCCAAGGCTCCAATACATATAACATATATGTCATATGTATTTCAAAATCTGGTAAACATACAGCGAGTGCTCCACACTTTTCACTCGAATATTAATAAAAAATAATAAAAAAAATAAAAATAGTTGTTACTGTACGGTGTTTAGGAATCCCATAATATAAAAAATATCAAAAATCCGTTTTTCGTATTCACAATTCGGGGAAATTCTTTAAAGTAAAATAACGAGTGTTTTTCCTTGAGATAAAAAATATTTTTGCACATTTTGCCCTGAAACGGACGTTCGACTTGCTTAATGAAATCTGAATTAATTTTTTTCTGAAAGGCTCGAAAAAGACGCACATTTTCGTTTTTTACGAATGTAAATACGTCAAATCCTGGCAAAGATACAGCCATTTGAATGGAAAAATATTTAAAAAATGGTAATCAACGAGAAAAAACGTCAGAAATTTTTAAAAAATTTCGACACTTCGTGATTATTTTTCAATAAAGTAACTCGATTTTTCAAAATTATTTGTGGATTTTTTTTTCTGGCTGAAGTGACGTGGAATGCCTCATATGCAGATTCAACCTTTATTCACGAATATAATATTTCAATATACATGTACTCTATGTTCGAGGCTGGCACATCAACCAGCGAGCGGAAGGCCAATGCTTCATACCTTGGTGGAGATACTTGAGTTAAAGTCTGTTCATCAGATAATCAGATAATATATAGGGCCGTTCATACTGGCGCGGGTTACACTTAAAAACCCGCAAGGGTATGTGTTGGAACTCAGGAATTAATTGAGCCCTCAAGGTATATGTAGTATATGTACTAAGTTTATATAATATATCCCTTTGTACGTAGAATACTGTACAAATAATATATATATACTTGATATTAAATTTAGTACTATTTCGTTATTTTTTAATTTGAAATATAACGATAATATTGAAGGGTTGTCGTTTAACTGGCCGACTAGATCCGGCCGACCATTTAAGGGGGGATTGTCTTTTTTTTCGCAAAATTTACCGCTTTTTGGGAATTTTTTTGTGAAGAAAGTATACAACGGAAAACTTGTGAAACTTGGCATATAGTTTTATTGATCTGTTTACTGCATACAAAAATTTTTTTAAACAATTTCATCAAAAAATCCGCCTCCCACCCCCCTCGACGCGCGATGGTCCTTTTTTGAT
>OZ023318.1:2129103-2144557 GCA_964007375.1 Ophion obscuratus
AAGACTATGTATCGCCTTTTTTTAGCGATTTTTTTTGCCCTGGTACACACTTTTGAACGTGGCCCTTTTGCGGCTATTTTTTGGCCGTCCAAAATTAACAGTAAAGTTTGTGGATACATTTTTTCTCGGTTTTTTTTCCATGGTAAACTTAAAAAGGATATCAAAACCGACCTTTTTTTTTAGAAAGTCTCGGACGATTTTTTTTCGCCCCAGTATTGCATTTTTAGCTAAAAAAGACATGTTTTATAAAATAAGGCGTCATCGAAGAACTATAGGGTTTCAGAATAAATGTCTAGAGGGTAAAAAGTTGTACGGGTTTACACTGGAGTGGCTAGAATTTCTTCATATTTTTTTTTGACATTTTTTGGATCTTTTTTCAATCTGGGTCAAACTTGGAGAATCTTTTTTTCGATGAAAAACTCATATAAAGGAGGTAAGAGACTTGATAGACTATTTTTTTTCCACGTTAAAAAGCAAGTCCAAAAGTTTAAAGTTGTGTGGAGCTGGATTTGTGATGAAGGGTCAAAGAAGCACTTCGTTGTTTGAGGAAAAAATCACGGTAAAAAAGTTTTTAAAAAGAAATCTGGAAACAATGTCAGCGAATTTAAAATTAAAAATTACAACTCTTTTTATTTTTAATATTTTGTCTCAAATCCGATTGTTCTCGAGGCACAACAACCAACTGACGACGATTCTCCGAGATCCACCGGAGAATTTTTTTTTTTATCTAAAGAATTGTAGTTAATTGAAAATAAAAATGTAAACATGTCCTAAACCCCATAATTACCAAGGGGAGCCTCTCCACTCATCGAAGTTCCAACCAAAAATGGCAAAATTTAGCAAAAATGGCAAATTAGCAAAAAAAAATCTGAAAAAATTCTAGCCACTCCAGTGTGAACCCATGTAACTTTTTACCCTCTTGACATTTCCTCTGAAATCATATAGTTCTTCGATGACGCCTTCTTTTCTAAAACATAACTTTTTTGGCAAAAAATGCAATATTGGGGCGAAAAAAATCGCGCGCGACTTTATAAAAAACAAAAATGTCGGTTTTGATATCCTTTTTAAGTTCAGCATGGAAAAAAGCGAGGAAAAATTTGTCCACAAACTTTACTGTTAATTTTCGACGGTCAAAAAATAACCGAAAAATGGCCACGTTCAAAAGTGCGTAACGGGGGAAAAAAAATCGTAGAGAATTTTATAAAAAAGTGAAACAAAGGTAAATTCATCCTCTTTAAAACGCCGCTTGGAAAATTCAATTATCTTTATTTTTGAGGCCGCTATCAAACTTTTAGTGCGGTAAGAAACTTCAACTAGTGTACCCAAACTTTTAGCCAGGGGGTGGAAAAAAAATATATTTTTTTGAGGTTCTCAACCCAAAATGTTACTACGTTATGAAAAAGTAATTCATGCAATATTTGAGAGGTCTAAACATTTTTTAGGTAGTGCTCAAACGACTTAATTTTTTTTTGTTTTCGATTAATCGTCATTTTTTTTTCCCGCCAATAGACATCATAATAATATAATTTTCTCAAAACTATTCATGCTCTGTAGCATTTTCTAAGTTAGCATAAACAGGTCGTTGTCATTTCAAGTAGTTTTAATAAAAAAAAAACAATTCCGAAGGATGTTAAAAAAAAAAAATGTATTCTGAATCATAGTATGTGATTGTTGAAAAGAGATGAAAGAAATGGCTCGCTCTGCTATATCGTTCACAACTTGCATGTTTTTAAAAGTAATCAAGCACGTATTATAATCCTGATTAAAGTCCCAAAGTGAAGCTTTCAAGTCAAAAAAGCTGCATGGGAGCTCAAATCGTTCGAATAAACTTTTTTACATTTTTATTTTTACGTGTACTGTGACGTATCTCAATACAGAAACTACTGGAAAAAGTCAAATTAATCGCGAAATGAACTCACGGATAGTCAGAAAAACAAAGGTGCAGTAGCGTAAACAGCGCCGCGTTGTGTAACTCTCGAATCCGTATGAATTTGTTTTCTTACTCCAAAATAACATATTACTCCAAAAAACACACACATACTTGTTAGACGCTCAGTGATGTAAGCACCGTGTTCTTGTTCATCAAGTGGTTGATATAATTTTCACAACCGAATTACATATATTGATTCTTATTCTGCAAATACAAATTGTTTATGGTAATAAAAAATATTTAAATAAAAATGGTGTATTCCCGAGTAAAAATGATTGTATATACTTAGATACAATTGTATAAAAATGATATACAATCATATATATTTATATATAGGTTTATATACAATTATATATATATATACGTGAAACTTTTATTTAAGGTTTATATAATTAGATATAATATTATATACAATTATATATAATTCTATATAGTGTTGTATATAATTATATATATACTTGAAAATTTTATTTACGGTATATAAAATTGTAGATGACTGTATACGAGTACTTTTATTTTCTTTTGAAATACATATAATTGTATATATCTTTACATGGTTTCATATATGATTAGATATAGAAAAAGTTTTCTTTGGTTTTATTCGCGTATAGAAGCAGGTAAATCAAAAGATTGTTTATTAAAAGTTAAGAAATTATGTATTGATGCAATTTATTTACCAAATTTGATTACAATAATTGGGTTTCTTACAGAGATAATTTCCAATTCTGATCAGTTCATTAATATTAGTTTTTTCTTGATATTTTACAAACAAAATGTGATCGCTTTCTTCGACTGGTATAATATGTCCCACAATAGCTTTTTTTTCTACATGGCATAGGATATCAACGTATTTTACATTGAAAGGTTGAATTATAAAATATAAACCCGAGTGAAAATGAATATATATAAACATGTATAATTGTATATTAATTGATCATATACAATTGTACACAAAAATTGGCCCGATAGAATTTTGTATTTTTTTATATAAACTCATACAATTATCTATATTAATATACAGTTATGTACGATACTATATGAATATAAATAATGGTTCAAAAATGAAAAATTTCTATATATTCATATACTATCGTACATAACTGTAGATTAGTATATACAATTGTATACGTTTATATACAAATATATAAAATTCTATCGGGCCCATTTTTGTGTACAATTGTATATGATCAATTAATATACAATTATATATGTTTATATATATATTCATTTTTATTCGGGTTGTTACAAAAAAAAATGAATCAAGACTTACATTGGATCACGCACGAACATTTTCTGCCTCGAGACAAAAAAATTAATACTCCGAGAATCATAAAAAAAAAATATTAAAAAAGCGTTTGAGCACTAACGAAAAAATTGTTTAGAAGCTTCAAATTTTGCAAAAATTTATTTTTCTCAACATACTTCAATTTTCCGTTGAGAAAAAAGTATCCGGGAATGTGTATTTATGTGTAGACTGGAGTCGGATTGCGTGAGCTGGTAATACGGTTGGGTTCGCATCCATAAATACGCGATATTGAGAAAATCGCTCGGGTTCATTTACGATCGCGGTTATTTACGATCTGCGTGACCCGGCAGGTGGGATACGCCGAGTTTTACTGGCGGACAACACCTATGTACTTTTCTATATATATGACTATATTCAAGCCCGATGACCGGAGGTAACCGCTCGGAGTCACTTGCCCAGCAATTTTCATTTCTTTGCAGCTGAAGGGTGGGGGAGCCCAGCCCCCCCCCATTTTCCTCGATGTGTATTAACCTATCTCACCCTAGAGGCTATAGTGTCGAGTTATATGACAGTTATGGCTCTCGGGTGTCGCGTCAGCAACGTACATTTTTGTGTTTGACGCTTCCCGTCACCGCAGCCAGGCGATCGGTATCGGCTAGAAGAATTCAATGCCGCGGGAAAAATGATCGAACACACAAATAACAAGGAAGAAAAATCAACTCGAAGAAAAACGAAATAGGAAAAAAGTACTGATTTAATACATTCACACTACGGGAATCGTATAATAATTTGTAAAAATAAATAATGAATTGATTTTCAAAAATCATAAAAAGTCAATTTAAAAAACGAATAGTTAATTAATTAAATCGGTTAATAATGCGTTAATTTATATTTGAATTTATAGTGATGAAATAAATAAATGACAGCAACAAATAACAGAGAGAAAAAATCAACAACAAATATCAATCTAATAATTAGAGCAAAAATTAATAATAAATTGAAAAAAATAAAAAGAATCAACATCCAATATTGAGTCAGTAAATTACTTGAATATTTTGCAATAAAATAACATTTCGAAATCCTCGTAGTTAAATAAAATAAAATGTTAAATTCTCTCGTAAAATGTACTTAATAATAGAAATCCACATTTATTAAATTAATCAATTAAATTACTATTGTTTATCAATATTTATAATTAAAGTTTTAATTATCAAAATTCATTAGTTATTTCTCGTAGCTTAAATTCATTAAATTACTATTTATAATTATTTTTACGTCGTCAAATGTTAATGAATTTGTCGAATAATAACAAATATGAAAAATAAGAGAATAAATCCTAAAAAAAGGATCACGAATTGTGCCTCAAATAACAACGATGGATACTTAATGTCAATAACAGCAAAAAAACGGGGCTCCAAATACAGGGAAGGAGGATAATAAATGAACGACGATGAAAATATCCATAATAACAATAATGGCAGTAATAACGAATAATAAGAGTAGCCCGAAGACGAACGCATCTCGTTAAACCGGCTGGGATTCAGATTTCGCCACAGGTAAAAGAGCCCTCTTCCCCTCGCTTGTTTTCTCACTCAAGGTGGAGTGTTCGGAGGAGCACGCGACACCAGTTTCGGGACTCACCCGTGCGGTCCGATCCTTCCACGAATTTATGATTCGTACATTGATGGTGGTGAGGATGGGCTCGTGCCCGCACGACGGGTCTTCTGGGCCCAATATATATTGGCGGAACGAGGAGGGCAAGGAAGGATCGAGAGAGCAAGAGAGAGAAGGCGACAGGAGCTCTCGATTCTCGTTTAATGGGCCTTAAACCACCCTGACACGACGTTATATCCCGACGGATCCCCCATACCGATAGTAATGCAACTGTTCACTCGACGATACAATTTTTCCCATTTATCGACTCGTTTTTTTCACTCGTTAACCAGACACGTCTATAAAATTAAGTTGGTTCGGAAGAAGCAATTAAAAAATCGACTAACGTTCAACCTCATTTTTTTTTGTGAGAAAGATGAAGTGTGTCATTAAGGGGAGGGTAGGGGTTTCAGCGTGAAAAAAATCACTTTCTTGCGATTTTTTTTCATCTATATCATATGTAGAAATTGACCGTTGGGCCTCACAGTTAGCCTTTCTAGAATATTGGGCCGTGAGTATTTAGCAATGAGGTGCCTTTGTAGAAATGATAAGAACGGCCCGATATCGGCCATCAGAGCCAACAATTATTGGGCCAATGATTTAATTCATTGTAGCGCGAATGTTGGTGATTGCACTTGGCCACATAGGAGCACCTATGTGGGCCCTCTCAAAGGGTAATGTAGAAATTGACCACTGGCTCTAGGATGGGCCTTCACAGTTGGTCTATCTAGAAGTTAGTCTATCTAGAATATTGGGCCCTGAGTTTGTTTGGGTTTGTTTGGGTGCGTGATAAATATTCAACCGATATCGGGCCAAGATTGGCCCGAGATTGGTCCTCATGGATACATATTTCACTGAATAACCTTGAAATAAATTGTGATTTGCGTATATGACAGGTTTCAAAACTGGCATATTTTACTTACTTATGTTGGTTATTTACAAATGCCAATAATAGGCCAAGACTTGATTACAAAAACTGAACTACAAAATATAGACGATTAATATATGACGTGCCAGTTATTTGCCTATTCTGGCACAATATACAGATAATGAATAACCCAAGGGTTAAATAAAATAAAAGCAGGTATGGTCTGACGCACTTAGCCAATAAAGGGCTTAGATTAATTAAATGTAATTTCCAGTATTTTAGCATTGCCAGTTTTTAAACTGGCAAATTTCGATGAACTACCACGGCTGTTTATTGGTTTGGATAGATGGGCCCGGATAGGTTTTAATAATGGGCTGATATTGCGCCAGTTCTCAATTTATAACGGAACAATAATGGGCCAATGTAATTGGCCGTACTTCAGCATCACCAGCTTAAAAATTGGCAAATATTGTTTATCTATCATGACTGATTAATGAATTTAAAAGAACGGCCATGATAGGTTTTAACTATGGGCCGATATTGTGTCGGTTTTCAATTTAGAACGAGACAATAATGAGCCAATGTAATAGCCAGTATTTTCGGATTGCCAGGTTTAGGATTGGCAAATTTAGTTTCACTATCACTGCTGTTTATTGGTTTTGAAAGATCGGCCAGGATAATCTTTAGTAATGGGCCGATATTGTGCCGGTTCTCAATTTATAACGGGACAATAATGGGCCAATGTAATTGCTTGTATTTTAGCATTACCAGTTTTTAAATTGGCAAATATAGTTCAACCATCACGGCTATTTATTGGTTTTAAACGATGGGCCGATATTGTACCGGTTTTCAATTTATAACGGAATAATATTGGGCCAATGGAATTGTCAGTATTTTAGTATCCCCAGTTTATAAATTGGAAAATTTCGATGAAATATCACGGCTGTTTATTGGTTTTGACAGATGGGCCCGGATAGGTTTTAGTAATGGGCTGATATTGCGCCAGTTCTCAATTTATAACGGAACAATAATGGGCCAATGTAATTGGCAGTACTTCAGCATCACCAGTTAAAAAACTGGCAAATATTGTTTATCTATCATGACTGTTTAATGAATTTAAAAGATGGGCCATCATAGGTTTTAATTATGGGCCGATATTGTGTCGGTTTTCAATTTAGAACGAGACAATAATGAGCCAATGTAATATCCAGTATTTTAGGATTGCCAGCTTTGGGATTGGCAAATTTAGTTTAACTATCACTGCTGTTTATTGGTTTTGAAAGATGGGCCAGGATAATCTTTAGTAATGGGCCGATATTGTGCCGGTTCTCAATTCATAACGGGACAATAATGGGCCAATGTAATTGCTTGTATTTTAGCATTACAAGTTTTTAAATTGGCAAATATAGTTCAACCATCACGGCTATTTATTGGTTTTAAACGATGGGCCGATATTGTGCCGGTTTTCAATTTATAACGGAACAATATTGGGCCAATGGAATTGTCAGTATTTTAGTATCCCCAGTTTTTAAATTGGTAAATTTCGATGAACTATCACGGCTGTTTATTGGTTTTGACAGATATGCCCGGATAGGTTTTAGTAATGGGCTGATATTGCGCCAGTTCTCAATTTATAACGGAACAATAATGGGCCAATGTAATTGGCAGGACTTCAGTATAACCAGTTAAAAAATTGGATAATATTGTTTATCTATCATGACTGTTTAATGAATTTAAAAGATGGGCCATGATAGGTTTTAACTATGGGCCGATATTGTGTCGGTTTTCAATTTAGAACGAGACAATAGTGAGCCAATGTAATTAATAGCCAGTATTTTAGGATTGCCAGCTTTAGGATTGGTAAATTTAGTTTAACTATCACTTGTGTTTATTGGTTTTGAAAGAGGGGCCAGGATAATCTTTGGTAATGGGCCGATATTGTGCCGGTTCTCAATTTATAACGGGACAATAATGGGCGAATGTAATTACTTGTATTTTAGCATTACCAGTTTTTAAATTGGCAAATATAGTTCGAGCATCACGGCTATTTATTGGTTTTAAACGATGGGCCGATATTGTACCGGTTTTCAATTTATAACGAAACAATATTGGGCCAATGGAATTGTCAGTATTTTAGTATCCCCAGTTTTTAAATTGGCAAATTTCGATGAACTATCACGGCTGTTTATTGGTTTTGACAGATGGGCCCGGATAGGTTTTAGTAATGGGCTGATATTGCGCCAGTTCTCAATTTATAACGGAACAATAATGGGCCAATGTAATTGGCAGTACTTCAGCATCACCAGTTTAAAAATTGGCAAATATTGTTTATTCATTATGACAGTTTAATGAATTTAAAAGATGGGCCATGATAGGTTTTAACTATGGGCCGATATTGTGTCGGTTTTCAATTTAGAACGAGACAATAATGAGCCAATGTAATAGCCAGTATTTTAGGATTGCCAGCTTTAGGATTGGCAAATTTAGTTTAACTATCACTGCTGTTTATTGGTTTTGAAAGATGGGCCAGGATAATCTTTAGTAATGGGCCGATATTGTGCCGGTTCTCAATTTATAACGGGACAATAATGGGCCAATGTAATTGCTTGTATTTTAGCATTACAAGTTTTTAAATTGGCAAATATAGTTCAACCATCACGGCTATTTATTGGTTTTAAACGATGGGCCGATATTGTGCCGGTTTTCAATTTATAACGGAACAATATTGGGCCAATGGAATTGTCAGTATTTTAGTATCCCCAGTTTTTAAGTTGGCGAATTTAGTTTAACTATCACGGCTGTTTATTAGTTTTTAAAAATAGGCCAGAACATGCTTTAGGAATGGGCCGATATTGTGCCAGTTTTCAGTTTAGAGCGGAACAGTAATAGGCCAATATTATTTCTCTTTTGTTGGCTTATACGATGGTCCCAATATTGGCATGACCGTAACATTGGGCAAGTCATGGCAACCTCTACATGGGATGGATGGGGTAAATTTATTGAAACCTTTCGTACATTGTTAAGTGTTATTTCAAGAACATTCCGTGAAATTTGTACGCGAAAATATCCACAAACAAGCCGGTGACAAAGCTTTTCCAAGAACGCCTTTGGAAAAACACAATTTGCGGTGTTCACTGTATCTCACCTAGAAATTATCTGAAAACAAGTACCATTAAAATTTAGTCAAAGTATTATCAAATCCTCCCCTCAACGGTGTGTGATAATTTTTTTTTCATTTCTAAATTTTTGGTGGTCATGTAAAGTGAAAAGGGCTTTTTCACGAAAAATTCCGCCATTTTGGGTGTGGAAAACCCCCTAAATGTAAAAAAATTTCAAACTAACCGTTGGGGGGAGGTATTTTATATGTAGAAAGTGTGTACCAAGTTTGAAATAAATCGATCATGTAGTGTCCAAATGGCAGTGAACACGGACTTTGAAAAAGTGGTTTCGAGAAAAACGCGGCACCGGCTTGTTTGTGGATATTTTCGCGTAAAAATTTCACGGAATGTTCTTGAAATGACACTTAACAATGTACAGAAGGTTTCAATAAATTTACTCTATCCATATAGGTGAAAAAAAATTCGCAAAAAGTGTTTTTTTTCACGCTGAAACCCTTACCCTCCCCTTAACCGCGTTGACATGAAAAAATACACGCACTCAAACGTAACCTCCGAAAAATTTACCGAAAATGATAACTTTACGTAAAAATTTGTCGTTTGACCCAACAAACAAAACTTCTTATTCGAATCTTCGATTAATTTGCATTTTTAATTTGATTAATTTGCATTTCGATTAACTGAAATTTTTGCAGGGAATTAACCTGCAAAAATTGTTGTGTTGCACCGTGTAATTTTTTCACGATGATTTCTTAAATTTTGCTATGGGGCATCTGTCTCTCTCTAAATGGTGATCGGAGCGTCAGCTGTGATTGCTAGGGGAAATTCCTAGACGGCAATTCACGCAGAATGCGATATGAATGTCGCCGAATGCCTACGCTGCAGATCATGCTAAATACAATAAGAATAGAACAAAAGTAATAAAACGAAGGATAAAAAATGAATAAAAATATTTCGATTGTAGATCTTAATTTTTTAAATTGATTATTACGTATACAAATATACACATGAAGAACGGCTGCAAACATTTTTATTTAGAAAACTTAAAAATTTCTGTTTTCTTTCGGTATATTTACCTGAAGATGAAACTGTAAAAACTGCCCAACCAATCTTTTATTATTTATCTGCGTGAACAAAAGCAGATCAATTTTCTGTAAAAAAAGAAACGACCACTTACACGTAATTGTGCCATGTTTTGAAATTTGTCGGGTCGTTGGGAGGTGATGTTTCAATTCTCCTAAAGTGAGGTTATGTAGCGTTGTCAACTGCTTAAAACATGGATTCATTAGTAAAGTCGATAATGATAAAGTCACGTCACATAATTCGTCGTATCATTTTATTGTGTTTATGAATTTTGAAAAAAATTATGTCTAGATAGCAAACTAGTTAGGGAAATGGTAAAAAAAGTTTGGATTGCCTTTACTATTCAGTTTTGTTAAAAACGTTCAGACAAGACAGAATATTGGTATTGGTCAATATTTCGAGAAAAAATAATTATCGTGTTCCTAAAGTTAAAAAATGTTATCACAAAAAAATATTTGCTTTACAAATATTAATATTTTATATTGTTTATGTTATCTTCATTAACAAATAAAAGTGTTGGTTAATTCATAACTGATTAAAAACTTTGTCCGATTAAAAACATCTACTTTAAATGATGAAAAACAGAATCAAATCGGATCTTTATTACATTAGGTACTAATTTCGAATAATTTCGAAAAATCGATGTTTGTTATTGCAGAAGGAAATTGAATTTCATTCATTCATTCATTGAACAAAGTTCTACCAAAAAACAAATAATAATAATCTTTATCAAATTATCCGTTTTCAATTATTGAAAAAATAAACAAATGTTAATTCATATAGAGAAATGAATGAGTTGAACTTCGCAATAAATTAGTCATATTAAATAATTAAAAAAAAAATCCCCGGAGTTGAAGCAACTATCAGAAAAATTCAATATGGCGACCAATTGGCAACGAAGGTCTCGTACACTCGATAAATACCCGGCTTAAGATGTATTCGAGAGTCTCGTGCCTCTTCCTGGTGGCCTCGCGAGTGCATTATTTCTCTGAGTTAAAATTCTCCCGCGGTCTCCTCTCACTTGCCGCAGTCCCTGACTACGGTAGAACGCTCCGATGACTCTGGATCTCGCCTCCCACGTTTTTTCTCAGCTAAATCTCCGTTGATCCTCATTTGCCATCTCAATGTCAGGTATTCTAGCTTTGATTAGAGGCGATTTGTTCGTTCGACGAGAATCTCGCAAAGGTCGTACATAGAATAGTCATTCGGACTGACTACTTTAACAATATTTCATCTCGATTATTTTCCAGTGAGGCCAACGCGATTTTTTGGCAATCCAAAACTCGCTGAGTTTGTTTGGGTTATACAATTATTAATTTTTCCTATTTTAATTTTATTTTCTTTTATCTCGAATTCTCTAAATTCTTGATTGTCAATTTGAACAATATTATAATTAAATATAATATTTCTTATACCTGGTATTATTTTTTCAAAATAAATTTTACAAAGTGTCATCACTCAAATATTTTATTATTCAACCTGAAAGATCTACACTAATTAGTTTTTTTTTCAAGATCATTATTTAATAATTATAATATTTCCAACTCATTAAATTATTTTATAAAATTTGGTAAAATTTGAATTAAAAATTTGGTAGAATTCTAATTAAATTAGGGGTTCAGCATAAATATTTTTTTGAAATTGAAGCTTTAAGTAAGTTTCAGCAAATTTGCAAGAAGCAACAAATAGATTGGCGAAAAGGTTGCAAATGTTTTGTTTAAGGGGTTATGCCTAGTTGTAAAAGTTGAAAAATCCCTTTATAAAGATTTAATTTTACAGCATATCATCTCATAAACGTTCCCTGAAATTTTGAAGATCGGATTAATATTGACAGATCTATAAGCTGTAATGTAGATGCCCATCGGATCGCTCGGAGGGTCGTTCGAAACTTTAAATGCTTTTTTTTCTCGAAAGTACGTTTTCAAAGTCGATGAGCAAAATATCTCAAATCTACTGCATCGAACTTGCTCAAATTTTAGGGCTTTTTCCAGATATAACTATATAGTATGTGATGGAAGGTTTTTTTTTCGATTTGATCTGTCGATTTGATATACGAAAAGTGCCCATTGTTTTCTCAAAAATAAAGACTCTCACTTTGAACATGCGCCATTTTGTTTTAGTTTGATATTTCGGAAATTCTTACGATTGAACACAGGATAAACTAATATACCAACGAGTGTTGGGTGTCAATCAATTAAATTTTCAATCGGTTCATTAATTGACTAAAAAAGTAATTGATCAATTGTTAGTCGTCAGTTTTCACAATTACAATTAATTAATTGTCAATGGTTATATTCGTGATTAACAATCAATAAATTGTTAACCACAACAAACAAAAAAATTACAGATTTCCTCAGACGATACTTTTTCACATATTTCATTTTTGTAGAAATTTATCATCACGATTTTCTAAAAAAAAACCTTAACTATTGTTCATGTGAATAAATAGTATAATACAGTAAATAAATTAATAAAAAGAATATAATAAACAAATAATATGATTGAATATACATAAACAGGATGAAACAATAAATGGATAAATATAAATAATATAATAAACGAATAATTTAAAGAAAATAAATAACAAACTGGAATTAAATATGGCATTCAAACTCACTATCTATATAGATGACATACACACGCGAACTTTAATACTTTCATGGCATTGCAACGCGGGGATTTGGCTTATCCACAAGTCAAGAGGATTCGCATGAGATCTTTATTCTTTTTTCTCATTTTTCCATCTTCCTTAATTGCCGATATGCCCACGAGGATCTTTATAAATAACTCGTATGAATCAAACCACGACGACCGTATACAGCACGTGCTTCAAACAATTAAATCATTGCAACAATGAAGTTGGTGCACTTTTTATTTAAGCGCGAGATGGATCGATTATCAATTGGATATCGTCAATGATCGAACTTTTTTTTTAAGGATTTTTATTATTTAAATTAAATTAACATTTATCGAATTGTAAATATTGCACTACCCAGAAATAATGATTATTATTATATATTTTAGTACGACGTTTATTTATATTATCAAATATTTTTATTCTTTTATTAGACTATTGTAATATATATATATATATATATATATATATATATATATTACAATAGTCTAATAAAAGAATAAAAATATTTGATAATATAAATAAACGTCGTACTATAATATATAATAATAATCATTAAATTTATATATATATATATATATATATATATATATATATATATATATATATATATATATATACACACACACACACACACATAGAAAAAAGACGACAAAATAATCGAAACAATATCTTCTCAAATATCAAAAACGAAAAAAAAGACCTCATCTCCGGACAACTCCATTCGATCCTCAAACAAGTCACAAATCGGACGATTTTTTAGCCTCCATGTCAACGGAGTGCCAAAAATAATTTGATATTTTTTTTTTTAGAAAGGTCCTCTAAAACAGAATCGCTCGACTGTGGATAATAACGATCAGGACAGTAGTCCTTTTTTCCATCAGACGAATGTGCACGTGTCCGTCTTTGCATCGAGGGGACGTTTTTTCGAAGACACGTTTTGGGCTAGCCGATTATTTTTGAGTGGTGACTTTTCGTACTTCGTAATTTTTTTTCTTTTTCTTTGGTGACTTTTTCCATTTTTTTGCGGCATTATGGACGTTGACATTTTGACACCCTTGGTAATCGAACTCGCAGACGGCGTCGTCATAAAATCAACGCTTTATAACACGATCGAGCCTGAGCCTCGAAGCCTACGTGCCCGCGTTTGATTGGAGCGACGAATTACTCAAGCGTGTCCGCAATTATCGAATTGGTTGCGATTTGGGAACGGGCAATTTCGCAACCGTCAAAAGAGCCCGCCACGGGATACTCAAGATCGGGGTAAGTAGATTACTATTGTTATTATTTTACAGAAAAACAATATTATTTAAATAAATATTATTATTTATTAAATAATGATTATAAATAAATTATATATATATAATTTATGTGTGAGGGCAATTTGAAAAATCTGTTTCTAAAGAAAAACGATTGATTATTTTGAAAATTTCACAAAGCGTCAAATTTAAGAGTGAGAAGAGTAAAAAAAATGGCGAAAATCGGTAATTTCGAAGCTCTTGAGCGACCACTAAATATTCATTGGCCGGCTAGAGCTTTCGCGATGTTAATCTAAAAATTATGAAGCATAAAATTTATCGGTGAGAAGTGGACGAAAAAAATCGTTTTTTACATGAATATTTGAATTTTTGGGAGGCTTGAGCGACCTCTAAATATTTGTTGACCCCTCGCAGCTTTCGCGACAATTTTTTTTTTCTTTGAAGCAGATATTTGGATTGTGAGAAAAAGAAGAAAAAAAATATAGCTCAGAGTTGTGCCACCCTAATGTATATACAAAGATTCGAAAATATTAGTAAATTGATAGAACGGAAACCCAATCTATGAAGGAAAACTAATGAAAATACAAATATTGTCGACATAAAATTTGGACAAAAATAAAATAAAAACTGACAAGCGTAACGAAATGTGCCAAAACTAATAACTAGAAAATTAGAAATGGTAAATATTAATAACTACGAAAAATCAGGGGCCGTACGTACAGAGAACGAGTAAATAGATTACGATTATTATTATACAATAAGAAAACGATTAAAAATAAATCATGTACATATGAATATATAAATATAGTAATAACCCAAGTACATGTGAATATACGTGCACAAATATTATATATATATATATATATATATATATATATATATATATATATATATATATATATAGTCTATATTGTATATCTATAATAGAGGATTGACAAACGGGTATACGGACGGTGTATCGTGTCATTGAATCGTCGATTCAAATTCCTATCGTGTTTCCCGCCGAGTAGGTATATGGAAATTCACAAGCATTCATTAGCATTTATCTCGTTATTGTTATCTCTCGATCGTCTTCGATTCGTCGAGATTTGCTGTTCTTTTTCGACTCGAAGAAAAAAAAGGAAAACAAAAAGGAGAAAAAAGGAGGAAAGAAAACAAAGAATTAAAAGACGCGGAAAAAGAAGAGAGAAATACTCTAACCTAGAAAGTGTGACGTTACAGGTGTATATAGTCACGTGATTTGTCTATAGACAGCCGATATTAGTTTATTCTGACTAGTTTATTCATTTATTGATTCAGGACCCCGACATTTTATGGCCCCTGGCTCGTCTATTCGTTTCTCCGATATCGAAAAACAAAATTCGACATGGAGATCCCTTTTTTTGTATATCGTGCCTCATCGCCCCCCCCCCCACTCGCCCCGGAGCTGAAGAGAAAATTTCGTCAATTTGATTAAAAATTTAGTCGCGTCGGGGCGCGTGTTTTTTCCTCCCTCCCCCTCGCGCCGTCGCTCGACTCCACACCCGCTTATGAGGACGGCTGCTGCTTTGAACGCGCATCGCGTAGCGAGAGGAGGGGTCGGTAGATCCTCTTTGAACACGAGAAATTCCAGAAAAGGTTTGCGCGTATGATTGGAACCGGCTCTTCCTCTCTCCCTCTCACTT
>OZ023318.1:2144757-2210465 GCA_964007375.1 Ophion obscuratus
GATATGTCCTATACTACGTTGGGCTGTTACATGATACTTTTTTTCCATTAATCTTCAAAACGGTGGAGGTTGGCCTGGACTTCTAAACGGGTTGCGGGTTGGTCTTCTCGACGAATGTTGTCAGATGGCGTGACACGTAGCGTCCGCGGGATTAACATGAAAAAATTCAACGAAGATTTTTCTTCAATTACAGCTTATACGCAAAATATGAACCAAGAACAAAGTGAGAAATTTTGCAAATCGATTAAATGGTTCGGTTAGAAACAAACGGCTTGAATTTACCGATAAAATGGCTACATTTAGCAGGAAAAAAAATACTTTTTTTAAAAACATTTTGAAACACATTTAGGGTCATTTTTTAGACAATAAGGTTAGAAACATTTATACTAAATTTTATCAGAATAGGTCGATTCGTTTTTGAACTATATACATCACGTCAGTTGTGAAAATGCAGTTTGAAAGATATTCAACGATTCTTTTTTCTCATTGTAGGCCAGGTGAAGACGCAGAAATTTAAGAACAAGAGGTAAAAATGAATACGCAGATACTCTATGCCGATGATGTAGGAAGAAAGCAGGAAGTTTGAAATACATATTTCGACGCGGGAAAACAAAAGAAAAAATGGCTAAGGAAGTGGTAGATGGTATGGAAGAGAAGCGACGCGTCTACGAAGGAGAACCACTAAAAGGAAAAATTAATAAAAAAAATTAACGGGCAACCGATCAACGAATTGTGCGAGTATGTAGCAATCTCCGAATGCATCCCATAAAGGAAGCACAAAAGAGAAAAAGGGCGAAAGATAAATGTAAAAAAAGAAGAAAGCGTGTAAAAGGGTATCAATGTACGGAGAATTGTGTAAAAACCCGCAAGGTTATACTTGGACATAAAGAACTATATATACTACCCGTGTAGAAATTTGAGTCGGGAAAAAGTACTGGCCCCGATCTGCCTTCCCTAGATAATATCAGACTCTGGTCAGGCCTTCCACCCTGGAATAGGTTCGCAACGGGTCTAAGGCTAGGTTCCGATCCACCGTTTCCTTTATGGGGAGCTGATCAGGAACGGGCCGAAGAACAAGCGGTAAATGACCAGCAAAGTTGTAGGAAATAGATTCTGAAATAACCAGGAACAAACGACGAAATTAAAAATGACGTTTCAGCGTTTTTGGAATTCTCGAGGCGGTAAAATCGGGAGTGTATCCAATTTAGTGTTCCGACAACATATTTTTTGTTGGTTATCAACTTGTTAAAATAGTACAGGGTGCGGTGGCATAACTTCCTTTTTTCAAAACTTAATAAAACCCATTGTATGAATCAGAACATTTTTATTTGTTTTTTTTTTAATGTAGGCGCATGCCTAAAGTTTTGTATAACACAGTTTTGAAGATCAAATCAGATAGGTGACGTCCCCCATTCTCCATACACTGAGTAAACCGATTTCTGCCGTTTGTCGTGACTCTTGCCACCATAGCAGATGTTATGTTGGCAATTTCTTCCCGGACGTTGGTCTTCAGCTCTTGTAGGGTCCTTGGACGGTTCACATAATCACGGGATTCAAAAAAACCCCATAGAACAAAAATCACAAGGCGCCAAATCGGGAGAGCGGGCCGGCCACTCCAAACCGCCCCTAATTGAGATGAGGCGCTCTGGGAAGTGTTCCCTCAAAACAGCCATTGTTCCTGGACAATCGCCGATTTGTAAGGATGGAAATGAAGGTCATCATGAAGAATTCTCCTCACAGAACGATCGGAAAGTCCAAGGGCAGACGCATTTTTGCGCGCAGAGGGCACTGGTGTTCGCAACATTGAAGCTCTCACTGCCTCAATGTCATCAGGTGATCTAATGGGCCGAGAGGCTTCAGTTCTTCATCTTGTCGCTCTTGCAGTTTGTCTGAACGTAGTGACCCACGTAACAATTGATTTTCGGTCCTGGACAGGGGCCAACGGGGCTAAATCAAAGCGATTGCGAAAGGCACGCTGGATTGCGATCACAGAACATCCACTCGAAAAGTAGGCCTCAACGGCAACAGCACGCTCCTCACCATTTCAGCGCATGATGTCGATTGAACTGTGTCGGGATGAAACTTTAGAGGACCCCCTTTCGAACGAGACCACTAGCGCTCCGTTACGACATCAACCGACTGAATAGCGCGCATTTTAAAAAAGGAAGTTATGTTGCCGCACCCTGTATATGCGTGTATACAGACGCTTGCTCGTATTTCCCGATTGGGGTAGAATATCCATAAGTCGAATATCCATAAGTGAATATCCATAAGTCAAATATCCATAAGTAGAATTTCCATAACCGAATATCTATAAGTACGAATATCCATAAGTCGAATATCCGTAAGTGCCAACATCCATAAGTCAAATATCCATATCCAAACAAATAAACCCAAACAAACAAATTCACTATATTTTTCTACTTCCCGCCATTTCTGGGGCTCATTTCTACTCTATACTCACTTATATCTACCTCCCACCATTTCTGGACTCATGTCTACTCTATACTCACTTATGGATATTCGACTTATGTATATTCGACTTATGGATATTCGACTCATGGATATTCGTATTTATGGATATTTGTATTTAAGGATATTTGTACTTATGGATATTCGTACTTATGGATATTCTTACTTATGTATACTCGTACTTATGGATATTTGTATTTATGGATATTCGTAATTATGGATATTCGTACTTATGGATATCGTAGCGCTCCCTTACGACATCAATCGACTGAATGGCGCGCATTTAAAAAAAGTAAGTTAGAAGTAAGTTAAAAGTATTTCCTGATTGGAGTAGAATATCCATAAGTCGAATATCCATAAGTAGCATTTCCATAACCGAATATCTATAAGTACGAATATCCATAAGTCGAATATCCACAAGTCAAATATCCATAAGTAGAGTTTCCATAACCGAATATCTATAAGTACGAATATCCATAAGTGCCAATATCCATAAGTCAAATATCCATATCCAAACAAATGAACCCAAACAAACTCACTATATTTGTCTACTTTCCGCCATTTCTGGGGCTCATTTCTACTCTATACTCACTTATATCTACCTCCCACCATTTCTGGCACTCATTTCTACTCTATACTCACTTATGGATATTCGACTTATAGATATTCGACTTATGGATATTCGACTCATGGATATTCGTATTTATGGATATTTGTATTTATGGTTATTCGTACTTATGGATATTCGTACTTATGGATATTTGTATTTTTGGATATTTGTATTTATGGATATTCGTAATTAGGGATATTCGTACTTATGGATGTCGTAGCGCTCCCTTACATCAATCGACTGAATGGCGCGCATTAAAAAAAAAATAAGTTATGTTGCCGCACCCTGTATATGAGTGTATACATACGCTTGCTCGTATTTCCTGATTGGGGTAGAATATGCATAAGTCGAATATCCATAAGTAAAATATCCATAAGTAGAATTTCCATAACCGAATATCTATAAGTACGAATATCCATAATTCAAATATCGATAAGTGCCAATATCCATAAGTCAAATATCCATATCCAAACAAATGAACCCAAACAAACTCACTATATTTGTCTACTTCCCGCCATTTCTGGGGCTCATTTCTACTCTATACTCACTTATATCTACCTCCCACCATTTCTGGCACTCATTTCTACTCTATACTCACTTATAGATATTCGATTTATGTATATTCTACTTATGGACATTCGACTCATGGATATTCGTACTTATGGATATTTGTATTTATGGATATTTGTACTTATGGATATTCGACTCATGGATATTCGTACTTATGGATATTCGACTCATGGATATTCGACTCATGGATATTTGTACTTATGGATATTTGTATTTATGGATATTTGTACTTATGGATATTCTTACTTATGGATATTCGTACTTTTGGATATTCGTACTTATGAATATTCGACTCATGGATATTCGTACTTATGGATATTTGTATTTATGGATATTTGTACTTATGGATATTCGACTCATGGATATTCGTACTTATGGATATTTGTATTTATGTATATTTGTACTTATGGATATTCGACTCATGGATATTCGTACTTATAGATATTCGACTTATGGATATCCACTTATGGATATTAGACGACAGTGACATTACCTGATAGGCAAAGAGACAGAAAAACGTACACCGATCACTGTCCGAGCGAAAAGGGCTAGAGTGCAAAGGGTTATTTCGCAAGTATCGCAAAATCATAAGCGTAACTGCACGCTTTAAGCACAGCACTTCTGTACGTAGTACAACTCACAGGACAAACTTTTATCCTCGTATGATGGTACTTCGCTTGTAGCCACCTGGCGGATTGTTGGCGAGATACATTCAGGTAATGTCTTCCCGGCCAGAACATTGATATTTCCCAACATGACTTCAAGGCGTTCAAATACCACGAATGATCCGTTTTACTTGTTTGCCTCGTAAAATAATTTGACTATTCTTTATGCTGAAATCATTAGTTATCGTAATCCCGGTATTTACGATGAGCATTGTTATCCTCGCCGATTGTTATTGATGACATGAATGCTTTTAATGATGAATAGAATTACAACAGATGTATTAGTTTCATCCCAATCAATTATAAATATCTTCGATGAGGTGAAAAGCAAAGTAGCTTTTCTTTATTTCCTAAAGACAGGCTCCACTGTTCAGAACGTGTCAATGTTCTGGCCGGGTAGACATTACGTGGAGATGCACTTGCTCGCAATGTATCCCGGCCAAAAGATTGTAATTTCCCAACACAGAGGGTGACCCGTAAAAAAAAAATAATTTTGCGATCTTTCCGGTCTGTTCCGTGGGAGGGCCCGGTCAGGTAACCCGGGAAAAAAGTTCATATCTAAATACGTCTGAATCATATCCGTAGAATCAGATATGATCAGACAAGAAAATTGGCAATATCTGTTCATGTAGTCATGTCAGATCATGTATGCTTATATCTGAGCATGCATGATCACAACAGAGCCATTTTGATAATTTTCAGAGCAGACCCGTCCATATCGCAGCAGGTCTGACCAGATCCAATCCCCAGGCAAGATCTGATCTTGTTGGACCAGATTCGATTTTATTGGGCCATATCTGATCATGTCAGGTAGATCTGATTTTATTGGGCCAGATCTGATCATGTCAGGAAAATCTAATCTTATTGGACCAGATCTGTCTGTCCGTATAAGAATAAAATACCGTGGACCCCAGTAGACCTGGACATCTATGAACAATAGACCTGCGCATATGATAGAATCGTAGTTTATCCGAACCATCAGACCAGGTATGAATCCGACTATATCAGAGCAAATCTCACCCTGTTGAGACAGATCAAATCTTGTTAGTGCAGTCATGAAGATATTAAAATGTTTACATATATAGAGCGGGGTTATTGACACGTCATCACTTGCCGTGTTAATAATTAATAATATTATAGTAACTCACATGATCACATATAATACAGCCAGGTGAGGTGCCATATCTGATCCGATATCGTCTCATATCCTCATATATCGTTTCATATATTCAGATGTTTTAATGTGTGAACAACTGAACTGCATATACGACTAGCTACGAGTGTATAAGACTTCGTATATTTTCCAGGTTTGGTATCGTATCTGATGGGATAAAATTTTATATGAACGCGCCTGCTCATATATCACGTCATATATGTTCAGATATGGTTTCACGCTGCCAACTCGCCGTGGTACCTGACCAGATAAAAACACATATGAGATCTATATAGCGGAGTCTGGTACCGTATTTGATCGGATATGATCTTATACGAACAGATACGTTCACACATCACATCATGTGTGTTCAGATACGAATTTACGGTACCAACTCGCCTTGGTACTTAGCCAGATATAAACAGATATGAGTTCATATATGGTCAGGCCAGATACTGTATTTGATCTTCTACATATGTATCTTCTATATGCATATGTGATGTGGAATATGATCAGACCTAATCATATATGATACTGTAAAATGTCAGATATAAATATATCTGATGCATGTATGACAATATCTGATACATATATGAACATATCTACTCAGACGTGAACTTTTTTTCTCGGGAAATCAGACAGGGCAAGTCTGGTCAGGGCCGAACATAAAGTAGGGACGCTCGGTCACATTTCTGCACGGCTACACTATTTCATTTTGTTTTTACATTTCATTTTGTTCCTATATTCAATTTTTATATATTATTTTATATTGGGAGTACAACTTTGCAGTGACCGTTTTTTTTAAAGTTTAAGGCTTTATTATTAAAAAGTGGCTACATATTTTTTAATCAAAGTACTGCCCGTCGCTAGCTACGACCTCGGCCCATCTTTCAGGTAGCATTCGAATCCCGCGTCGATAAAAGTCTTGGTCCTTGGAGGCAATCCAGGAATCGACCCAATTTTTGACTTCTTCGTAAGTACCGAAGTGCTGGTCAGCCAAATCGTGTGTCATTGACCGGAACAAGTGATAGTCGGAAGGGGCAATGTCTGGAGAGTACGGCGGGTGGGATAAAACCTCCCATTTCAGCGTTTCCAAGTACTTTTTCACGACATTTGCAACATGGGGTCGGGCATTGTCATGCTGCAGTATCACCTTGTCATGTTTTTCGTTGAATTGTGGCCGTTTCTCTTTGAGTGCCTTACCCAAGCGCATCAACTGACGTCGGTAGAGTTCCCCTGTGATGGTTTAGGATGGTTTGAGCAGCTCATAGTACACAACGCCCAGCTGGTCCCACCAGATACACAGCATCACTTTGGATCCGTGAATATTCGGTTTGGACGTCGATGACGGAATATGACCAGGCAGTCCCCATGATTTTCGGCGTTTAGGATTATCGTAGTAAACCCACTTTTCATCTCCAGTCACAATCCGGTGCAAAAATCCCTTCCTTTGTTGTCTTTGGAGCAGTTCCCGCAAATGCTGAGAATTCGGCTCGTAGGTTGCCATGTTTGAGTGCCAATAACTTTATAATGCATACACGTATCCGTTAGCTTTTTAAAATTGTTTACATTGGCAGAGCCTCTAGTTTAAAATGCCACTTTTTTTATTGAGCTAGGGGCACTACTTCGGCCGCAGTGGCTCTCTAAGTAAAACGGTCACTGCAAAGTTGTACTCCTAATATAATATTTTATTATACAATTTAAAATATTTTAATTTGTTTACTTCTATCTCATCATATCCTATACGTTTATTTTCATTATTTATCGAATTTTTATTCCTTTGATATCGGTTCATTTTTTCTTTCGCATAAAAATGTTCGTTTCTTCAAATTCATGATACTATTTTTTTTCTTATTTCATCTGTACCATTTGCACGAGAATTTACTGGGGCATAGTAGATATTATTAATCTCCCTCCCTCAATTTCAATCTCAATCCCCCCTCGTTCTCTCTCTCTCTCTCTCTCGTAGATTTAGAGGAAGGGACTTGAAAATAAGGCGGGAAAGAGTAGAAAAAAGGAGCGAGCAAAGGTGAGGCAAGGTTCACACCCGAGGCCCTAATCTCCGCAGGGATCGAGCACCGCAGCAGAGCAAAAGCGTAACGGCGTGTCTCTTTCTCTCGACGGACGTCGTGGTCGTCAGCGTTCAAGCGAACAAAAAAAGGGCCGTCTGACTGCCTATAATTATACGCACTTCCTACAAAAGAACTGAAAAGAAGTGAAAACGAGAAAACAAGAAGCGAGAGGAAAAAATTGGGACCTTTTTCATTTATCTGATTATAGGTACATATGCGTACGTGTTGCGTCTTCCTTTTTTCCCTATTGTTTTTTTTTTGGCCGATTCATTTATACGAAGTTGTACAAAATTAGATTTATTTTTACCTCAATTTCAGTTGATTGGAGTTTAGTTTCAACTCTACTTTACTCAATGTTATTTGAATTATATCCGTATTTTAAAAGTTATGTTTATTTATGCAAACGAAAAGCGGTGCGGATTTTTTTAATCCGGTTTGACCGTAAGTAACTTATCGTAATATCATAATATTGTGCATACATGCATGTACAGTGGGTAAAAAAGTATTTGTACACGTCTTCTCTTTCAAATTATCCTTTTGAAAACGTAAAATGGTTTATGAAGTTTCTGTGTTCGATAGCTTATCCTTAATATACATGGTGTCTGGTTACAAAAATCTTGCGAAAAAAACGAACAAAAAAATAAAGCTTAATTAACAACAGTTTCGTATGAGATGTACAATTATTTTTTTTACCCACTGTATGTAGCTCAAATAGGGTGGCCCAAATTTAACCTCTATTTTTTTCCTTTTTCTCACTATCCAATTATCTTCATTAAAGAACAAAAAAAAAAATTGTCGCTAAATTTGCGAGCGGTCAAAAAATATTTAGAGGTGTCTCAAGTCGCCCAAAAAATTCAAATTTTTATGAAAAAATATTTTTTTTTCGTTTACTTCTCACCCATGAATTTTACGCTTTATAATCTTTAAATTAAACTCGCGAAAGCTCTAGCTGGTCAATAAATATTTAGTGGTGGCTCAAGAGCTTCGAAATTTCCAATTATCGCCAATTTCTTTTACTCATCTCACTCATAAATTTGACGCTTTCTAAAATTTTTAAAACAACATTTTTTATGTAGAAACAGATTTTTCAAAGTTACCTCCCACTACTAACCCAAGAATTATAATTTTCGTTCTCATAAAATAACTCTTCAAAGCTCTTGTCCGTAAACAAAATTATAGGTCTCCCGTTTTATCGGGTTAAAAGTGTGAGGTAAAATTAAAAATACCGTTTCTAAAGAAAAAAAAGCATTGATTGTTTTGAAAATTTTACAATGCGTTAAATTTATGAGTGAGGAGAGAAAAACATTTGCGACAATTGGAAATTTCGAAGCTCTTGAGCGACCACTAAATACTCATTGGCCGGCTAGAGCTTTCGAGAGCTTAATTAAAAAATTATAAAGCATACAATTCATGGGTGAGAAGTGAACAAAAAAACAAATCTTTTTTTTTAATGAAAACTTTAATTTTTGGGAGGATTGAGCGACCTCTAAATATTTTTCGACCGCTCGCAGATTTCGCGACAATTTTTTTCTTTTGTTAAAGAAGATAATTGGATGGTGAGAAACAGGAAGAAAATACAGCTGAAATTTGGGCCACCCTAATGTATATATATATATATATATATACAGGGTGTCCCAGAACTGAATGCGTTCCCTGAAATGGGGGGTTGGGGGTGAAATTCTGATTCCATTGATATAAGCATGTGTCTGTCTCAGATCAACCCCTGAATTATTATTGATTTTTATAGGTGGGCCAATCAGGTGCGCCGCATGAGCCGGCGTATCGCTCACCGACGTACGCCGGCTCGTCGGGCGCACCGGATTGGCCTAAATTAATATTACGACTAATATTAATTGACTATAAGAAACATTTTTATCTTTATTATATTTTTGTTGTAATGTAATAATAATTAGTATTACGTCATTAACTAAAAGGTACAAATATGTCGATATTTTGGAGCGTCAGTATGAAGGGAAATTCTACGCTGGGATTAACTATTAATTCAACACGAGCCGATGACACTTTACTATCGGATTAGGTGTGAATAAAAAATTTCTAATCGTTCCGCTGGAAGGTTGGTTGTGAATTGAAAATCCTCACTCCATTGCGAGTCGACAAAGTCGAGGGTCCCCCCCCCCCCCCCCCCCGATCAATGCTTGTACTCTCCATTATTAATTAGTGTACTCACTCGTTGCTGCCGATCTTCGGGGCAGACGCGGCACCGATAAGGCTTGATAAACTCGTCGTGTCGCTGGTTGCCAACTCTCTTGGGTGAATTTCCTGGTGCTTCGTACTTGAGGTTTTTCCTTTCGTATAGTGAACTTCGTGTGTACAACTTAGAAAGGGACCAAAAGCTTAAGATTCCCGACACGAAAGATTTATTCTGCATTTTTTTTAAAACAATTTTCCGAATCTGTTTTGAAGGACAGAGAGAATGGGGAACGATGTGGCGAATGTAGCGCGATGTGAGGCCCAAATTCGAGGATATACGGATTGGAGAATAATAAAAACGGGTATAAAGTAACATCGGTTAGGTTTGCGTCGAGAAAAAGGTTCCGATGGTGTTTCTGGGATCGTTGGGGTCACCACGTGTCCTACAGGCTCCAATAAGGCTCCGATGAAGATGGGCCAGTAGCCATTGGAGTGATGGGCCGTTTCTCCGTTAGTATAGAGAGCGAGGTATTCCTAGGGAGCTTTTGAGGCTTTGGGGTCATCAGGCTCGAATGAGGCCCCAATCAGGAATGTCCGGTAGCCATTGAGACCTGGATAAGGTTGGTCCGCTAATATATAAAGCGAAGAGTTCCCAGGGGCTTGCTTACACCCCGGGATCACCATCCGGGGCGTCAGTAAGCCCCTGGGGGGCCCGTCAGGCGCCAATGAGGAGCCGATCAAGATGGGCCAGCGGCTATTGGCGACGTGTATAACGTTGGGCCAGCAGCTATGGCGACCTGTATAACGTTGCTTTGTTAATGCAAGACATAAATGAATTCTAGGGACTTGCTGATGCCCTGGTGTCACGATAGGCCTGTCAGGCCCAATGAGGCCCCGATCAAGATGGTCTAGTAGCCTTAGGAGACGTGGATAACATTGCTCCTTTAATATAGAGAGCGAAAAGTTTTCTAAGGACTTTCTGAGGGCACAGCCCCACCATGGGCCTGTCATACCCCAATGAGGCCCCGATCAAGATAGGCCAGCAGCTATTGGAGACGTGTATAACGTTGCTTCGTTTAAACAAAACACAAATGAATCCTAGGGCCTTCTTGAAGCCCCGGTGTCACGACGGGCCCGTCGGGGCCCAATGAGGCCCCGATCAAGATGGACTAGTAGCCATTGGCAGCGTGGCTAACGTTGCTTCCATCGTTCATATAGAAAGCGAAGAATTCCTTGGAACTTTCTTCGGTCGCGGGTTCACCATGGGTATGTCAGACCCCAACGAGGCCTCTATAAAGATAGCAGCCATTGCAGAGTGTGGATAACATTGCTTCGTAAATAATATCAAAGACACAGCAATCGGCGATAGAACGTATGACTAAACAATGACCCTGCGAGACTATGTATCAACTCATTTGCGCAGTTGAAATTGGATTATCGTGTCTTCGGTTGTCTCTGACTAATCGTGGCAAGTGATTCGTTGACGGTACACAGCTGCTCTAGCTCCCGATAATCATCCGACTCGGTTGCGCTACTTTTTTTTCTTCAACCACCGCCTGCTCGCCCCCTTCCTCTGCCTTGCGCTCATATCCATGTTTATTTATTATGACATCCGGATGCGTATTAATTGAATCTTGATAGATTCGCAACACGCTCATCTCGATTCTGGATCAGCAATAATCCGGTCTCGTTCGCGGCGTATCTCGTCCACGTTCGTCCGTCGACAGAAGTCTGCGTTATCGGAAAATGGAAGAAAACCGGGAAGAGAGAGTGAGAGAGAGAGAGAGAGAGAGAGAGAGAGAGAGAGAGAGAGAGAGAGAGAGAGAGGGAGAGAGAGAGAGTAAACAAAAGAAGATGTAAGAGATGCGAGACGGTTTTACGACGTTCGGTCGACTCGAGTGTGTCGAGCGAGGTCGTTAAAAATTGGCACGTGCTACGACCTCCGTAAGATCGAGGTCACGATACGCGTACATGTGTCATTTATACGTTCCCCGCTTGCCACCGAGTCCAGTTGTGGCGCGATAAGCCTGCGATAATTGACAGTCCACTACGTCTCGTCCCCCCCTGATGCGATTTGTGTAGCATCATGCTCGAAAGATGGGGGCAGCTTGACGCTCCATGATGTGCCATCTCTCGAAGGATTCACCGGGTGCGTTCGGTTCGTATCTCACTTTTCGTGCGCCATGAACCTTCATTTGCGCTCGCGGGCTTCAAGGATCTCATTCCATTCACCGTTAAATCCAGACTTCCAGTTGATTGGTAAGAATGAACAAAGTCTAGGAAAAACAAGTGAACGACGACGATAACGCTGTTAAGCTGATGATGATCTTGGAACGCAGACTTGGCGAGTTTATCGGCCGCGATCGTGGCAACGAAAAAAGTCCTGGCGTGCCTGCACGGAACAGTTTAATCACTCAATTCTCTGGATATTTTGTCGGGCAATCACTATCCACGGAACTGAACAACCTTGATCGTCTTGAGGAAAAAAGTCGCATCTGGACGCGGACGATGAGGGGAGCAAAGAAGCGCATTGCCATTCGGGGCGAGTCGCCAAGGTGTTCCGTCCAGCACCTTCACTGATTCTTATTTGGACTTATTTGGATTTCTTATATGGACGAGGCTCGATATAGCCACGCGCTTCATCGGGTTTCTCCACTCTTTCGAACGCCATATATGCCACGAAGAAGCCGCGGAAGCGATGGGCTAGCCGGGGTCCAGTTGCGGTCGCGCGGTACCATACCAGTCGGAGACTACTTGGCTCCGAGCACTTTTTGGTCGCCGCCAATTGACGAGATTGCAGCGATCGGTCCAGCTGATCGGACGGGGATCATTGGTCATTGCTGGCCTTGATGTTCCCTCCACTATTGGAGATTCGATGCGGCATCTTCCAATCAGTCAACAGTCTGTGAGGCTTCACCAACTGGTGGGGGCTTTTTGTCAGGTTGCAAGCTTGGAGGACATTCCCCCGGTGCTCCAGGTGAGCTATCAATTAGAGAACTAGCTGATAACACCAGTGGCTACTCATCGGGAGCTTTGAGGATCCTTTCATCAATGAAGATTTGTGGCTGGGTCTTCCAATCAGCCTATGCTGCCGAGGTTACCAGCTAGTAGGCTAATTTGGCGAGGCTGCATACTTGGAGGACATTTTTCCGGTGCTCCAGACGAGCTATTAATCATCGAACTAGCTGTTGAACTGGTTCCCTATCGGCGGTTTACTATTCATAGAGATTCAAAGCAGGATCTTCCAGTTTGATCAAGATCCTTTGCACGACTGGTGGGTGGGTCCTTTTTCGCCAGGCTGCAAACTTGTCGGCCATTTCCCTTATATGCCAGGTAGGCTTCAATCATGGAACCAGCTGATGAGGTGGTTCTGTATCGGAGGGTTTCCATCAATGAAGATTCCAGACGAGATCCTCCAAGCAAAGCCCTACGCTACTTTGCTTTACCAACTGGTCGGGCCTGTTCCTTCATACTGCGAATTCCGAGGACCTCCTCTGGGCATTTGTTCTCTCCTTTCCAGCAGCATGATCATCTTACTGCCCTTAGGCACAGCATACGGACAACGGGAAGAGATCCAGTCCGATGATCTGGTCATTGCCCCCTAAGTGGTACCCCAAGATTTTCTTTCCTCCTAAATGTTTCTTCCCAACATTCTGTTGACCGTAAAGCGACTAAATGTTAATTACACAAGAAGGACACGTGGGTTTTGGGATCCATCGATGTTTCTTCGCCCGCGGTAGTGCGAGGAGAATGGAAAAAAGGTCTTCCGTAATTTCGTTAGCCACAAATATAAGATCACGTAAAGTTGGAGCCTGTTGAGAGGCTGAGAGGCCCGGTTAGCCTGGTCGCCAGGTATCGAATGTCTCTATATATGGGATGTCTGCCTGCCGTGCGCTGCCGCTGCCTGTGGGACACACACCAGGGGGAGTCCCCTCAGCATGCTCACGGCTTTACCTTGCGCTAGGCAGGAGGGAGCAGCCCCGATCTCTTCGGCATATTTAGCATCGATTATGAGACGACAATAGACCTACCGGATTTTCAATACGTGTATGTGTGTATGTGTGTGTGTGTTTGCGTGTGCACCGGCTCTCCCGGGGAACGGAGCCCTACGCTGGTGGGGCGAGGGACGATGAGGGGAAAAAAAAGGAAAGAAGCGAAGCGAGAGAACTCGCCGAGGTCTCGAATTACCCGCACGGTGGGCCCTCCGTGCGGCAAGACCTGCCAAATTCATTCGTATACACCTCGTAGCCTCCTCGCATGGATGGCCAACGTGTCCTGTGAAAAATCAAACGTCTTTCTCATCCACCGTGTCGTACAATGATCAACGTCAAACGAAACGGTCGGACATGCTCACCGTGGCTTATGGCTGTTCAGGACGCTCCCCGGTTGATCCAAGGTCACTTTGACTAAGCACATTTTAGGATTTAATTCAGAAATTATAAATAGTCGAAGGTACCGAGCGGTTCGTCGTAAAAACGATGGTAAAGTGACAAGACAATAATCGATTGGGGTAGAATATCCATAAGTCGAATTTCCATAACCGAATATCCATAGGTGAATATTCATAAGTCGAATATCCACAAGTACGAATATCCATAAGTGAGTATAGAGAAGAAATGAGCGCCAGAAATGGCGGGAGGTAGAGGAAATCTGAGTATAGAGGAAACCCAAACAAACCGAAACAAGCCCAAACAAACTCACTTATCCTACCTCCCGCCATTTCTGGCACTCATTTCTACTCTATACTCACTTATGGATATTCGACTTATGGCTATTTGACTTATGGATATTCATACTTATGGATAGTCGTACTTAAGGATATTCGACTTATGGATATTCGACTTGTGGATATTCGTACTTATGGATATTAATAGTTATGGATATTCGTATTTATGGATATTCGACTTAGGATATTCGACTTATGGATATTCGACTTATGGATATTCATACTTATGGATATTCGTGGTTATGGATATTCGTACTTATGGATACTCGACTTATGGATATTCGACTCATGGATATTCACTTATGGATATTCAACTCATGGATATTCACTTGTGGATATTCGTACTTAAGGATATTCGACTTATGGATATTCGACTTAAGGATATTCGACTTAAGGATATTCGACTTATGGATATTCGACTTCTGGATATTTGTACTTATGGATATTCGTAGTTATGGATGTTCGTACTTATGGATATTCGACTTATAGATATTCGACTTATGGATATTCGACTTATGGATATTCGACTTATGGATATTCATACTTATGGATATTCGTACTTATGGATACTCGACTCATGGATATTCAGTTATGGATATTCACTTATGGTTATTCGACGACAGTGCAATAATCAAGGTCAAACGGACAGGTCGAGCACGCCCGCAGAGGGTTAATAGCCGTTCAGGACGTCCTCGAGTCGACCCAAGCTCACTCTGACAGCACATTTTCCAGTGGTCAATTGAAAAGTGGTTAATAATCGATGGTACAGAGCGATTTGTCTTAAAATCGACGGTAAAGTGACAAGACAATAATCGGGGTCAAACGGACAGGTCGAGCACGCCCACAGTGCGCTAATGACTGTTCAGGACGCCCTCGTGTCGATCCAAGCTCACTTTGACAGCACATTTTCCAGTGGTCAATTGAAAAATGGTTAATAATCGATGGTACAGAGCGATTTGTCATAAAATCGATGGGAAAGTGACAAGACAATAATTAAGGTCAAACTGACAGTTCGACCACGCCCACAGTGGACTACTGGCTGTTCAGGACGCCTCCGTGTCGACTCAAGGTCACCTTGACAGCACATTTCCCAGTCGTCAATTGAAAAATGGTCAATAATCGATGGCATCGAACGGTTCGTCGTAAAAACAATGGGAAAGTGACAAGGCAATAATCGAGGTCAAACTGACAGATCGAACATGCCCACAGTGGACTACTGGCTGTTCAGGACGCCTGTGTGTCGACTGAAGGTCACCTTGACAGCACTTTATCCAGACGTCAATTGAAAAATGGTCAATAATCGATGGCACCGAGCGGTTCGTCATAAAAACGATGGGAAAGTGACAAGACAATAATCGAGGTCAAACTGACAGGTCGAACAAGCCTACAGTGGGCTGGTGGCTGGCCAGGACGCTCTCCGGTCGAACCAAGGTCACCTTGGTCGCGCATTTTCCAGTAGTCGATTAAAAAAATGGTAAATAATCGCGGATACCGGAGGATTCGTTGAAAAATGACGAGGTCGCGAGTACCAAGGCCTCGATTGGCCTTGTTACCTATAGGGACTGAAGAAGACCGGGCTCCTCCGCGAGTGTATTAATGCCAGTCGAAGAAGGACGTCATAGCATATACCTCTGGTGTGTACGTGTGTGTGTACGCTGCACTCTTATAGCCGCTTATCGATGCTTTCTGTTTCGAGATCAAAGTGAAAGTGCCGCGGGTTTCCTTGCTCTCTGCGCGCGTAATGCCGTCTCTCAAGTGCGCTCTCTCTCTCTCTCTCTCTCTCTCTCTCTCTCTCTCTCTCTCTCCTCTCTCTTGGGCTTCATGGGGGCAAAAGAGGAAGGTAGATGGCGTTCTTTGAATCGCAAAGTCCCATAACAGCGCGCAGCATTATGTCACACAGCTGGCACGTACAGTTCGAGTGATGCAGGTCGTCCCACGTGTGTGCACGAGGAAAAAAAAAAAGAATGAAAAAAAAAAGGAAAATGAAACGCGTACGTAGCAAGGAACTTTAAGAGGCTCGGATGTACTCACGATATAATCGTCCTGCGCTCAGGAAAGTGGAGTACACACGGGGAACGAGAAAAATAGCCGAGGCAAAAAGAAGAAAAAAAACACAACGTCCTCTGAAGAACTCGAGCGTACATTCAGACCGACTGGATTACGTTCTGTCAAAGCAGCTTTTTTTTTCTTCTTTCAAGAATGATCCTTCTCCCAGTAACCATTGATGATGCACTCGTAAAAAAAAATCCTGCGGTCCGTCGAGCAGAAGAATTTGTTTTTATTTCACCTCGAGAGCAAAGTTTTCGATTGAGGATATTTATGAAAATGCCGTCACAGTGTTGTTGTAACATGAGGAATTGGATTATTGGTTTTTCAAAATTAAATTAAAAAAAAAAACAATCATTGAATAGTTTAGGGAGGCTTTTATGAGTGCACGTTTTTTTGATTGCTGAATATGTATTTCCATGTTTATTACAAATTAACAATATTAAATCGATCGTTATTGAATATTGAATTGGAATATTATATTATTAGATATAAAATTATAGTCTATATATTTATAAGAATTATATCAAATATAGAATTATATTATTACATATGAAAATATTGTTAATGTAATTATAATAGTTATATAAAATTTACAATTGTATTATTAAATATTTAATTATAGTAAATATAATTCTAACAATTTTATAAACTATATGATCATAATATTAAATATAAAATGAAGAGGACTTCATGGCTGAAAATTTTGTATCTTTAAAAAAAACGCGTATTAAATACAGCGGTTTTTTTCAAAGTCTACCAAAATGCTCCGCGAAACTCCCCTGATGAGTTTACGTCACTCAATGAGTTCTGAAAGCTGTGGCTATTTTCAATATTTGCATTCTCAGAAGTTTGGAAAAGTGACAGGGAATGCAAAAAATTTGATAATCTCCGTTCACTGCGTTTTGAATCTCACAGTTTCGTTTAAAAGTTAAAATCTCGCTGAGGACGAGAGAATACGAAAAAAAAACGATTTTCCCTAGTACAATTCACAAAGATGGGTGACTAGTTTTTGCGGTGTAAAAAACGCGAGAAAAAAAAGTACGTAGTCCAATGAACCGTTCTCACAGATGCCGGGAATACCGAGAGTAATGAGCCGGAAAATTCGGAAAATCCTCCAGGCGAAAGAAGGAAAAAAAAACGAAAAAAAAAATAACCGTAAAAAGTTCTCTCCGCTTTGCGGGCTCGGAAAAGCGGTAGGCAGTTTTGACTCTTTAAATCCCATTACAAGCGGCAAGCGAAAGATTAAAACGAAAAACAGTCGTCCAGAGCGCTCTCCAAACGGAACAAACCTAATTCCATTTGCCTAATCCTCGGATCCAGCTCGCTCGTACGTACGCATAATACGACGAAGCGAGATAAAAGTATTTTTTTCATATGGAAATCCCGCAGCTCGAACATGCAGCTGTTTCCGTGAAAAAAAAAAATGCTCCGCGAATACGTGCAGCGAGTTTTCATACTGACGAAATTTTCTTTTTTCATACGAGGTGAACGAGTCGACGAAAGCAATTTATTTCAAATTATTGTTCACATGGGATTTTTTTAAAACTTTTGCAAAAAAATCCCAGTCTTGTTCCATAAATCGTAATATTAATTTTAAAAAATTCATACTCACAAAGTTTAAAAAGTTAAATTTATTTTTAAATATCAGTTATTTACGAAAAGATCGTAATCTCGTGCCGTAAATCGTAATGTTAATTTAAAAAAAATCCTACTCACAAAGTTTTAAAAGTTAAATAGCTTTTTAAATATCAATTAGTTCGATCGCTCTTTCCTGCATTTCAATTCGTTTTAAATCTCAAATAATATGTGTGAACTAATTTTTTAGTCCATTCGGTACACAATACACTTTTATTGACTTTTCCATCCACTGATGAAAAACTGGTTCGTCCACTGAGAAATGATTAATCTATTATCTACCATATCTTCATATATTGAATTGTTATAAAAATAGCTCGAATTAATAATAATTGAATATTATAATGAAGTCCATATCGTTTCTCTTGATGCACTGTCAGAAAAAAATAGCTCGTTGAATTTTTCTTATTCAACGATATATTTTTTGTTATCAATCCATTTTTTTTAATCCTCTGATATAAAAGAAAACCTTAAAAAATAACCTCAAACCAAAATAGTGGATCTTGCGGCACTAGCCTCGAAAAAAGTGCTCGCATGATTAACGGTGAAAAAAAATCTACCATGAATTCTACAATGTATATTTAGCAATAAACAGTGCCAAAGAAATCGAATTACAAGGAACGGAAGTGGCCGAAAAGAGCCGCTACACACACAAATTACCAAGTTCGGTAATTTCCGTTTATTGACAATTGTATTTATAATTATTAACAATTTATAATTATTGGACATTGGATTTTGGAATTCGCGATTTTTATACGGTGCTCATTACTCCTCCTGGCGATATTCACCCCGATGAACACGCGAGGACTAACGTGAAGCTTGGCCCTGCAGGGACATTTTTGTTTACGACGTAACGTACGAATTTTCCTTTTTATCGTGAATGGCCCTCGCCCCCTTCCTGACCTGACCAGGTCTCGACCTGGATTTCTCTCTCTCTCTCTCTCTCTCATTCTCTCTCTCTCTCTCTCTCGCTCTCTCTCTTTCTCTCTCTCTCTCTCTCTCGCTCTCTCTCTCTCTCTCGCTCTCTCTCTCTCTCTCTCTCTGTCTCTCTCTCTCTCTCTCGCTCTCTCTCTCTCTCTCTCTCTCTGTCTCTCTCTCTCTCTCTCTCACTCTTTCTTTCTCTCACTCTCTCTCTCTCTCTCTCTCTCTCTCTCTCTCTCTCTCTCTCTCTCTCTCTCTCTCTCTCTCTCTCTCTCGCTTCTTTTCTTTTATACTCATTCCACGTTTTCCACTGCACTTCTCACGTGATTAGACTCTATCTTTTCCCTTTCATTGCGCATAATCTCTGACCCGATAGAACGCACCGCTTTCCCCACTCCGGCCATCACGGGAGATCCCTCGACGGAACATTCGAGCACTTCGGAAACGCAAACATCCCATTCGGAAATTTTTCCTGCAGGAGCTCAGCTGCAGGAGGCAAAATGACCTCTTGATTATTCCGAGCTGCTGAACTAAAACGGCTTTCGGTAACGCGCTTCATTTCGGACGAATGAACTTTTATAACCATCCACAGAGAAGAAGATGAAAAAAAAAAGAAAAAAAAGCTTCCCGGAAAAGTTTCTTTCGGTTCCTCATCCGGAAAAGGATAAACCATTGTCGATGCTCTCTATCCGTCCCCTCTATCTCTCTACATTTTTTCCACCCATTCTGCAATTTTCAGGGCATCAGTTGCGTTAGAGCAATAATGAAACAAATAATAATATATACAATATAATGTAATATAATATAATATAGAATGATATGGTATAATATGATAGAACATATTACATTATATTATATTATAATATAATATAATATAATATATCATGATATTATATATTATAATATAATGTAACATAATAGAGTTGAACCTGGATATAACGACATAATAATATCCATTATGCTCTAATTGCTAATTGCTTGTAAAAATTGCTTCAATTTAAACCATTCTTTCTTTAACAAATATCACTATATTTATAATACTAATATATTTTTTTAAAGAACATTTTAAGGAACATGATCTTGATATGACGAAACCTCAATGTAACGAAGTTCCCTGGAGATTCGTTATATCGAGGTTCGACTCCATAATATAATATAATATATTATATCTCTCTATCTCCGCTGTCTCTATTCTGCAATTTTCAGAGTATCAGTTGCGTTAGGGCAACAATGAAAAAAATAACAATAATAATATATACAATATAATGTATATATTATTAGATATCATAATATGTTATATTACATTATGTAATGTAATATAATGTATTAGGAGTACAACTTTGCAGTGACCGTTTTACTTAGAGAGCCACAGCGGCCGAAGTATTGGCCCTAGCTCAATAAAAAAAAGTGGCATTTTAAACTAGAGGCTCTGCCAATGTAAACAATTTAAAAAAGCTAACGGATACGTGTATGCATTATAAAGTTATTGGCACTCAAACATGGCAACCTACGAGCCGAATTCTCAGCATTTGCGGGAACTGCTCCAAAGACAACAAAGGAAGGGATTTTTGCACCGGATTGTGACTGGAGATGAAAAGTGGGTTTACTACGATAATCCTAAACGCCGAAAATCATGGGGACTGCCTGGTCATATTCCGTCATCGACGCCCAAACCGAATATTTACGGATCCAAAGTGATGCTGTGTATCTGGTGGGACCAGCTGGGCGTTGTGTACTATGAGCTGCTCGAACCATCCGAAACCATCACAGGGGAACTCTACCGACGTCAGTTGATGCGCTTGAGTAAGGCACTCAAAGAGAAACGGCCACAATTCAACGAAAGACATGACAAGGTGATACTGCAGCATGACAATGCCCGACCCCATGTTGCAAATGTCGTGAAAAAGTACTTGGAAACGCTGAAATGGGAGGTTTTATCCCACCCGCCGTACTCTCCAGACATTGCCCCTTCCGACTATCACTTGTTCCGGTCAATGGCACACGATTTGGCTGACCAGCACTTCGGTACTTACGAAGAAGTAAAAAATTGGGTCGATTCCTGGATTGCCTCCAAGGACCAAGACTTTTATCGACGCGGGATTCGAATGCTACCTGAAAGATGGGCCGAGGTCGTAGCTAGCGACGGGCAGTATTTTGATTAAAAAATATGTAGCCACTTTTTTATAATAAAGCCTTAAACTTTTGAAAAAAACGGTCACTGCAAAGTTGTACTCCCAATAATATAACATATTACGATATCACATAATATAATAAAATTCAATATATTATAATATGATATAATAGAATATAATATGTTATAATATAAAGTAACATAATACAGTTGAACCTCGATATAACGAAGTTTTGTTCATTCCCTTCCGATAGACACTCGACACCTTGACATAACGACATAATAATATACATTCGGATCTAATTGCTAATTGCTTGTAAAAAATGCTCGAATTTAAACCATTTGTTCTTGAACAAATATCCCTATATTTATAATACTAATATATTTTTTTAAACAACACTTTAAGGAACATGATCTCAATATTACGAAAACTCGATATAACGAACTTCCCTAGAGATTCGTTATATTGAGGTTTGACTCCATAATATAATATAGTATAATATAATATAATATAATATAATATAATATAATATAATATAATATAATATAATATAATATAATATAATATAATATAATATATTATAATATATTATAATATAATATATAATATAATATATTATAATATATTATATTATATATTATATATTATATATTATATATATATAATATAATATAATATAATATAGTATAATATAATATAGTATAATATAATATAGTATAGTATAATAACAATAATAATGGCGAGCTTCGATTTGCATTTTTTGGCACGCACAATCTTTTTGGGCGCTCTGTAAATTAGTTAATAAACAAATGGGTACGAGAGAAAGAAGGGTGTATATCGTTGCGGCTCCCACGGTGGTCCAGTAGTGAACGATCGACGGGCGTCGATTCTTTAATAGGCCGGCAATTTAGAGAGGCTCGATATTGAGGCAAACGAATAAATTTGTGTTATTGACCAGGCAGGCCGGATCCTTTAATACGGTATGTGAGTTCGGGCCGGATGAAAAAAAAACACACACACACACACACAAAAAGGAACAAATTGACGCGCTCTCTTTCTCTCTTCGTCGCTCGTTTTTATTTTTCGATGTCGTCGTTGCCGACAAAGTGAAAATTAGTGACAAATACAAGACTTGTACACGCATGTAATTAAGTGAGACAAAGTTCCTGGAAGGTCCAGAGAGGGGGTGGGCAGTTATGTGAGGAATATTCCGTGAAACCGACCACAGACCGTCAACGCCATCAGCGAGAGAATCATCGGTAACATTCACTGAGATACCCCGGAGAGACTACGATTTGTGGAGGCGCCGCCTTGTAACGTAAAAAATGATAATAATAGTCATAAAAGTTCGCCCACTTTCCGATGACCCGCTGTCATCCAGCTAGCGGGATTTTTTTACCCTTTTTTTATAGTCTGACCTCCATCAAAATTATTGCCATTGGCTAATTAACCGACTAGTGAAACGAGCGCGAGCGTGCTTGAATTTTCTTAAAGGCGCGATTGACGAAATTTGCCGAACTCACACCGCGGTTTTCCATCTTTTTTCCGTCTCTTTTTTTGGGTCAAGCTTTTTTAAAACATTTTTTGGGAAACTTTTTATATCTATACATCGTGGTTATTAATTTGAAAATATTTAATTATATTTGATCTGATTTATTGATCGAAATTGTTTACAAGGGATGTAATATTTTAACGAATACACAACCGGAGAATGAGAAAATAGATGAATAAGTATTTTTAAATATGAATCCATTGAGGCCTTAGGCCACTCCAGAGGCCGAAAAAATCGGCTTTTTGGGGATTTTTTTTCTTCAGAAAAACTGCAAACAAATCGAGATTACAAAAAAAGATGTTTATCATACATATGAGTAACTGTATACCATTTTTTTTGCGATTCATTTGAAAACTCCATTTTTTAAGTTGGCCGGAAACATAACTCAAACAATTTTCAACCGATTCACTTGAAATGTTGAATATATCTTGAAAAATACATTGTCTATGGAAGTACATAGGATTTTTTTTTTTATATTCCATAGTTCATTTGTAATTAACAATTATCTGACGATTTTTTAGGCAAATGTTTGGAAAGTGAAAAATTTGGTTAAAAAATCGTCAGATAATTGTTTATAACAAATTAACTACGCAATATAAAAAAAATCCTACGTACTTCCATAGACAATGTATTTTTCAATATATATTCAACATTTCAAGTGAATCGGTTGAAAATTGTCTGAGTTATGTTTCCGGCCAACTTAAGGGGTAAGGCCACTGTAACGGCCCAAAAAAAAAGGTTTTTTCACTAATTTTTTGCTCCCGAAATTGAAGGTATTTGAAAAAAAACTTTTAATGGTGTTATCGGGCATACATTAAACTTTATTATAAAATTTGTTTACAGTAAAAAAAAACAAAATGGCGGTTCCACAGCTATCTTCCCGGGACATGTTTTGTTTCCAGGGCTCCGCGGCACGCAGCACCACTGGTGTACTTTTGAATCTAGAACAAAAAAAAAACCATTAATCTAGAGGGCTATAGCTAGAGAATGTCGATCGGATTTTAAAAAGTATAAATTTTTGTGGATTTGGCGTGCGTTTGAAAAAAAAAAATTGATTTTTGACGAAAAAAACGGCAAGTTTTTTGTTAATAAAAAATCAATAAATAAAGTTCTTGAAAATTCCGATCGACATTCTCAAGATAATGTAAATGTTCACATCTGGTTAAAATTTCAAGTAAAAAAAATGAAAATTGTTCGAGTTATGCTGCGTGCCATTTTGAAAAACCATGTTTCGAGAAAAACGCGTTTAAAGTTTTGCGAATAGTTTTTTATTGGAAAAAATTTAAAAAAGAAGTTTCGGAGAAACTTAAACTATTTTTTATTTTAAACTTAAACTATTTTTTAAGCCAATAAAAAAAAATCGATTTTTCAAAAAATTTACAGTGGCCGTACCCCTTAAGAAATGCAGTTTTGAGATAAACGCTGCACAGCTGCATTTTGAAATGAATCGCTTCAAAAAAATTATTGTATACAGTCACTGATATGTATGATAAACACCCTTTTTTGTTATCTCGATTTTTTTTGTAGTTTTTCTGAAAAAAAAATCCCCAAAAAGTCTATTTTTTCGGCCTCTAGAGTGGCCTAACCCCTTAAATCGATACATATGCAAATTAAGCAATATATGGAAATGATTTTTTTCGCGAATGGACATACAACTTAAAAAAAAATATTTTGTTGGGCTTTAAATTTGATGGAATCGAACACTTTATACGTTTTATTTTAATTGATTTAGTTGATATTAATTTAATTTTCATTTTACTCCATGTAAATACATTTCATTTTAACTCACTCCATTTATATCAATTAACACATTTTATTTGACATAAACCGATTTTTTTTCGCGAATGAACATTTAAAGTATTTTTTTTTGCATCGTTGAATGGTAACGAAAATTCATGTCAATTTCTTATTTTCATTATTATCCAAAATCATACTTTGTCGGTTTAGGTTGTAGACCGCATAAATAAGAATCCTAATAATCTTTGTATTTTTTTTTTGTAACTCAAGTCTGCGAAGGGAACTGTGGCAAATGAGAAAATAAAAAATTTCATTGCAGACGATGCAAGCTTCACCGTCATGATTTTTTTACGATTTATTTATTGAACTCTAGTGAATTATTAAATCGATTATTTATATTGAATTATTGAACACTAAGAATCAGAATTGAAGAGACTTTAAATTAAATTCACATGTTCCCGATTTTTTATTTTTATGAAATTTTGATCTAAATTAACGATTTTTTTATAATCGAGATTAATAAATGCGGCGTCAATTTTTTTAATGACGAAAATAGAATAAGAATTTTCGAAAAAAGCAATCAAACAAAACTGAGCATCAGAATTGGAGGCTTTTCGAAAAAAAATCACGATAAACATATTTTCATCCGAATTTCGAAAGATACTTGTCCAATTTTCAAGCTCCGTTTTTGGCAACAATGAAATATTTGTAAATCCGATAAAATTATGAAATTCGGCACTTCGAGAGAACGTACTCTCGGTAGTGAGGAACATTTGATTTAATATCTCGGGGACGTTATTCCCGCGGAATATTAAAGAGATTATGTCGGCGACGAAGCGGCGCTCGTGGCTCGATCTCGACAAATATTTCAATTATTAATTCAGGGTGTATCGGCCCTTTGCGCGGGGCCCTGCGGGATAACGGGACGTCCGAGACGTACGATCGTACGTGATCGGGCATATAGATCAGCCTAGATGTCCCGTGCCACGTTCCACCTTTATCTCATGCCCGGAATCACGAGATATCTGCTTAGATTCTCATTCGGATAGGAATTCCGTGATGTATCGAGTCTTTTGCGGGCTATTGAGTCACAAACGTTTGCCGCGAGCGTGCGGTACCGCAAAAAAAAACAAATAAAATAAATCGATAAAAAAAACCATGGGAAACTATTTTTCGAAAGTCCGAGTATTGCGAAATCGTACTCGAGGTGATCGCCGATCGAATTAGCGACCCGAAGGAATTTTTATAGTCGCGAAACCCGGCTACCGATTTTATTATTTCGTCGAAACAATTGCAAAATGATTTTTTTCCCCGAAAAAAAAAAGTTTGAGTCCCATATTGTGCAGGAACGACAGTGTACCAGACGAAGCTTGAAAAGAGTCTTTGCAATAACGATCACAGGTATTTTGAAAACAATTTATCTTGTCGGCGGATTTATTTTTTAATCGCGGCTTCGAATTTTTTTTCTGCGATCCTGATTTGTTTCCTTTTTGATTCGAGTCGCGAGGCTGGTTAAAAAATTGTTTTGAATTCTGCTTAGAAGCCGGACTTTCGATGGGTAACTTTTTTATCGTTTTTATTTATGGCCATGTATATCGTATCGAAATTTCGATCGACGATGATAAATTTAAAAAATGCAAAGAAAAATGTTAACATTTTTCTTTGCATTTTTTAATAAAAATGATGCATAAATAAAATGTTGAGATTTGGAAAATGACGAAATGTGGAGAAAAAAAACGTTCCCAGCCACTCTCATTCGAGATTCTAATTTCATATAACAATCATTCAAGAATTAACGGCGGGGTAAAGTTAATTCGGCGAAAAAAAGGCATGTTTTTAAGATTTTTTTTTGGCGTAACGAATAGTGTTCGTTTATTGAAAAATTTACATACAATAAAGTAACATTTGAACAACATTCTCCTAAATTTGCATTGCAAAATATTCAAAATTGAGCGAGTGAAAATTAAACCCCGGAGGCGCCTCGAAAAAAAGTTGGTTTGCGGTGTGCACCATAACTCGCAACAGAATCATTTGAAACGAAAAAATCAAAATGCATTTGTTAAAGGAGATGTTTCTCGAGGTAATGACGGGAGGATTTTTTTTTCTTTCGATTTTTCGATTTTTCGTAGCACTTGGGAGCCAAAAACCCGATTTTCGCTAAAAAAATCGGCTAATTTGTTGTTGAAAAATTAGTAATTATTAAAAAAAACAAAAAAGCTCTCGACAATACCTGGTGAATTATGTGAAGAAGTACTGTGCAAAATTTCAAAGCGATTGGTCCAGTAGATTTTGAGTTATCGTGCACACGGACTTCAAATATGACAAGTCTCAGAAAAACGGTTTGAAAAACGCAGAAGAGAAGAGAACGGCATGGAGCAATAGACGTTCAAATACTCATAACTTCGTCAATTTTACTCCGATCGACTTGAAATTTTAACATAATATTCTTGATATATTATGCATTCATTTAAAAAAATTAAAAAAAAAATGAAAAAAAAAAATTTTAATACTTTACCCCGCCCTTAAGCAATCAGCATTCTACTTTTCGGAGCTTTTTTCTCATTATTTTGATAATTTTGCTTTTTCAATTATTCACTTTATCTTGCTTGGGTATTTTGCGGGTTCGCAGCTTTCTTTTTCAATTTTCTGCCAACTTTTTCGTTAATTTTCGATTTTTACTTATCTATCATCATTCTCTTCAATTATTTCGAATCAACATTTCACGGAATTATTTTCAATGGTCATTTTACTCAATTATCTCGCTTAGGTTTGTTTCGGTTACGAAGTTAAAAAAATGATATTCATAATTTTATTTTCAAATTATGATTTCGCCGAATTATTTCCCATCATCACAATTATTCACGCTGCCCCAATTTTCGAAATGAATTCCAAAATAAAACGAACTTATTTTTCAATTCGTCTTTACGTTTTTTTTTCTCGTGTCGTCTCGATTTGCCGAAGGTAAAGGAGGATCGTAAAAAAAAAGCGATTACGATTGCTCATTGCGAGAGCTCGGCTCTTTTTCGTCTGTGTGCAATGTCGCGGAGGATAAAAATATTTGCCCCGAAGTTTCGAACGACCGAGTATATTCATTTCAGGAGACAAACATCGAGCTTCTTTCCTCGACTCTCGCTCGGTCCTTGTCGTTTGGTTTGTTTGGGGAGACATTCGACGACTGCCTCTTTCATTTCTCCCCGCTTATTTCCCCCTCCCCTCTCTCCGTCTCTTTTCAAGCCGACCTCCCGAGTTGATAATTGCCTCGTTGCAAACTTGCCACGAAACCGCGAAGCCACATCGGAGAAAGAGCCTCGACGATTTCCGTTGATGTGCGCCCTCTCGTTTATGCGAAATATCGTCTCCTTGGTCATTTTCACTCGCCAGACGTGTACCGTCGACGATTGCACGTAATAGTTGGAGCGAGACAATTCTAAATTCGAAAGCAAGAAACGGATAAACATTAGGTGGAGCAAGTCCTGGATGCGTTGACGATAAATGATGCCAGATATGAATCACAACCTGGAAATAAAAATGGCAGTAAAGTCAGCAGAGCATTGCGATGTATACAGGGTGGCAGCTATGAGGTGGCCGTAAGTTTTTCAAGGCCCTGGCGCGAAGATTTTTCGAGTTCTCTTCGAAAAATATATAGCGTATTTTGGTAATTATTTAGATAAGTGACTTTTCCGAAAAATGAGACTTACATATTTTGTTGCTATGTTCTTATTTTTTGGGTTATAAATATTTTTGAGTTATTAAATATTGAATATTTTAATATTTAATACTTTAATTAAATTTTTATTTAATATTTAATACTTTATTTTATTTAATAATTTAATAATTTTATTTAATATTTTATTTAATAAATATTTATTAATATTTAATACTTTATTTTATTAACACTTTATTTATTTATTTAAATTAAATTTAATATTTAATACCACAAATATTAAATATTTTGGGTTATAAATATTTGTTCGGTTATATTCAGTCGAGTGAAGTTGAAATTCACCCCCCTTCCCATAAAAAGTTATGAGGGTTGGAAGTTCGCGAAAACACGTGATAAAATAGGGCATTTTTGAACATTTCGACGCCTATATTGGGAGCGGAGGCTAGAGGGGATTTATAAATGAAGCCTTTCTGAAAACAAACAAACCCAAACAAACCCAACCCCCTCCGGCGCGAGGGTTTTAATACAGGAGTTTGTTTGGGTTTGTTTGCATTCAGTAACCCCCTCCGCCGTGAGGGTTATAATACAGGAGTTTGAGAAAAAATCGAAATTATGCTCGTTAAAAATTTGTTAATGAAAAATTTAAGCTTCCCCCGACTGAATATCATCATTTATAACGCAATAAATGAGAGAATGGCAAAACAAAAATTTTGACTTATTTTTCGGAAGTCACTTATGTAAAGAATTACCTGTATTTTTGTGATGAGTATTATTCGCCACAAAAATTCGAGCACTCTGGAAAAAAATCATGATTCCATTTCGCGTTCAATTGAATTCGATAATTGAATTTTTTTATTGGAATTGGTTTTTGAATTTTTAAAATTTTAATTGTCTGATTTTATTGAATTTTTTAAATTTTAATTGGTAAAAATTGAATTTCGAATATGAAATACACCTAGAGAAACTTTTCTATTCAAATGGAATATCCATTTATCCATTTTGACATGCATCTATGACAATTTGTTTCTCGATGACGAGGTAAATCAACATTTTTTTTCGGCGCGTTTCGTATTTGGAATTTAGTTATTTTCATTGTACTGTGTTAAAAATGAAATTTTCGTTTTTTTTCACAATCCTTAGTTGGCAAATATCACTCATCACAAAAGTAGGCTTTATTTTTTTTCGAATATAACGTGAAAAACCATTAAAGATCATATTTTTTCGTTTACAAAATCTCCGCACAAGCCCTTCAAAGAGCACATGGCCACCTAACAATTGCCACCCTGTACGTGTATATATCCAATCGTTCGGTTGCTCGGGAAACGATAAAGCCCGACCACTTTGTAGCGGCCATTTTGCAAATTAAACTCGAGATTTACGAGCGGAAATCCTCGGCGTCCTAACGGTGCATCACAAATTAAACCATTGCGTAATTTGTGATCGGCCATTTGTCGAGAGAACGGCAGTCGTGGATGACGCGGCCCGCGAGACTCCTTATATACACTCGGGTGAAGTTTTTCTCTCGCGAGAAAGTGTCGTGTTGCCGCCACCTGGCGGCATTTCGGCGAAGCGTCAGCGCTTTACACGATACGATCGTGATTCGCGAGGCTTCTCTTAGAGTTGTGATGAGTTTTGTTTAGGTTGCGTTAAGGACCGTAGCCAATTATTTCCATTTGTTTCAACACATTTTCAAAATGGCCTCCGTTTTTGTCAAAAAAGTTGTCGATTTTTTGCGCCCTGGTGGACTTTTGTGAAACTGGAGAACCGCAAAAGCAAACTCAAACAAATTAGGTAAAACTGCCTCTCGTTCGGTGGACGACGCAAGTGCGACTGCACGGTCACCCATCAGAGTATTGACCCGGGCTACCAGACGCTAATGGGCTCCGTGTTTATCGAATTGTCCGGTCGAATGTCATCGTTGCTTAGGCAATCAATTGACGTTCGTTCGGATGTGCACACGTAGTACCATGAGCCGTCCCTCGTCAAGTTGTAATGTGTTTGCTCGGGTACACACTGATCGCGATCTGTGAGGCGAGCGCGTATGGACACTGGGATGTTATTGTGTACCGGTGGGCATGCAAGAGAGAAGGAGCAGCGACTGTGTGAGTGCCTCCGTGAGCTAACTGTTCAGCTACTTGCACCTGCCTCCTCGACACTCCGTAGAGACGGGTCAACGACGAAGGTCGCCGTGTAAGAGTTCTCCGGTGAAGCTTCTGCATGATAGTCCGTCTACGGAAGCGTCATAGCTCCTCGAGTTCGCGTATACTGTGTACACGTACCTGAGTATGCTCTGAAGAAGCGGTTAGTGAGCAAATAGAGGCCGCAGGCGCATGATCGGTAATTGCCAATCTCGGCAAATCACTCATCTTTGCTGTCCAGTAGGTTGCCATTCTGCAGGCGCGGCCACTTGCCTCGAGGTGATCTGGAAGGCAGCTTTTTTGTTTTTGTTTGAATTGTTAACTGGCTGGTCCTTGGACATTGTTGTTGACCATCCTGAGGGGAAAAACTAGGCTGGAATGGTAGAGTGAGGTAAAACGATCGGGCAGCCAATAGATGACAGAAGACAGGATCATCTGTGAGGCTCTGTTCATTCATGAAGACCCTCCAAGTCCTTCTGGGTGGATAGGTCACCGGGGGCCAGTTGTTTTCCAACTTTCTGAACTTGCCTGAACTTCTCTGGGTTCTCCACTAAATGTTGAGAGTGTCCGTTAGGACAGACCATCAAAGACCGGTTGTTTCTGACTTTCTGGACTTGCTAACATTCCTTTGGGGTATCCACAAACTGTCGGGAGTGTTAGTATTTCCTTTAGCAGGTTCCCAAGTAAGCACGAAAATGATTCCTCGGATGTCCAGTGTGTCCAACAGGGTGTCCAGTTCAACTTAGATGTTGGGATTATGAAGATGCTTCAGGTGGGTCAATGGAAGTTAGCAGATTGGTCAGAAAAACAGTTGTTGCAACTTTCCATTCTGCTTCGAAAACAAGCCGCGGATTACCGACTCCGCAGCGAAGATCAGTGATGACTTCGGACTCAGTCCAGACATCCGGAGGCTTAGATCTGGCCCTAGACGTGAGGAATCAGGAATTCATCTTCACGTAGCCATCACATGGGGCTCGCAACTCGCTTCTGATCCTGCATCGAGACACAGCGCTGCCGCGTTGCTTTGGTTACTGGTTGTCTTTTCTGATTGTGAGGAAACAGGGTTTGTGTCTCCAACGTTTGATTATATGATGAAACATGATTGGTAGGTGATCTATTAGTAAGATTTCGTAAGATTTCGACCGCACTTCTTGATCTTACTGGCACATATTGTCATCTTGATGGCCTGTTGAAGCTGCATGAGTTGGAGGTTGATAACTGTCATTACAACTGTCAATTACACGCGAATAAAAAAATGTTTCGACGTTGAGATTGCATTCTAGTACTCTCTTTATCTCGTTCTTCCGTCTCGGCATAATTGTTGTCGGGTATGGCGTTATCGCGCCTTAGGATGCAAATTTCCGTGGGGCCACGAGCTTGGCACGCGTTTCTCATGCCTCGCTCATACGGGCTCCAACTCGAGCGTATCCGGTGATTCATCGTTGTCGCAGCAATGTTATCTCGTTCGTGACAATCCAGGTCGGAGAACTCTGCGGCTTTTCCCGTTGCGCAACCTCCTTCTCCTCGCCGCAAAGTGATGTTCAAATTGTGCGAAATAATTAAAAACCCATGGATCCACTTGCTGACTTCATTCAAGGTGGCTGAACTTTGTTCACAACAGCTATTGTGTAATTTTGGATACCTATGATAATTCCTGGCGGCGAGGCTGTAGAGGGAAAATACTGCGGTGGTATTCACCCAGGGTGTTTGAACATCAAAGCTTTTGGTCCCTAACGATGTCAGCTCGTACGAGGAAAGGGCGAAGCTGAACAAGAGAGAGAAGGAGGGTCCCCTTCGAATAGCCGGCGGCTGAATATGTATTCTTAAGGGGGTTGAAAAGTAGCATTAAATGGGGTCGAGAGGTGGATGGAATGTTTTCTTCTTTTTCGAATGGTGGGATAACAACATCGAGGGATCCGTTTCGTCAAAACAAACGGCACAGTCGGTCACATCGAAGTACGACCTCTCTTTCATCTCCCCCTGGCCCTAGATGGTGACCAGGGATGCTAAAGATGCAGTCAACAACATTTTTTTTCTAAATCTACGATACGAAAAGATGTCCTGGTGTTGAATTGGAGTACGCCAGGTGGCGGACATGTCGAGGTTTCAAATTGGGGCCGTTCAACTAGTAGCACAGAGACGATTGAATGGCCACCGAGGGATTGGACGCCGAGATCCTGAAGGAAGCAATGGATAAAAAATACAGTGCGAGGAGCGAGCTAGGCTTTTCTTTTTTTTCCCCCCCGTTAAAGATTCGACACACGCGCCTGGCAGCAATACGATAAGACTTCCTCGAGACGAACTCGCACGATCTGACATCCAATTCCAGAAGTTTCAATCTTCGATCTTCGTTTCTTGCTTCTCGTTCTCAAGGTCCTACGAGAGCGAATTTCCTTTCTATTTTCCTGGTTCGTGCCACGGTTGGAAGGCATCGGTTGCCTTTCCCAGAGGAGGTAGAAAATCAAAGGCATCAAAGCGGGGAACAAGTTTGCGTTCCACGTTTCCGTTCGCTCACTTTTGGATCTGAAAAGGGAAGAGAAATGAGGGGAAGGGGTTCGTGGCGAGGCGTCCGGATTCGCAGCCGCTCTGAAGGTCGAGCCAATGTCACGCTTGGATGGACGTTGCACTTGCTTTTTGTATTCGTGTCGTTTTATAAGATGGGAGGTGGAGAAGAGTGAAAGGAACTGCGAGGTCGAGAATTCAGGAGCTCTCGTATGGGATGGCAATCATCGTTGGAAGACCTAAGCGACGGCTGATGATGAGAAGGGCAAAGGAGCCTGGAAGAACACCTGGGGGAACCTTCCAAAGAGCTGGAAAGAATATCTTCTGTGTCTGTCAGGTCGATTTCCGGTTTTCCCTGGTCATTGAGCTCTTCAAGATCCTGAAATGATGATAGGAAATGACTGAAAAAGACCTGGGATAGCTAGAAGAATCATCCTTTCGGTCCGGTCCCCCCATAAGATTGGAAGAAAGGTGTTCCAATCTTCTAAGATCCTTTTCGCGGCTTATTCTTCGTCCTCTTCATCGAACTCTTTGAGGGCGTCAAGTGATGACGAGAAAGGTTGGAAGAGGACCTGAAATTTCAAGAAGAGAGATTTCCCAGCACCTAGGCCTTTTTCCAGACTTTCTGTCCCGTCAGTCAGCTCTTCGACGTCCTCCAATGGCGATCGGCATGATGTCAGAGTGTGAAGAGCCAACATTCCAAGCGCACATCACCATTCGCATTATGAGTGAAATCCAATGTAGGACTGCCAGAGATTTCGGTATTCGAGTATACGTTTCGAACTGAAGACTAGTGCTTGCCATCATTCCAACGTGGACCAAGAAGGCAGAATTTTCGAAAACAAAGGGCAACGCTGCTCGAGGAATTCCTCGCAGAGAAACTCTCCTCCACGCTCGACTCGCTTCGTTGAGCTAATATATTTCGAGGTTTACTCGGAGTGCTCTGGTGCGCAGGGTGATACAGGAGTTGGTATCGGTGCAAGCGAGAAGGTGGAAACGTGGAATGGGGCTTGTGGGTATATCCGTCGGAGAAGATGAACGATTGGATACCCTGGCTATTCACGAGTATATCTCAATACCCCGAGTATAGCGTGCTTATGCCTGAACATGTTGAAGTATGTGCAAAAGCCTTTCATCTGCTTTTCGTGTACCTTCCGTGCAGTTTGCTCTCATCAAAACCCTACACGGAGGTCGACGATTCACCCAAACCGAGGAGTAAATTCATTGGCATTATGTGAAAAGAACTGGAAGTTAAACACTGCTGCATATGAACCAGGGTGGATCCATCAAGGTTCTGCCAATGTAGGTGATAGCTATTGTTCCTGGCGATCAAGCTTATCATCGAGCCTGATAGTGCGGCTAGCCCAGTTTTATACAGGTTGACAAGGACGTGGGTTCAACCTTGAGGAATCTGTTGGTTTCTCTATTCGTGTCGGCCAATCTACTTTGAAGACGGTTCGCTTCTTGGATGGGAGCTTTGAACTCTATCTTATTTGAAGATGTCTTCAGGATGATGGCTTCCAAATGTTTTTAGGAACGTCGATGACGTCTTCAGGAGTAGCCTTGGCTGGAGGAGATCTGGTCATCCAAGTTGAACTGCTACCTGGTGCCCGCTGCGTGCCTTCCGGATTCGCAAACTGGATATTCCTAGATTCTCCCGTATTCAGGGATGCTGAAGGGGTCAAGCCAGAGTCCTTCGAGGCCTCGTAGATTGACGCTTGGGATACGTGCATTCGGTGAGGGACAGAGGAAGGCGAGATGAGGAGCCTGGTCCCTTCTCAAATTCGTGTCACGATCTCGCATGTCACCCACCATCAAATAACCACCGACGTGAATTTTTCGGCTGACGTCGGCACCCGAGAGACGAGACCTCAGGTCCGAGTTTATTTTTTTTTCAAAATTCGATTAGATTTCGTTGTACGCGTTTCACAAAATTCTGATCGTAATTGCGGGTGATCCAAGGTCATCTTGATCGTCATTTGCTGAAGCAGCACGCAATCCTATTTCGACATTTGACATTTGTTATCACGTTTATATGCATATATATATATTTCCCGTATCGAAGTTGACCGTGGAGAATTTCGTGGTTTAGTGCTGTTGAGACGAAGGGTTGCCCGAGCGTGAACATGTGTGACTCTTGCCTCGCCGTATTTCAATTAAACATCGCGGCTTTTCCTCCGTATATATCTGCATTCCGGTATAGCGTGAGGATGTAGGGGGATTGCTCGGCCTCCACCGACGAGGGTGAGTTTTGCTCTGGTCTATTATATCACACCGTCTATACATACGTGTTATATATGGGGTGTCGTAGATATCGAGTTGGAATGGGGATGTACAGGTAGATGGCAATTTTTTTTAGAGAAAAGTCTCCGAGCGTCTGTCTCTCCGACACGTCGTTGCGTGGATATTGACTATTTAGTGATAGCGAATCCGGTGCGAGTGTGCTGCGAGTGAGCCACGCCCCTCCTCGCCGGATTGGCTATCATTGATCGTTCGATATCTGGAGAACGGCGAGTCCAATGGCAAAGTTGTTCAGGACTTTTCTCTTAAGAATTTGACGATCCGTTGATTAGGCAAGGTCCGGAAGCGACTCTTGGTACACCCTGTGTATTTTTGGATATATAGGAGTTGTATCGAGCGTTGAGCCCTCCTTCGACCACCCCAGCACACCATCGACGTTCATTAAGCACCCCGATCCTCGAAGTGCGCCCCTTCGTGTCGCCCTCACCCCTCGAAAGCCATATCCGACTCACCTTTCCATGTCTCGGTGTGTCCCTCTGTACGCGAATACATCTACCCACCCACACAGACACACACATACGCGCGCGCATAAAAGCACAAACTGTACCACGGGTGTATTATCTTTCCGGCGGTGTTCGATCGCCGTCGAGCCACCATCGTTCAGCGTTCCCGATCTCGTTCGACTTGCGGCATTGAGTTGCAAGCCCAGAAACTGAAACAGGTCTGTTTTCCTTGCATCACGTCGGCCTATCCAAAGAGCACTCCGCCACATTGTTAGCATCACCAAGAACGAGCTGCTCGCGATCCTCGATTGAATTTCGCGTCACGCTGCGGCTATCCGATTTGCATCTGAACCAGGCTTGAGTCAAAGTACTCTTTGGCCCTGGAGCTCTGGTGACACGCGTTGCTTCAAGCCTTGGTGTTGTATTTTCAACCTGATCGAATTCGGTTGGTGACATGCACTCGTGAGCTTTCAGGCTTTGCGTGCCTGTCCCAGATTGAAGGGTGAAGCGAGAGACTATTCAGCGAGGTTAGGTCGAAAGCCTCCTCCCGTTACTGACCAAAGGTTCCTGCGACGTGGTCCCCAACTATCGGGATCCTTCGGAATGATTAACGCCAACCACCTGACGCCGTCGGTTAGGTTCTCGTCCTTCACCCCGGACACGATTTCTCAGGGTGTCCTTCGGGATAGTTCAACCGGGAGTGGACTAACGACTTGACGTCTACCAACAATGTCTCAAATAATCCCTCGCGCGTTAATTATGCTGCTGAAGAGCTTACAATGTTCCGGTGAGAGTCATCGATACCGGCCACTATGATCAAGCCAAGATTTGCAATGGGGACATGAATGACTACTAAATGAGGGTATCAAGGCTCATGCTCGTTTCCATTGGCTGTTTCGATTCTCCGACATATCGTTGATCAACCTGGAGACCTGAGTGACGATCAACATTGTCACGTCAACTATGGAGTTTCATGGCATCCGCGGGTGATCGAATTGATTGGCACGAAAGACCGGAAATCCCCTAGGCTGTCCAGTCAATCGTTGATTCTTTAACCATCTTTATGATGAGGAATCCCTCATTGATATTCTTCCCACGATCATACCAAGGTGAATATTCGAATGATTCTTCTTCACGGTTGTTTCGACGTATCACGGTGCTAGTTATCGTCTCAACGATCATCGCTGATCATCACCGATGATTCAAGAATTCCCGTAAGGCCACCGCGTTTTCGTATTGCGGTGAGCTTGATCATCCGCGGATCTTGACTGGAGTTGATAGCGTTTCACTTATCCAGTTTCACTTATCCTGGACGTTGGCTTACGGTTGGAACTTGGCTGGGAGTCCCTTCTGGATCAGATGTACTGGCATGTAGACGAATAATGCAACAAAGTTTGCCATGCTGATGAGCATGGATTGCAACAGTCATACGAACTTTGCGACATTGCTGGTGACTGGAGTTGACAGCATTTTATCAATCGACCTCCTGGAGGTTGGATTGTAGATGTATTCTGGCTATAATCTGGTTACTTCAGGATCAGCTGTACCGATATCCAGATATTGATGACATTGAGTTCGCTAATCCTGGCAATTCCTACTGAATTTGAATCAGGACGTTTTCTAATAATGTACATTGGTAATGAGGGACTTTGGCGCATATGTCAACCGAGAGAAAGACAGAGTCACCCTTCGTTCCTGTGTGGATCTCTGCCCTCTTGGTCGTCTGTGCATCCCCTTTAACTAATATATTTGGAGCCCCGCGGCCGCCATTGTAATACCCACCGAATACACAATATTCCCAGCTCACCGCTTCTCTCACTCTCTCTCTCTCTCTCTCCCTCTCTTCCTCTGTGACCCTCGTGAATGTCCTCCTTTTCATCGTCCCTGCCTCCATCGGTCGCCTTCCCTTCGCTCGTTGCGAAACACAACAGCGAGTCAGTTCTTGTTTTTTTTTTTTTAATCACAGAGTAAACGCGGAGAGGCTCGGAGTATGCTCGGCTTTACTGGCTCGTAGCCACCAACCCTCGGAAAATGGACCGTACTAAAAGGTGACTCGCTTTCGCCCATAACGAAAAGCTCTCTCGGTATGGGCTCTCTTACTTCTCACTCCTTTATTTATTTCATGTTTTTTTTCTCTCCCTCTTGCCCCCTCTCTTTTTCCCCAATCGTATGAAGTCTCTCTCAGGTCCAGGATGACGTACGACGTACAATTTTATTCTCGCAATTTTGCTCGAATCCACCGCGGATTAATCAACGTGTTTTATAGTACGAGGCAGGTCCTTTTTACGTTTGTTTTGTTTATTTATTATTCATTTAATTGATAAGAGCTGTTATTTATTACATTTATTGATTTTGCCCTTGTATTTCTCGATTTTTTAAATCTCTGTTTATATATAGTATATATCTTTTTATACCTTCACATGTGAATAGATACATAATCATGATAATTTATATTTTTATTGTATATATGGTTCCGAAAGTATTATTAGTCTTTTAAATTCATGTATTTGAAAATATTATTCATTTAAAGTCGTTTCTTCCTTAATATAGGCACGATATATTTGCATTGATCTTTCATTGAAAAAAATGGTTTACCTTTATTTTTATTGCTTTTTGTTTCATTTACAAGCTGTTATCTACCAAATTAATTTAATTTGCACTCATATTTATTAATTTTGTAGATTTTTTATTGGTTTTATTGGTTTACGAGATAATATTTTTCGATAAGCATTTGCTTGGAAAATTTATATATTCGCAGTTTATTTTTTAGATATATATATGTGTGTGTATATATATATATTTCCACCCTCACATATACGAAGATACATAATCATGATAATTCATATTTCTATGCTACATATCTTTCTAAAAGTATTATTACGTTATCAAATTCATGTATTATACCAAATACGTATATGTATTTGGAATGTATTATTCATTTAACATTGGCGATTTATTTATACACGCATGTTATATTTGCATTGATCTGTCAGTAAAAAAAAGTTGTTTTTTTTTTAAATGGATTATTGATTGATTCCCAAGCTGGTATGTGCCACATTTGTTTATTTTATACCATTATTTATTAATTTTATCTGGATTTTGCAAATCTCGGTTCAAGAGTGTTACGATTTTTTTATATGCACTCGTTTGGATATTTACATGTTTACATAGATACTGCCCACACACACACACACACACACACACACACACACACACACACACACACACACACACACACACACACACACACACACACACACACACACACACACACACACACACACACACACACACACACACACACACACACACACACACACACACACACACACACACACACACACACACACACACACACACACACACACACACACACACACACACACACACACACACACACACACACACACACACACACACACACACACACACACACACACACACACACACACACACACACACACACACACACACACACACACACACACACACACACACACACACACACACACACACACACACACACACACACACACACACACACACACACACACACACACACACACACACACACACACACACACACACACACACACACACACACACACACACACACACACACACACACACACACACACACACACACACACACACACACACACACACACACACACACACACACACACACACACACACACACACACACACACACACACACACACACATATATATATATATAAATTAATAATTTGCAATGAATAATATTTTCAAATACGTGAATTAAAAAAATAATAATACCTTTAAAGTGATGGATACAATCAAAATGTAAATTGTTATAATTATACATCCATGCGTGGGTGTAAATGGATATATATATATATATATATATATATATATATATATATATTCATTTACACCCACGCATGGATGTATAATTATAACAATTTACATTTTGATTGTATCCATCACTTTAAAGGTATTATTATTTTTTTAATTCACGTGTTTGAAAATATTATTCATTGCAAATTATCAATTTATTTATACATACGTTATATATTTGCACTGACCTTTCAGTAAAAAAAAAAACAGAAAAAAATCTTGTTGAGAAACTCGTATTCGCCCAGACAATTTTGACAATACACGTGGCTTCTGGACAGTCACATTGTCACTCTCTCGTGCATCCACGCACCCGCGGCAATGTTTCACATGTTTATTTTCACGTGCGCACTTTTCCCCGTCGTTAAAGAGATCACGCAGATACTCACTCGAATCTCGACAGGGGGTTGAAAATTGGGGTAAATCTGAGGTGGCGCAGAAAAAAAAGAAGGTCGTCATTTGATCTGGTCCGATAGTTATTGGTCCACTTATCTGTCCACGTGTCGAATTCAAGTGGCAATTTTGGGGTGCGGGACTTAAAAAAGAAAAAGGAAAAAAAGCCGTCCGGGGGGTTTATTTTTTTGGGTGGATATTCAGAAATGTGTGACCACCTTATAACGAGGGGAAAAAAAAGATTCGTGAGAAAATTCGCTGACTCACTGGCGAAGCTTCACCGTGAATGCAGGAGTGAGAGAAAAAAACAACCCTCGTATTGTGAATTTCCACCAGCAAAAGGAAAAAAAAAGAAGGCACGTAGGACTTTTCTCGTATTGGAAACACGATACGTCGTTTTTATCAACTGCTGACCAGCGAACGTGACTGCGGAACGAGACGAAAAAAAAGCTTATTTTTATTGCCCCGGTATGGAAAGCTGAAGAACGAAAAAATAAAATCGAACGTCACGATATTTATCGTGGATGAAATTTGGAAAGTTATTCCCCGATCGCGTAATGGGGTGGTCCCGCGAATTATTCCCCGAGCGAAAACATCCCTGCCTACCTTTGACCGTTCGAAAAACGGCTTTTCTATAACGGCCCCTCGGGGAGTCATGGAGACCGAAAGGGCAGGACTATCTCCGCCCTGCTAGCTTCGACTTTAAAATTGCTCCCATGTTCACGCATTAGGCTTCTTCCTTTAAGGGAACTTTCTAATGATCCTACTGTTTATGGGATTTTAATCCTATTTAAAGGTCGAAAAATCACAATGATTTTTGTTTGTCCTTCATAGAATTTTTCATATTTTCAAATTTAGAGTTTTTTTTTACTAAATAATTTTTCTTCGAGAAACAATCATTATTCCTTATGTTTGCATGTCAGGAGCTTTTAAACGATAGGTCCCATGCCTAGGTAAAAATCTGATTTTTTTTTGGGTTTGTTTGGAGACCGAAAGGGCAGGTCTATCTCCGCCCTGCTAGCTTCGACTTTAAAATTGCTCCCATGTTCACACATTAGGATTCTTCTTTTAAGGGAACTTTCTAATGATCCTACTGTTTATGGGATTTTAATCCCATTTAAAGGTCGAAAAATAAGAATGATTTTTGTTTGGCCTTCGTAGAATTTTTCATATTTTCAAATTTAGAGTTTTTTTTACTAAATAATTTTTCTTCGAGAAACAATAATTATTCCTTATGTTTGCATGTCAGGAGCTTTTAAACAATACTCTGATTTTGTGATCCACATGTCATCAAACTTCAACTACATAGCAAACTTCGTGTACTTTGCTTCCATGCTTCAGAACATTCATTTGGAACAGCTAACGAAATGTCATGACAGGGGTTCTTTTTTCTACTATTTTTACAAAGAAAATATCGACGTATTGCTATAGATAGACGAAAGAAAAATCAACGTGGTCACTCAGAGAAAAGTCAACACGATCCCTCACAAGGTTGACATTGAAACAAACGACCGGAGCATCCTTCTGCCAGGGTGTAGGGAAATGAGCGTAATAAATTATAATGACTTCCGGGGCTCCCTTCGATTTCGTGCTTCACGTGAATCGCTCGAGCTAGCATCACTCGGGAAGCAGCGTGACACGCATAAATTACGAGGTAATTGCAGGTCTGTTTGATGATCACGATCGTTGATCGCCTATGAGGCTAGGGACGATTTGCTTGCTGGTTCCCATTCTCGAACAGATCGGGTCTACGCCACAGATACATGGGAAAGAATGAGAAATAGCGAGAGCGAGAGCGAGAGAGAGAGAGAGAGAGAGAGAGAGAGAGAGAGAGAGAGATTTGCCGTTCAAGCCAGGCTGATGGCGTGAAGCATTGCCGGTCGACGAACAAAAAGAAGGCGAACGCAAGGAGAGAAGAGAAGTTGGAGTAAAACGGGCCAAGTTACAAGAAGGGGCCGCCAAAGACACGAGTACGTAACGCGGTAACCGGAATCATGCCTCGAATCAACGTTGAAAAAAGTGTCCGGATCCAGGTAAGCCACCATAGCCGACTTACAGCCATCGAAGAAGATCCAAGATGCTGGAGAACGGAACGGCGAGAGCGACCAAGAGAGCAAGGCGACATAGGCGACAAATCCCCCTGAGAATGGCAACATCGATTTAGCACATCATTTCACCTCTTGTCCGTACGCGCCCTCCATCAACACAAACAACCTTTTCCAGCACGCATAAAAAACTTGGTGGATTATTCGTTGAAGACGCGAAATTGATTGGCGGTTGAAAACTGCGTTCAATTTCGAACTGTGCTTTCATGGTGTGATTTCCCGCAAGTCCGTAAAGGGCATCCGCGTCCCGTGTGATCATTGGGAGCATCAAGACTTCCTAGCCGAAGTAACATCAAGACTTCCTAGCCGAAGTGACATCAATACTTTCTAGCCGAAGTGACATCAAGACTTCCTAGCCGAAGTGACATCAAGACTTCCTAGCCGAAGTGACATCAAGACTTCCTAGCCGAAGTGACATCAAGACTTCCTAGCCGAAGTGACATCAAGACTTCCTAGCCGAAGTGACAGCAAGACTTCCTAGCCGAAGTGACATCAATACTTCCTAGCCGAAGTGACATCAAGACTTCCTAGCCGAAGTGACATCAAGACTTCCCATCCAAGTCACTTTTCAGCCAATGATATCGAAACCATTGCAGGATCTCATTACCGGAACATCGAACACGTCAAGATCCGAACCCAAGGGAGCAATTCGACACCTATGACACGTCTAAGGTTCACGACTAATGCTGATCGATCGTTTGATTCATTCCAGCAGGCTCCCATTGGAGGCTCGTTGATGTTCCAGGTAGCGCTGGATGTGTTTCGGTTATTGGCCAATGGATCAACTACCGGGTTGCTTTTGATGAACCGCGTAAGTACCCCGAGTCTTCTCGACGATTGAACAATGATTGGGGCGAGTCCTTGGGCTTCTTTGTACTAATCCGCCTAGTAAGGGCTGCTTCGGCGCTTCCAGAGTCCTAATACCTGGCGGCTGTTGGTCCGAGTATAGTTGGGAGGCTGTGCACGCAGGGACGCGATTCGTCAAAGGTCGGCCGAATAACGAGACTCGTGGCACGTAGGTATAAACCCCTTTTGCCAGTCACGTAACACGTGTCCGAGCTTCCGTTGGTCTTAAATAAGGCCTGGACTGAGCTGGCTCTTTGTACACGCATGAATAAGTACACCGTTCCCCAACTCCCTGATTTCAAACCCGCCTCCTACGATCAACTCTACCGTTAGACACGCGCGAGTACGGCAAGAGAAGTCTGCCTTTCCGTGTCGTTAGCTACGACCTTAAAGCGTTCATCTTACCGCAGGTGGGGTGGACTGATGTCCGTGACGATTCCGCTATCGAATGATTGATCTGCACGTACGTCAAGCTGCTCCTTGGGTTGCGGTAGCGTTTTTCCTTTCCTTTTGTATTTGGTTACCGGTGGTTAAAGTCGACCCGTGAAATCAGCCAGGCCACTTTATCAAGCCTGGTTAGCTGCCATCAAAGGCACTTTGGAGGCATTCCCATCTATGATTGGTGGTTCAATGACTACCGATCAAAATCAAAGGATTCCACATCGGAAGAGTACTCGTACAATCCGTCAGACCGAAACCATCAAGCCTGATGGCCAGGCTGATTACCCACTTTTCACCTCTCGACGGTTGCACCAGAGCTCATCCGATGCCAGATTAGTGGTGACTGGTAGCCTCGTTAGAATGACGCAACGAACATCAAAGGATCCTACTGCACATGAGCGTTGATGGAAACCAAGTCTGCCATTCGCGACCACACCATCGGTCATTGAAATTGGCATGCTGATGGGACATCAAACCCCCTGGCCTGGATGATTCCGCCTGGAATGGGAATCCTTGTAACCGAATGGGGTGACAACTAAAACTGGTCCGGCCAAGTCCACGGCCACTTTGCGTGTCCGCGGGCTCGGGATCAGCCACGCGAACGGGTCCGGAGCAATTGGCAAGTCAGGAGGTTCCTTCGCGTGTGTTCGTAGTAAAGAAGGCCAAGCTTATTGGACACTCGGTTGAAGGATACACCGGAGGACGAAAAACAATGAGCGAGAAGCCAGTGTGTGTGTGCGCGGGGGAACGGAGCATGCAGCGTTGAAGGAGGGCGGAAGGGAGACCTGACCAAACTCAGCGGAGCAGATCTCCGGCAGAACTTGGCTAACTTCGGTCTGAATCCACCCACCCGTGTAGATGACCTGTCCTGCTTGTTGCTTACCTGACCGCTGCGTTTTCCAGATCACGCTCAAGCCCCCTTCTCCTCTCGTGGTATCTTTGCCTCTCGCTTGCTGGAGTTCATACATGCGCGCGTATATACTCAGGCCGACAAAACCGTATGGATGGCCAGATTATTGACTCTGCCGAACCGCACAGCATGGAGAATCGAACGGATACACGCATTGGCTCGCCAGGCCGGAAACTGCCGATCGAGAGTAGGTTTGAGGCCGCGAGGGGCAATCTAACGTCCGGCCGGGCATTCCGCTCTTGACGATCGATTTGCTCTCGGCGTTTCCTGCTGGAGCGTTGCGCTTTTCCTCTTCTCGGAACTACCAGGCTCACCTATCACGGCCCGCTAGGCCCTGATGTTACATCATGACCGAATCGGGTCCTAAACATCGGTGGCAGGATATCAGCCCGAAAAATCATGGCTCCAAAGAGTCGCCCGGTTGATTGCCAAGTGGCGGTGTCCCCCTCGCCCATCTCAATGGGCGATCCAGCTCGTCTGACGATGTGCACCCAACTAGGCTGAGTTTGTTTGGGTCTCTTGATGACCCGACGTTTTCAACGGGTTGCTCAGGCTGGTGGTAGGCTATCAGGCCTGCAACTTTTGATTCGCGAGACTCTTTTGATTACGACGTCACGGGGGCATCCATTCCCGGTGGACAATCTGGCCGATCATGGAGAGTACCAAACTCAGCTGAGGATATTTGACGTTTATGGGTCATGGACGTCTTCAAGTTGATGGGACTCCGATTTTACGAACATCAGGCATCTTGGGACATGGATGGAAAATCGTGCAACGGGAACACGCCCCATGAGAAATCCATCTTCTTTTTTGGCTTGTAGTACAGTCGTGCTGTCGCGTAAAAAACCCGGAATCGGAAAAAATTAGAAGAAGGCTAGTTTTTTGACAGGTGATTTTGTAGGTGCCGCGGGTGCTAAATCCAAGTTTGCCTAAAAATCGGGGTGTAGGGTTCTTTTTTAGGGGATGAAAGGAGATGGGGGTGGATTAATGCCAAACTACAACCCCTACGAGGTCGGCGCCGTGAGACCGGCGCCGTGAGACAAAATGTTCAGAAAAATCCGGGCTTTAGTTTTGTCCACAGCGCCGAAGTCGTGGAAGTTCATTTTGAGGGTGAAAAAGTGGGGTGAAATTTTGAAAAATCGGTTTTAACTCAATAACTCTTTAGAAAAAAATCGTACGTTTTTTGTTCAAATGGGAACGTTGTAGCCCTTGACAAGACGCGTCGATTGAGTATTCGATCATCACTCTCCGATTATATCTTCACCCCCAAAAAATGGTTAAAAAACAAAAAAAAAAAAAATAGTTTATTGAATAACTCAAAAACAATCGGTTTTTCGAGTATGGTTCAAATGTACGAAATGTAGAGAATAATTTTCTCCATATTTTCATTGCTATGGGCCACCCTTGAATTTTGATTTTCCAACCCCTCTCGGGGGTTTAACATTTAAAATGGAATTCTGGGAAAACTATTGACGGCACGAATTCGCCGCCGTGGAAGAATTTGTAACTTGAACCCTCAGCTAAATTTTTGTCCACAGCGCCAAACTCGTATCTCTTTAGTTTCGGTCAATAGTTTTCCCAGAATTTCATTTTGAATGTTCAACCCCCGAGAAGGGTTCGAAAAATCAAAATTCAAAAGTTGTGCATAGAAACGAAAATATAGAGAAAATTATTCTCTACATTTCGTACATTTGATCAATCCCCGAAAAATCGATTGTTTTTGAGTTATTCAATAAACAATTTTTTTGTTAATTCTTCAACAATTCTTTTTGGGGGTGAAGATATTATTGGAGAGGGTTGATCGAATACGCGATCGACGCGTCTTTTCAAGGGCTACAACGTTTCCATTTGAACAAAAATTGTATGAATTTGTCCTAAAGAGTTATCGAGTGAAAACTGATTTTTCAAAATTTCACCCCACTTTTTCACCCCCAAAATGAACTTCCACGACTTCGGCGCTATGGACAAAAATAAAAGCTGGATTTTTCGGAACATTTTATCTCCCGGCGCCGACCTCGTGGGGGTTGTAGTTTGGCATTAATCCACCCCCATCCCCCAAAAAAACCCTACCCCCCGATTTTTAGGCAAGCTTGGTTTTAGCACCCGTGGCACCTACAAAATCACCTGTCAAAAAACTAGCCTTCTAATTTTTTCCGATTCCAATATACAGCACGACTGTATTATTGTGGGAGCTTTGGAGGGCGTGGAGGACAAATGAATATACGTGTCTCTCGCTTTGTTATTACATTGTGCGTACTTCGCGAGTGGAACTCCAGCCCGAAGCATTCCTCGCGCTGCCTCTCCTTCGAAGGTGACATTTTTTTCATTTTTTTTCCAATCCTCGGACACACAATTTTCCAAAAAAATCAAACTCAAATTCAATGTACTCATTGTACTCGAATAAAAGTCCAGTCGAGCCTCAAAATATCTGTGAAAAATCGAGAAAAATTCAAATATCCACCTCCATGTTAAAAAATTACATAAATTTTGTATATTTAAAAACACGTGTCGCAAAAAGACGAGAAAAATCTGATTTTCTGGCATTTTCTATTGCGGGGTCGCTAGTGATATCATCAGGCTGTTTTAGGACAGGAGTTGGGAAATTATGTGATGGCGGTACGGTCGGTAACGGGGCAAGAAGGGGGGGGGGGGTGGAAGCAGCATCAGGGGGGGGGTATCCCTCTGGCTCGTCATCCGACAACTTTTAACGACTCACTTTCACGCTGTAATTAAATTTCTACGGGGTCTTGGGCGATGATGGTCCCCCATGGGCTTTTTCGTCCTCGTGACGTCCTCGTCCTTCGTGAAATTCCTGAACTACTCTCACTATGCAGCACGAGCCATTTACCGGCGATGCTCAAAGAATTTGGGCGATTAAAGGGTTATCCCCCCCAGCCTTGTACCCCTCGCCCCATTATTTCAGCAAAGGATATCTGCTGGCCTATCGTCCCGAATTTGACATTTCGGTTTGGACCCTTTTTTCGACCCTCCGGTCGACCTAACGTCGAGTCATCTCCTGGCTAGCCCCCCCCCCCCCTCCTCGTTGAAGCGGTAATTTTCCAGCGTACTCGTTTATTTTCTTCCCCCTCAGAGCCAGAATCGTCGGCATGAATATTTGAGGACGCGAAAACCTTCCGTTCTCTTTTTTCTTCTTTTTTCCCCTCCGTTCGAGGCACCCGCGCAAGGGCCTCAATGTAATATATATTAAAAGCGTGAAACCCAAATGAATATTAATTCCAACTTTTTCGCCACCGTTACGCCCTTATCTGTCATTTTAATCCTCGGCTTAATTCAGTCATTAAGGAGGGGCAGGGGCAATTTTACCCTCTGTATACGCGGCTAGGAATTAACGGATATATAGCACTCTAATCTTTTCTCGTCCGTTACACAGAGTAGTCTCGTCATTTTTTTTACTCTCCTCACATTAGTACGAACTGTTTTGACATACGGCTGAAAATTGATGTACAAATCGTTCGTCCTCTCAAAATGAACTCGCAAGAGAGCGAACGATAATAATGATTAGGAGATTTTTAATAATTATAATGATAATTGACATAATAATAATAATGTAAAATTAGATTATTTGAAATGATTCATTTATCGTTGTTATTACAATAGTCAAATAAATTGATAATTATTACAATGATAATATTAGAAAATTATCATCTTGATGGTGATGATGATGATGATGATGATAATAATAATAATAATAAATAAAATAAAATATATAAAATAGATAAATAAATAATAAATAAATAAATAATAATATATAAATATATAAATATAAATATATTAATATATTTATATTAATATAAATATATTATTATTTTTATTAAATATAATAAATTTATATAATTTTATGAAATTATATAAATATATAAATAAATAATAAATAATAAATAAAAATAAAATAAATAAAATAATTCTTCCGACATTTTTTAATTTAAAGCTTATTCTCCAGACCTTGATAACAAATGTGCAAAAAATAAAATAATGCTTAACAAATTCGACGAGGTTACGCAAGCACACCGAAAGAAAAATCTTCGTTTATGAAGGATCAAAATTAAAAAATGCTCCATCCTCAATTGATCGTGTCCAAAAAATGTTTTTTTTTTTTTTTCAAAAGCAAGCGCGCGGTTCGAGCTCCCAGCAATAGAAAAATAAAATCTTCGCTACCAATATCGATGATGCGGAATGGAACTCTCTCTCTTGGTTCATTGTGAATCTGTCAATCCGAACCATTTGCAACGGGATGAATTTCTATAGACGACGGTGTGGAGAACCCTCCGACGATGTATTTCAATAGATCGCAGTACCCGAGAAGATAGGGAGGATCCTGTATACGAGGGACGAGGGGGGAGGGAGAGGGGGGCAAGAGAGAGAGAGAGAGAGAGAGAGAGAGAGAGAGAGAGGAAGAGAGAGAGGGAGAGAGAGAGAGAGAGAGAGAGAGAGAGGGAGATCCGGAAACCCACCACATCCGTTCGCGCAAATATATATTCTGTCCAAGCCCGCTAGATGGATATCCAGGCCTGCACTTCGTACGTGGCAGATACGAGAGGGGCAAGGGGGTGTTCCGAAAAGCGGATTTCTCTCAGAGGGGTGGCGATACCCCGGTGTTTCGCGGGCAATTTCCGATGATAAGAACACTGGCCTCCTGCAGGAGGGACCCACACGCAAATATGAATTTAGGCCGCCGTCGCGCTATTTCACCGCGACAATACTATATATCATGCTTTGTAAATCCAACGATATGGCGCACAAAATTACACCCTGCGGAGTTTATATATATTCGCACATATACGTACACACATCTATATATATATATATATATATATATATATATATATATATATATATATATATATATATATATATATATATATATATATATATAATACCACAAAGAAATATATCATTCGATGAAATTTGAGTCTTCATTTATTTTGCCAAAGCATCGCCGGTTGGGGATGAATTTATCTGAAAATGATTATATACGTATATATACAGGGTGTCCCACTTTAATCTTACACCTGAATTTTCTCGAAAAATATTGCTCGGACGAAATATTGTGTGGAACAAAACTTCTAGGGATTGAAGGGGGACGTTTGAAAAAAATTTATTTGAGCAGCCAAAATTCAAAGTGGCGGCGTTACAAAGGCTGACATGCTTTTTTCAAACGGAAACATAATTTTTTTTATTGCCAAAAAATTTGTCAGCTGAAAACTAAAAACTTTTGTTGAAAAAATTTTTTGATAAAGTTCATAGTTTTCAAGTGAAAACATCATTTTCAATTATTTCAGATGTATCCAGGATTTGTGTGTGTTTGTGTGTGTGTGTGTGTGTGTTTTTCTACCCATCGTGATCAAAGTTCGTCAAGGATTTAAAGAAACACGTTTTTGGGCCTGAAAATGGCACAAACGCTATTAAAATGGAAAAAAACTATTTTTCATCGATTTTCCTCCAAAATTTTTTCATGAAATATCGTCCAAATTTGAAAACAAAAAAAAAACAAAAAAAAAACCAAAATTTTCAACAAAAAAAATTGATTCTTTTTTTGTTCAAGTGGTCATACATTCGAAAATACAACATTGAGTGGCTTGCCGTGAGACATTTAGTCCATTTAGAGATGTTCTCACTTGATAACTATGAATTTTATCAAAAAATTTTTTCAACAAAAGTTTTTAGTTTTCAGCTGACAAATTTTTTGGCAATAAAAAAAGTTGTTTCCGTTTGAAAAAAACATGTCAGCCTTTGTAACGCCGCCATTTTGAATTTTGGCTCCTCAAATAAATTTTTTTCGAACATCCCCCTTCAATCCCTAGAAGTTTTCACAAGTTTTCACAATAGTTCACAATAGTTCGTCCGAGCAATATTTTTCGAGAAAATTCAGGTGTAAGATTAAAATGGGACACCCTGTATATTAGGGTGGCACAAATTTGAGCTCCATTTGTTTTTCGTTTTTCTCACCATCCAATTCTCTTCTTTAAAGAAAAAAAAATTGTCGCTAAATCTGCGAGTGGTCAAAAAATATTTAGAGGTCGCTCAAGCCTCCTAAAAGTTCAAATTTTCATTACATTTTTTTTTCGTTCACTTTTCACCCATGAATTTTAAGCTTTAAAAATGTTTATTAACCTCGCGAGAGCCCAAGACGGTCAATGAATATTGAGTGGTCGCTCAAGAGCTTCGGAATGGCCAATTTATTGTTCTGTTCTCACTCATAAATTCGATACTTTGTAAAATTTTCAAAACAATTAATCGATTTTCTTTAGAAACATATTTTTCAAATTCACCTCACAGGACTAACTCAAGAATTATAATGTTTGTTCTCATAACATAATTCTTTAAAGCTCTTGTCCGTAAACGAAATTCCGTAGGACCTATAATTATAGGACGTTTTATCGGGTCAGAAGTGTACAGTAATACGTAATCAGTGTATCATAATTATGATATTACAATTAATATTAGTATTATAAAACTATTGCAACTGCAAGTAATTAGAATTGAGATATTTTTTATAGTCATTTAATAATTGCACCGCGAATCGCATTGATAATAACAATTATAATATAAATTATAATAATAAACATGATGTTGATAATGATCATATTTTGATTGTTCTTAAGATTTGTCTATAACAAATATATGGTGATGTACCAACTAAATGTATAAATACATAATTAATGTAATACAATGAATATTATAATTAGGGAGAGATATACACCTAGATGGTCGAGGTCGAGGATTTAGATTTGGGCCTGGTATCGATGATTCCACGTCAGTTGACAAATTTCATGATTTATTCATTCCCAAATTTTCAAACGCGTGTTTCTCAAAACCACGTTTTTCAAATCGGTACCCGAAATTTCTCGAAAACCGGTGAACCGATTGCCTTGAGGTTTTTTCGTGGTTATTCTATACACCATTATCTAGTACTTGTCGTCGAATTTTTTCCCGTTACTCAGTTTTTGTTTTATAGGCAAAATAATAAGTAATTTTTGACCCAAAAATCACTATTTATGTTCAAACCTCCGCTATTTTGTAATAAATCGATATTTTCAAAATCGGCTACGACAAGCACTAGATTATAGTATCTAATTTAATAATCTTTTTGGTTTTTTTTTTCAGATGATTTTTGAAGAAACGCCAGTGGGTATCGTATATGCAGATTTTTTTACGCCGCTCCAAGAATTATACAATAGCGTGGTATATTTTTGATATTTTTAAATAAAGAAAATTAAACATATTTTTCAATGTATATACTTTTAGATAATTAAAATTCCAATCCGAAATTTCAAATAGTTTTCCTTGAAAAAGATTCACAAAAATGACCTTTTTTCCGGCTCCCTGGTGTATATCTCCCCTTAATGTTATTGGTAACAATAATAATATTAATAACAATAATAATATAAATTGCAATTACAAATGATTGTAAGTTAGTAATAAAACAGGGTCGATCCAGATATAAATAAAAGTGGGAAGGTTGTGTGCATATGTGTACCACGTCAACGGGGCTAGCTCCCGCGATGACCCCGAGGTGTGTCTGGTATGGCTCAGTGGAGCGTGCACACACCTCAGGTTCACTTTTCAGGCTTGCGTAGAGCCGCCCCCGATCCTCACCGGGGCACACATCCACGACTCGTTGCGCAAACTTCGACCTTTTTTTAATTTTCTTACCTAAGTGGGATCGGAAAATAAATTCAAAGCTGTCTTGGATGGTTGAAAAGATTTTCCGGAACGAGAGACTTAGCTCGAGTACATTCGCATTTGGATTCGTACGCGATTCGATTAGAGGTAATTCCTCGCGGGGGCACGTATGACCTCTGGTTCATTCGAAGGTCGGGGAGACTCGGAGTCAGAGGTTCGCGTCAAGATTAGAGCTGACTCGGATCCACACCAAGGTCAAGGGTAACTCGGATCCACTTCAAGGTCAAAGCGGACTCGTGAGTAGTCTCGTCTTTTTTTTACTCTCCTCACATTAGTACGAACTGTTTTGACATACGGCTGAAAATTGATGTACAAATCGTTCGTCCTCTCAAAATGAACTCGCAAGAGAGCGAACGATAATAATGATTAGGAGATTTTTAATAATTATAATGATAATTGACATAATAATAATAATGTAAAATTAGATTATTTAAAATGATTCATTTATCGTTGTTATTACAATAGTCAAATAAATTGATAATTATTACAATGATAATATTACAAAATTATCATTGTGATGATGATGATGATGATGATGATGATGATGATAATAATAATAATAAATAAATAAATAATAAATAAATAAATAATAATATATAAATATATAAATATAAATATATTATTATTTTTATTAAATATAATAAATTTATATAATTTTATGAAATTATATAAATATATAAATAAATAATAAATAAAAATAAAATAAATAAAATAATTCTTCCGACATTTTTTAATTTAAAGCTTATTCTCCAGACCTTGATAACAAATGTGCAAAAAATAAAATAATGCTGAACAAATTCGACGAGGTTACGCAATCACACCGAAAGAAAAATCTTCGTTCACGAAGGATCAAAATTAAAAAATGCTCCATCCTCAATTGATCGTGACTGAAAGCGGACTCGTGACTTTTGGACACAATAGTGAATGTTTTGGTCACCGTTTTGGTCCCAAAGTCGATGCAAGGTCGAAACAAAGCTCTTGGGGATTGCTCCGGGAGAGTTTGTTCGTTCTTTAGTGAGGTGAGATCCTCAAGATGAGATCCATCATAGAGAACACCCTTTTCTTAGCGGGAAGCTTTTATCAGCGAGCGTTTTTAACATGTGATATTAGTATTGTAAATTATAATTTTATGGGTTTATATATACTTACACCAGCGCTCAAAAGTTTCGATCCACCAGTCGATATTTCTTGCCGCACTAAAAGTTAAATAGCTCCGTCAAAGAAAAAGATAACCGAATTTAACGAACGGCGTTTTAAAGAGAACAAACTCAGCTTTGTTTTGCTTTGTTGAAATATTTTTTATGATTTTTTTTCGACCCGGCACGCACTTTTTTACGTGACCGTTTTTCGGCTATTTTTCGAGCATCGTCAATTGGGCGCATAACTCGTGGAAAATTGTTTTGTCATTTTTACCTTTGATAAACTTGAATCGGGTAGCAGAAGTTCCATTTTCGTTTTTCAAAAAGTTTCGCACGATTCTTTTTTCACATAGTTATTTCATTTTTGGCTAAAAAAAGACAAATTTTGAAAAATGCAACGCAACTCAAGAACTACAGGGCTTCAGAGGAAATGTCAAAGATGTGAAGCATTGCGTAAGTTTATACTGGATTGCCTGGAATTTTTTAAGAATTTTCCTGTGAGATTTATTTTTTTACTCATTTTTTTCTCGCATAGTTATTTCATTTTTGGCTAAAAAAAGACAAATTTTGAAAAATGCAACGTAACTTAAGAACTACAGGGCTTGAGAGGAAATGTCAAAGATGTGAAGCGTTGCGTAAATTTATATTGGATGGCCTGGAATTTTTGAAGAATTTTCCTGTGAGATGTTTTTTTTTTACTCTTTTCGTTCTTATGATTTTCGATTTTAAATTTGCTTGAACTTTTTCCGATTTTTTAATTATTTTTTTTCGACATTTTTTTGGCCGTACCATTGTAAAAAGAAGTCTTGACAAATATCTGAAAAAATGTCAACGTATTTAAATGAAAATACTGCAACATTTTCCCCCTCTTGATATTTTGTCTCTAACTCAATAATTTTCGGGATACGCTGAACAGCTGTTTGAACGATTCTCCGAGTTTCGGTAAAAAAAAAAAATTGAAAAAGAATTGTGAAAAAAATTCAAGCAAATTCAAAATCGAAAGGCAAATTTTGCAAAAAGTCAGGCGATCCAGTATAAACTTACGCAACTTTTTACATCTTCCGCGTTTCCTCCTAAACCCTATACTTCTTGGGTTACGTGACATTTTCCAAAATTTGTCTTGTTTAGCCAAAAATGAAATAACTTTGCGAAAAAAAATCGTTCAACAATAACAAATATTAATTGACTAATATTCCCATTGGAAAAAATAGACCATTGGAAAAACCAATTGGAAAAAAAACCATTGGAAAAAAGGTAAGAAAAAAGTCGAAAAAAAACTTCTTCCCATTTCGGACCCGTGTCAGATGAAATCAGTAGGAAAAAAAAATTCTCTTCCCAACGAAGACTTCGTTGAAATGAGATTTTTCGCTTCTGTCACAAGGAAAATCGAGCGTTCGATGCTTCGAAGCTGGACGAAGAATATTTTTATTGTGGCATGAAGACGATACCGGAGAAAATTCGGGCGTGTACGCGGCGCGGTTGAGATTTATATCCGAGACTTGGCCAGGATTTGTTCATTGAATTGAGAGAACATAAATCGAATCGATGCAGGTCCGAGAGCCTCAACGGGAATGCCTTACCAGCCTTCGGGAGCATTACCAGGGGGCGATCCTCGGGAATACGTTGAGCCAGGATAATCCCTGTTCCCTCCTCTCTTACTACCTGCTCGTAATATTTTAAGAAAGCACATATGGAGAAAGTGTGTGTGTGTGTGTGTGTGTGTGAGAGAGAAAGAGAGAGAGAGAGAAATACGAGAGCGTCAATCCACTTCAGGACCATTTTACGAATCAAAACAATCCCAAATTTCGATTGCCAGCATTCCCTTCATTTTCTGCATTTACACATACATGGTGTCCGAGAACTGAATCCGTTCCCTGAAATGGGGGGTTGGGGTTGAAATTCTGAGCCGATTGATATAAGCATGTATGGGTCTCAGATCAACCCCTGAATTATTATTAATTTTTAAAGTTGGGCGCACGTGATTGGTCTGTCTTTAAAAATGAATAATAATTCAGGGATTGATCTAAGACCCACACATGCTTATATCAATCGACTCAGAATTTCACCCCCAACCCCCCCTTTCAGGGGACGCATTCACTTCTGGGACACCCTGTATACATTTATACCGGATGTCCGATTTTAATCTTACACCTGATTTATCTCGAACAGTATTGCTCCGATCAATTATTGAGTATGGTGAAATTTAAAGGGTTCAAAGGAGGACGTTCACAAGAAAATGTCGCTTTAAAATTCAAAATGGCGACGTTAAGATGGCCGAAATTTTTTTTAAGTGGAGATATGACTTTTTTCATTATCAAAAAATTTTTTAGGCCAAAACTAACAAATTTTGTAGACATTTTTTCCGTTAAAGTCCATAAGATTCAGATTAGAACATCATTTTTCACTATTTTAGCACTATCCAGGATGCACCACGAGGAAGTGGTCCTTAACATCTAAAGTCTATGTGTGTGGGTGCGTGTTTGTTTGCTTTTTTTTAATGACGGAAATGACGAGCCTCAGAAACTGAATCCTGGTTTGGGTTTGTTTGGGTGTTATAGACCCAAATCGGTTTTTACTTATTCAATCATTTGGAATATGTATAATTATTTCGTTACTTGTCATTTTTATATATAAAGGATGTCTCAAAACGACCTTCCTAAATTGCGTGCATTTTTTTTGTCGCGAACAAAGGGTACTAATTTTTGACAACTGGCATCAGGAAGTATTGAGGTTTAGACATGAAGAATTATCGATACCAAGATCGTGCGATTTGTCGCCATCGGACTTTTTTCTTTCGGGTTTTGTGAAAGGAAAAGAGTATGCCAATTAATGAAATTAGTCCGCAATTATGCCAAAAAGTTATTGAAAATTTCGGCAAAGGAGTGAAGGCTTGCAGAGAGGGACGAGACGGCTATTTATGGGATATTGTGTTCCACACATAACCTTCATGTTTGTACCTCATATTAAAATAAAAATATTTGGACTTTTCAAATAAATAATACGTTTTATTAATTAATTAAAATGTCAGGTCATTTTGAGACACCCATTATGTGTTTGTGTGTGTGTGTGTGTGTGTGTGTGTGTGTGTATATATATATATATATATATATATATATATATATATATATAAATATAAATATTTATATATATATATATATAACCTATTACCTGCATATAAATATTTAATGGTTCTGTTTCATTTTTAGCTAATCAATCCTTTTTACATGTACATTCATTTTGTTACTTCTAATTTTTATACATACACCCACATATATAGATACAGGGCGAGGCACATAAAATGTTTCAGTCAAAAGTTTCAGAGTTCGAGAAGGCCGTCATACTGGACCACCCTATTTTTTTTATCGGTGGAGACGCTGAAGTTACGTCAAGGTCAACTCCACTTTTGTAAATGGAATGGTATATTTTTTTTCAACCAACTTGTAGAGCACCTCAAGCCATTCAAGGTCACCGTTCAAGGTCATTCAAGGTCACCTACTAAAATGAAATACAAATCTAAATACCTCGGATCACTACCAAATATTTTGTAGTGATCCGAGATATTTAGATTTGTATCATCGATACTGGCCTTGAATGACTTTGAACGACTTCGACCCCCAATGTTTTTCATGCGGCTTGAGGTGCTCCACAAGATCTTCGAGGATCTTCTGTGGATAGACGCAAGCCAAGGTTAGTGAATCCTTTGAAAGTGATTATTCCCATATTTTTCGACTATTTTCATACTCTGCGTGACTAGAATGACCTTGTGCTGTAGGTCGCTGAATTCGTCTTAAAATCGGTAATAAGGTCGTCAAAAAAAAAAAAAATACATGGTTCCATTAAAAAAAGTGGAGTTGACCTTGACGTAGCTTCAGCGCCTCCACTGATAAAAAAAATAGGGTCGTTCAGTACGACGGCCTTCTCGAACACTGAAACTTTTGTCTGAAACATTTTTGGATATGATCAATAGTTTAAGAGCTATTGCTCTGTAACACTTTATGTATTTTATGTACCCAAACAAACACCCTGTAAATATATTTATATACAGGAGGCTACTCATATATAAAAAATATACACACATTAATATTTGTGTATTATCATAATATGTTGATTATAATAGTGAATTATTTAAAATCATTTATAATGAAGATATTTATATAAATCCTTATATATTTGCTGTACAATTATATACGATGTTATACTAATACTATTACTTATATAATATTATCAATATTACTCTCTCTTTATATATATATATATATATATATATATATATATAGATTTCTCTCTCTCTCCCTCTTGCCACAACATTTATCGTTTGTCGTTCCGTATATCGACGATTATCACACGAATTTACGGTACACTGACCGTACACGTACGTATAAACATCGATCGACCGACACTCAAAAGGGCGTATGTTCTCGCGATTTTGCGGCTCGATCGTGCCCTTTTGTTTGGGTAACGTTTCCTCCGGATATTGCACGATCTCGTCGCCGTCCCGCGGTGTGCACGCGGTCAAGCCAACTTTCAGCATTTTATTTTCATCGTCAAAGGCATAAAACTCAACGGGTAAAGGTGGCACGGAAGGGGGTTGAGAGTGCGCGCGCACGTTGCAGCCGAACGAGACGCCGTTCCCTCGTACGGACCCTTCGCACGCTACTCTGGTCTCTCTGCAGGAGAACATTTTTTTTCCCTTTCGGACTGAAAAATCATTCGATGTTCGCCAAATTGATGGTGTTGAATTATTCGATGACAATCGTTCTGGCTCGTTTCGCTAATTGAATTTTTTTTGTCGTCGAAGAACACGGGCAACATAAGTACCTTGCGAGATATATATATATATATATATATATATATATATATATATATATATATATGTATATATTAGACTGATTAAAAAAAAAAATTCCTTCTGGATTCTCGTGCTATTGTTGGGCACTGATAAAACAAAATTTCTCTAAAAAGATGGGCGCGGTCACTCAATTTTTAGAGGTGGCTATCGCGACTTTTTTGTTTTTGAATTTTTTTTAACGAACGTATTGCATTTAAGCATAGTCATGGCTTCGGATTACGGATAAAAATCACATCCAGCAGCTTTTTCGTAACAAAAATAAACTCTAACAATTTGAAAAGGGTGCAATATTCACAATTCAAATCCAGGTAGATCAATAATGGCGTCTATACTACTCTCGTTATTCATGTAGATTTATTTATACGCATTAACATTTCGCACTTTTTACGAAAAATTAAATTATAAGCTTTTATTCATAAATCGTATATTTACATTTTCAAAATGCTACGCTTATATTATCTTCAAACTCATTCACATTTCTTCCCAGCCATTCTCAAGTTCGTTAACATTTTGGGCAGAACGAAAATGTGCTACGTTGAACAGTTTGTCCAAATCTCTCTTAAATTTACGCTCCTTCGATATTTGTGACGGCAAATTCTTTTTAACTCGATTTTTTAAAAGTTGTTTCCAGACTAGATGGAGTTTTATTGATTTCAAGATTGCGTTATTCAATCGACGCGTTGGAATTTCAGCACATTTCCATTGTTCGAAAATTTCTTTCATCGTTTCGTGTGCACTTCGACTCACGGTCAGTTTTTCTCTGTTATGTTTGTAAAAGAACAAACTCAAAACTTTTCCGATTTTTATCCGTAATCCGAAGCCATGACTATGTTTAAATGCAATACGTTCGTTAAAAAAAATTCAAATACAAAAAAGTCGAGATAGCCACCTCTAAAAATTGAGTGACCGCGCCCATCTTTTTAGAGAAATTTTGTTTTATCAGTGCCCAACAATAGCACGAAAATCCAGAAGGAAATTTTTTTTTTGAATCAGTCTAGTATATATATATATATGTATATGTGTGTACATAATAATAAGTTCCGGAACAATTTTTTATGCCATTTCGCCGATATTTGACATAAATAAATTTAATAAACGGAATTTTGAAGGAGAGGAATTCACCTTCATTCAGTTTTTTTTGTTTTAAAATTTTTACTTTTTTTACGACTAGTACCCTTTTTCGAAAACGACCATTTTTCGCCTTTTTTGTCACCGTTTACAGACAAATTTTTTTAAATGCATTTCTTCGACCGGAATCATAAAAGGGGAAGCTCAAGTCTGAATTTTTTTTTTTTCAAACTTCGTAAGATTTTTTTCTAAAGATTTTTTGATTTATGAAAAACAGACAATTTGAAAAATACCGTGTAACGCGAAACGACAAGGATTTAAGGAAAACCTCAAGATAGTATAAAGTTGAATCGGTTTTCGTTGAGTTCGCGAGAATTTTTTTAGACTTTTTTTCGTTATCTTGTTTTCGACTATTTTCGGTAAAAAAATCAGATGATTTAATTACCGTAACTCGAGAACTAAGGGGTTTGGGATAAAATTTCGAGAGAGGAAAAAATTGTATTTTTCTATCTTCGACGCAATAGAATCGGGTGAAATCGATCGATTAGACGTGACTAGAAACATCTAAAATTTTAACGAGGAAAACAATTTCGAAAAAAATCTGAAATTATTCTGTTGCATTGAAAATAGAAAAATACAATTTTTTCTTCTCCTGAAATTTTACCACAAACCCCTTAGTTCTTGAGTTACGGCAATCAAATCATCTGATTTTTTGCCGAAAATTTTTCGCGAACTCAACAAAAACCGATTTAACTTTTTGTCCGAGTGAGGAAAATTTAAAAAATCCGTATCTAAAAACAAAATGACAAATTGTTTTAAAAATTTTACAAAGTGAAAAATTTATGAGCGAGAAGAGAAAAAAAATTCGCGACAATTGGAAATTTCGAAGCTCCTCAACGACCACTAAATATTCATTGGCTGGCTAGAACTTTCGCAAATTCGAGAAAAAAATTGTAAAGCGTAGAATTCATGGATCAGAAGTGAACGAACAAGAAATGGATTTTTGCATGAACACTTGAATTTTTGGGAGGCTTGAGCGACCTCTAAATATTTTTTGGCCGCTCGCAGCTTTTTTGACAATTTTTTTTCTTCAAAGAAGATAATTGGGCGGTGAGAAAAAGAAATAAAATAGAGCTGAAATTTGTGGCACCCTAATATATATATATATATTAGGTGTAGTAAAAAGAAATCCATTATTTTTGCATGAAATTGAAGGCAAAAATAATGGATTTTTTTTTACTTTTTACTTTTTAACTACTAGTTTTCCGTTGGTGAGCATATAGGGTGTACCTTTCCAAGCAAAACGCTTTTTTAAAGACATGTTAAAAAAAAAGCGTTTTGTTTGGAAAAAGACACCCTATATGCTCACCAACGGAAAACTAGTATTTAAGATACACCCTGTATATAAATTTGTCAAAAGGATTTGATCGGGACTTTTTTTAAAGCATGTATATGACCATCGAAAATCAAACTGGCAATGCTGCTGTAGCGTAATCTTCAAGAAAATGTTATGGAAGTCCATTTTTGCAGATTATATAGAGAACATCGTACGTAGTAGTAGATATTACGATATTTGGAAAAAAGTTAAAAAATGGTTTTTGCGAGGACCCTTTTTCGACGAATTGATTGGATTTTGTCGGGACAGCCTTGGGAACTGTGACCATATGAGCATTATCATATTTAAAAATAAATAAATAAAGGTGCAGTTCTAAGATGTATTCAATATCTTTATAAAACTTTTTTTTGTTTTATGTATGAAAATCATTTTTATTCATAAATGCAGGTGTAACAATATTTTATAATAAATATATGTTCAATATATATATATATATATATATATATATATATATATATATATATACACATACACATATACATATATATATACATTTATATCTGTATATATTGAACATATATTTATTATAAAATATTATAACATCTACATTTATGAATAAAAATGATTTTCATATATATAACAAAAAAAAGTTTTATAACGATATTGAATACATCTTGGAACTGCACATTTATTTTTTTTATATCTATATATTTTATTTATTTTTTATACTTTATTATATATATATATATATATATATATATATATATATATATATATATATATATATATATATATATATATATATATATATATATATATATAATAAAGTATAAAAAATAAATAAAATATATAGATATAAAAAAAAAATGTGCAGTTCCAAGATGTATTCAATATCTTTATAAAACTTTTTTTTGTTTTATATGTGAAAATCATTTTTATTCATAAATGTAGATGTTATAATATTTTATAATAAATATATGTTCAATATATATAGATATAAATGTATATATATGTGTATATGTGTATGTGTATATACACACACACACACACACACACACATATATATATACACACACACATACACATATACATATATATATATATACATTTATATCTATATATATTGAACATATATTTATTATAAAATATTATAACATCTACATTTATGAATAAAAATGATTTTCATATATAAAACAAAAAAAAGTTTTATAACGATATTGAATACATCTTGGAACTGCACATTTATTTTTTTTATATCTATATATTTTATTTATTTTTTATACTTTATTATATATATATATATATAAATAAATAAATAAATATATATATATATATATATATATATATATATATATATATATATATATATAAGCTGTGAAAACGACTTTCCGCTTCGAAGTCCAGGTGAAAAGTTAGGCGCGTTACATCCGGTTTGGCAAACACCATATCCGGGACCGGACGCGGCTCCTCCCGAGCACGGACGTCATACAGCCCAAAAGTGATCCAGTGTATGTTTTTTTTCCATGACCGTTTTTTTTTCTTTTTTTTTCCGTTCCTCTTCGATGTCAGGAAAATTCCTGTAATTTCTTGGACGCGCGTGTGCTTTAGGCTAGTGAATCGCGATCGTTTAGATTAGCCCGCGGAACACGCGTTTTGTCACACGATCCCCGTAATTATCTTGGGGCGGAGGCGGGCCGATTGTGAAGTGTGACGCATGCAGTTCGGCCCTGATGAGCACGCGATAAAGATCTCCCCGAGCCCTCGATAATGATATCGTACATTTTTTTTCCTTCTGTCAGGACGGTACGGTTTATTTTTTATTCTTTGCTCCTCTCGTCTCTTTTTGTTCGTTCCAGCCGGTGAATTTTTTCGGACGGGTGCGAGGGACGCGCCTGCGAGGGCCAAACAACGGCTGGGGAGAAAAAACATTAGATCGCGTCACAACAATACGGAATCGGACTATTACTTAGATCCTAATGACCTTGATACGAGAGCAAACGCGTAATTAAATGCGTGGAAATTTGTTTTCGCTTCTTTTCTTCCTATCTCCTTTTTTTAATGACTATCGTAGCGTCCATTTTCAACCCCCCCCCCTCCCCCCTACCTCCACCCCGCGTAACGTATCCGAGAGGACACAACATGAAGAAAAAAAATCAAGTTCCAAAATCTACTCCGGATTTTAGGCGTGCAACCACTTTAGATGCTTAAAAAAATCAATTTTTTTATTTCATAAATCGTTAGCAAAATATCTTAAGGGGTCTTCTCACTTTAGATGCTAAAAAAGGCCATTTTCATGATTTTTTTTATAGGTTTATATTATAGATATTAAGATAAAAGTTGTTGCATGTAATGAATACATTTTCGAAAAACATTATTTTTTTAAAATGTATTTATGTAACCCAAACAAACTTCAAACGCATTTTTCTCGAAACAACGTTTTTCGACGGCTTGTTAAATAAAATCTTTGAAGCTACTGAACCGATCCTTGTGGAAATTTGACCACAAAGTCTTCACAACTATAGCTATAGCGCATATCAAGGATTTTTTAAATTTTTAATATTTACTATTTTTTTGCCAAAAATGGTGAAAAAAACACGTTTTTTTAAAAAACGTCCGCCATTTTGTTGTTTTTACATATATAAAAAATCGTATGATGTGCTATAGCCATTAACACACTGAATCTAAAACCGTTTGATTTTTTTAGGACCTACCATTTTTTAGGACATGTTTTTAACTACCATTTTCGTCTATAAATAGTGACTTAAATAAATAAGATTTTAAAAAAATGTATTTCGAATGTGTATTCATTAAGTGTAAGAACTTTTATATGAATTACTTTTATATGAATATAAACCTTTATACTTTATATATTATTTTTATATGAATATAAAATTTTTATATGAATATTTAATTACTTTTATATGAATATAAACCTATAAAAAAAATTCATGAAAAATGCCTTTTTTTAGCCTCTAAAGTGAGAAGACTCCTTAATAATACACCCTGAACATTTCAAAACGATATTTGGATTTCTTCTAACGGTATGCATATAAATGATAAAGACTCTCCACTCGACTCCCAATCACTGTGACATTCAATTTTATTTTGTTTTTTCCCAGAGTGTACATATTCGAGAATATGTGAAAAAAATGTCAAGTCGAAATATTGAAAAATGACCGAGTGACAGACGATTTAGTGAGAACAGGTAGCGCAACGATTTACATATACTAAAACTTCCAATCGCGTTTTTCTCGAAACGACGTTTTTTCAACTTGCGGGAATCATTACTCAAAAACTAATTGATGGATCATCGCCAAATTTGGAACACGGTTACATAATAAAATTTATTAAAACATAAACCTAGAGTTGGAACGATTAGATTATTTTAAACATATTTATTATTGCAAAATGCCGGGGACAAATTGCTAAAAATCGATCATTTCTTTCTAACACGTTCCAATATTCAATTCTCGATTATTTTTTCAAAATTTAAGTTCATGTTCTTAAAAAGCATCTCAAGAATGGATAAAAAATTTGTTGGACTATTTCAGATGCGAATTGCGAGCTGCACAATTCCCGCAAATCGACAACGATGATAAGGACACGCCAAGGGCCACAGCGGATTACACCTTAATTGATGCATGAAATAACTTGAAAAAATTATCAGCGATGTATGAAAATATGAATAAATTATTGTCAAAGTTGCGTAAATTTTTGTTTTTTTTTCACCATTAAAAAAAATCCCCCAAAAAAAGCTAAAAATCGATCATTTCTTTCTAACACGTTCCAATATTCAATTCTCGATTATTTTTTCAAAATTTAAGTTCATGTTTTTAAAAAGCATCTCAAGAATGGATAAAAAATTATTGGACTATTTCAGATGTGAATTGCAAGCTGCACAATTCCCGCAAATTGACAACGATGATAAGGACACGCCAAGGGCCACAGCGGATTACACCTTAATTGATGCATGAAATAACTTGAAAAAATTATCAGCGATGTATGAAAATATGAATAAATTATTGTCAAAATTGCGTAAATTTTTGTTTTTTTTTCACCATTAAAAAAAATCCAAAAAATTATGTAATTTTCGGTCTCCAAAAGTGGTTGCCCACCTTTATAACTCACGCTACAAGTGAATGTGCTGCACATCCTTCGTAGTCCTATCCGAATAATTATTCGGTTCGCTGGCGTCGCTCGCACTCACATCCATGCTCGGCATTTCAATTTCTTTCACATTTATGAACAAGCATTTTTTTGTCGGCGGAGATTTACGTTCGCGGGTGATACTAATCGCCTCGAGCCGCCTCTCGCCTTTTTTTCGCTTTTCGTTTTTGCTTTCCAACTTTCGTGAATTCGCGTGATTTTTTTTTACTGCAGACTCTAATTGAAATAAAAAAAATGCGTCTCGAGCGAAAATTGTTCCGAAAATTAGAAACGGCGTCCGCGAAAAAAGGCAGCGGGTCTTGTGAATTATTCAAGATAAATTTACGAGCGTGAAAATGAAGTTTTCGGCTTTTTTGACGTTACTTGTTTTCCTTTTATTTTTGCTTTTCGTTACTTTTGTTTTCTTGGATATTCGACGATTTTTCTCCTCATACGGATCTAAAAAAGACACGGAATTATTGTCAATGTTTTCTTGTTCCAACAATTTTAATAGTTTTAGATTCTTTTAGTTTGGTTTACTTTATTTATCTTCCCCTGTATTTTTAATACTTAAAAAAAAGAATATATATATATTGTTATTTAAAAGAGCATTAGTATACATATATACACGGGATATTCCACGACATTTCACGTAGCCCGAGACCCCGACCATTTTTTATTTTCCTATTTTTGTTTGTAAAATTGTACCCCATGGAAGAATTATCCACATCATTTTTAATATTTTTTCTCTTCTCTTTCAGGAGTTATAATTTTACAAAAAATGTAGACTTCGGAAGTTTTGGAACCATTCAATGGCTAATAACTCCTGAACTAATTGAGATATCGACAAATATCGATACACAACGTTTTGTCACTTTGAAGCATATTTTCGTTAAAAAACGAAACGTCGTTAACGTTTTTTTTTCTTCTAATGTGAAATCTATTTTTTTAAAGATGATTGACTTTTTAATTTTTTTCCAAGAAAATCTCTAAAATAGAGTGACCCGTTCTATGATTTTTAGGACTAGTCTCATCGTGGGCCCATTTTGCCTTCCATTTTTTCCGAATTTATGGAATTTTTTAGAAGATTTTTATCATTTTAATCTCCAATAATGCTATTAATGATTTTGTCATTTCCAATTCCGCTTCGACAAGCCTGAAACGGTTCATTTTTAATTTACGCTGAACTTAACGAAAACAATTATTTTTAATTAATTTTTTTTTTGTTATTTTCAGCATCTTTGTTTAATTATATATATATTTTTGTATTTATATATATATATATATATATATATTTCTATTTTTTTTTGTATATACGTAAATAAACATACATATATTTATTTATCGTCGTAAATAATTCTCTTCGGGACTATATTTCCCTTGGATCGGTGTTCAAGAGTGC
>OZ023318.1:2210665-2240665 GCA_964007375.1 Ophion obscuratus
TAATAGGTGACCAGGTGGAGAAGTTACAAGTTAGTAGGTGACTAGGGGCAAAAGTTACTAGTCAGTAGGTTTGCAAAATAATAAGAGGACAGATATTGCCTACAATGCTATCAAAAAAGTCACTAGCTTCCGATCACCAGTGCCAAAAGCTCTACCAGGGAGAAAAAGTTGCTAGCCAGTGAGTGATTTGGAACAAAAATCACTAGCCAGTTAGTGACTAGGGGGAGAAGTTCCCGGTTAGTAGGTGATTAGGGACAAAAGTTACTAGTTAATAGGTGACTAGGTGGCGAAGTTACAAGTTAGCAGATGACTAGGGATAAAAGTTACTAGTTAGTAGGGTTGCAAAAATAAAAAAGGCGACAAATATTCTCTATAACGCTGACAGAAAAGTTTAGACGACCAGTGCCAAAATCTCAAGTTACTAGGGAGAAAAGTATCGGAAATAAACCTTTGGAAACGTTCCGACCTTCGAAGGGCTCGGAGCTCGTTCCCTTCGTTTTCACGGAGCCGAAGGATCGTCCTTCTTTGCTCGTATCAGTAAAAAAAATACCGGCAATGACCTTGCGGGACTTCCGTGGTCAACGCTTGGCCTGTCCTAAATAGAGGGCCGCGCAATAGAACGAGCCAGAGGTCGTTTCAAGGCCAATCGATCATCGGATGAGAATAGCAGGCTTGCTCGCGTTGTTTCTGGGTCACGCGGTCACTTCAAGGCCCACAGTTCCGGTCCAGCCTCGGTGGCATCCCCTTAAAGTCGTTCCTCAAATTTTACCGCAGTCTCCTCACCCACCTGGGGCCCTTACCCTTCGCCCTGAATTTTAGCAATTTTTTTCTTCCAACGCAGCTCGAGAAAAATGTGCCACAGGAGTGCACGTGGAAATTCGTGCGAGCTTCCGTACACGTTGAACGGAGTCTCCCCGTGTAGGGATGCTCCTATGAATAAAGGACTAGCGAGGAATAAATAAATAATAAAGCAAAAGGGAAACACTTTTCTTCTCACGTTTTTTTCTATTTTCAATCTCTCCTCCCTCAATTATGATCGGAACGGGGTCACACGCGTTGTCGCGCGGGCTGTCATTGTTGAGGCGAGCAGCTCCACGAGACGTTTTCCCAAAAGGCCTTTCAAGAAAAAAAAGGGGTTGGCTGAACGTTGGAAAAGCGATCGGTAAGGGACACGAGAGGGAAAAAAAACGAACGAACGTACCGGATTCATCGAGGCGAAAAGATCGACGGTCCCGTTGCATTGTGAATAATAGTATGGGGGTTTCTTCGCATTAAAGTATAATGGAGCAGATGCAGCGTGCACCCGTTTTTTTTTTTTTTAATATTGCCAGATTCTTCCGAAGGTTCTCCGACAAGCAGCCCGTGGGAGTGAATCGTTTTCTCTCTCCATCGCTATTATTGCCCTGGTAAGAAAAGAGGAAAAAAACGGGAAGAGATAACAAAAAAACTAGGGTGGTATGCATGGCTGGGTGTTGCCTCGAGTTTTGAGCCCGGATACACGTGTATGTATTTATCGAAAGTTGGGGTGGATACTTGCTCGGAGGACGACGTTGAAAGGGTTCACCATCGACGGACTTTCCGAGGCCTTAGGGCCCAATACGCGAGTAAAACCTGCGGAGTTGGGGCCTTTTGTTTGAAAGTCTTGGGGGTGGGTTTGTCGAGCCTGGAGGGCTTCGAGGGTCGTCGGGCCCTTCGCGGCATATTCGTTGCCCAGGGAAACCCAAGCTGCCTGCATCTCAATGCTGCTCGCATTGTTCGACAATCTTTTTCCCGTCTCTGCGTTCATTCTTTGTCGTGTTTATCCTAGAGCGATTCGAAGGACAAAAGGGAGAGAGAAAAAGAGTTCTCGGACGTTACCTCGATGTGTCTCGATTCATTTGCATGTGGCGATTATTCCTCGGGGTATCGTCAACTTGATTTATAAACACGAAGGGTCACATCTGTGGCACACAAGTGCAGGGTATGTGTATCACTGGGCCATAGGGATGTGCAGCTGGGTTGGGAAAAAAGCCCTTTGAACAGGTTCGTAGGTCATTTTGGTTGCACTCGATACGAGCTTGAATTAGAGCTGGCAGTGCCGGAAACCAACTTTTGGTAAAGTTCCGACCTTGCAAACCATTTTCCCAGATGGTGTTTCAATTTTGGGCTAAGGGTCGAGTCTTACCGTCTGCGCCCTTCAATTCTGCGAGACCTAAAACTCTTCGTTTTTCGCAAAGTAAACGCAGCTTCGGACAAAATTGGATCCGCGACTCAGTTGGGCGGCAAGGGGCGAGCGAACGCGGGCGCAATTACGCACGTAGGTATTACGAGGGCCCTAAACGTTCGAACGATAATACCGGAGGGAAACACCCGAGTTTATCCCGAAAACAAGGCAACCCCCTATTTTCAGCGAGGGGTTGAAAATTTGACTGTTGCATCGTATCGTGTACAACCCCATATATCGTGTAGACCGGCGCTTTGATGATCGCATTCGCGTAGGGTTGACACCTCGATGCCTCGAAGGGTCAAAGGGCCTGAGACAAAAATCAACAAGTTCGAAAGGAAAAATAGTGGTTCGTGATATTTTCGTTGGACAGGTTCACTCCCTTTCATGGATGAACTCTCGAATCTTCCTTGGGGGTGATGGAAGCGTGTAATTTAATCCTTTTCCGCATAATCGTATTTATAGGGGGGCTATTGGGATGTAAGAATCGATGATGAATAAATAATTCGTACTGTACCGAGGGTCAGACTCCAAAAAAAAATGTTCAGCAGATTTATCGATTGCAGTGCGATCTAGGCTGATCTAATGAGATTCACAATGTGATCTTCCTGATCTTGATGATTAGTCAGCATGGAGGTAATCAGGATAAAGGCAATTAAAACACCATTATATCTCATTATTCGACATATTTGAAGACGTTTAACTCTGGCAAACAGCTGGTCCCCAAAATCTTCAGTAGGCTAACTTCCCTATGGGAGATTGAAGGCGATGACGAACGAGTTCCATTGTCCCCTCATTCCTTTGAGCCTGCACCCCAAATGGCTTTCCCATCAGGCAGAATCTCAAATGAGATCTGAATGGATGGCGATTTTGTACGGGTCCGTCGGAAAGTGGATGACGATGATTTTCGTGTTGGATAGACCTCAATGCCTGGTCGTGGAAATCAACAGGGGACAATTGAGCCTGACTACGAAGTTTCGTATTCTCGAGGATCGCGACACGTCGCATTGGCCGAGATATAAATCTCATCAAGATTGGGGTGATCGAGAGATAGGAGGAACTTAAGGCAACACGTCACCCGAGGCGTTGATCGATCAATTCCGGTCGAATTAACGCTGATTTCCGTATCTTTGATTCCCGCCATCAGGTTGGCCTTCGTTGATGGCTTGTGGCGGAGGGTGAAGGCCGGAAACGGCTTGGTTAGTCTCGTTGATCGAAGGAATACGGAAATTAATTAACTGGTGACATCTAGTCTAGGGAAATCTGAAGTGACTGGTGTTTGTGGCTTGAGCTTGAGGGAAGAGCAGCCTCATGGCGTTTTGAGGGACATGGTGGTGGTTACCATCGCCTCTGGCGAACACACATTTCATCTATATGTATATCTAAACCATTTCCCGGGGCTCTTGGATAATTAATAAAAGGCTTTGTCTGACGAGGCTCTCCGTAACTGCTTACGGCTGCTGGAATCGCTTGGTCCAAAGGCCATAATCCACTCAAAGTAATTCCTTTGTGTGTACGCATAAATACGGTGTCGATTATTTATGCATGATAAAATGCGGCAGGGTGCGCGTGAAAAGTGTCATCAGAGCCACGTGACGCTTTCAAAAGGAATCTCGCAAGCATCGAGAGCCTGAGTACTTGTCCATGTGGGAATTGCCAAATAGCTCGTGACGCCGCGAGTCCTCGGAGCTTCCTCATCAGCATAAAATGTCAATCACATAACTTTATTAACGTCTTAGAGCGGCGCCCTATTAGCGTCGAGGTGAATCAATATTTCGTCACACCGCGACACGTCAGGACCCTAATTTCATATTAGATTGTCTTGTCGCAGTCCTGACGTGGATTGTCGCTTATTGATTGGGGGTTCGAATACCCCAGAGTGGACAGAAGACTCTCGATGAGCGTCAAAAGGTCGTTGAAGTCGGTTTAAAGTTTAGGCAGGGTGGCTAAAAAGTTGCGGTGGTTCATTTGGGTTTGTTTTGATTGCCGAGTGAAGCCTCAATATGGAATACCAATAGATCTAACTGGCATCTCAGGAATCCAGTCTGGGTTTGTTTGGGATTGTTGAAAGTGTATGCAGGCTGGAAAAAAGCTGAGATAACTTGTTTGGGGTTGTTTGAATCGACAATAGGAGCCTCAATATGGAATCCCAACAGATCTAACTGGCTTCCAGGGAATCCAAGATGGCAATCGCACAGATGATTGTTACAAAGATCCAGCCTGGGTTTGTTTTGGCTTGCCGAAAGTTTTGGCAGATTGGTAAAAGCTGGTTGAGGTAGTTTGGGTTTGTTCAAATCGCCAATAAGAGCCCCTATATAGAACACCAACAGATCAAACTGGCATCCGATGGAATGATGTGTTCTTCGTCATTTGTCTTGATCGTCAAGTGGAGCCTCAATGGTCAACCAGCCTGCATCTTGCAAGTCTCCCAAGCTCCCTTGCAAGCATCTTACAATCACAAGGCGGAGAATTTTCAATCAGCGAGTGATAATTGTCCCAATAATCCAGTTTGGCATTCAACATATCCTCTACTTGCGGTGTGATCGAGCAGCGCCCCAAAAATGACATTCACCATTGGCCGTGTGTGACCTGGTTAATAAAACAGCGTGGAAATGACAACCGTGTCATCCACTGTACAGAGGCCTGGGCCTTTTTTTATGCAGCGCATCAAGTCTCGGATACATGTGTAGTCCTCCATTCGGATGCCAGCCATCAGCCTGTTATCGCGTGCATGTTCCGAGAGGATGGTCCATTTGCAACGTGACAGAGGGACGGGTATTTTTGCAGCTCCGTGCTCGCTGCTGATCAACCGGACGTGCCACATAGCTGGTGTACGAAAATCGAGCGGTGTTCCGCACCCTCATCGTTCGTTGATTCGTTTAGCAATGTGAGGAGGGAGGTTGAAGAGAGAGAGAGAGAGAGAGAGAGAGAGAGAGAGAGAGAGCTGTAGTGTGTCGACTGGCTTGCTACAAAGGGCCATTTCACACCTGTGCAACCATATCGGTTCACGAACCTCAGGCAATTCATTGCGACAGGGTATGCATGTGTGTTCGTCCCTCTCTCTGTTTTCCTTTCCTGCACAAGTTCCCACCACCGATAGGGCACTGCTCACTCAGGTGACGTCATCAACCCCATGGTCGGCGCATATCTCCGTTATATACAACGAATACTCTCGTCTGGTTTTTACGGCCTCGTGCGACTGGTCTCCAGGCCCAGACAACCGTTTCGTAATTGGATCGTGCACTGCCGGGATTTCGGAAACACCCGAACTGCACAGTACATAACCCGCTGGACGTGAACTTCACCGCCAGCCCGCTCTCCCCAACTAGCACTGCTAACTTGACGGTGTGTGCGTGGCCTTTTTGGCCGCCATGGGTACCCTCTATCGGTGTCCGCGGAATTGGCTGACGCTGCTTTTTATCGGTCTCCATCCGCGACCGCACTTCGCCACTCCTGAGAGGTGATGATTCGAGGGTTTCCGAAATGCGGTTGCAGGTTGGCAAGGATCATCATTGAATGGTAACTGATCCGTTGCAAGTAACGCCGTCTGGATGAGACGTGCCGGACGACAAATCTTTCCACTGGTCTACTCCATCAGAATCTCTGCTATGATCAGGTACCCCAAACGTGTCTTCAGCTTCGCTGATCGTCAGTGATGCCTGGCAATTCGTCACAAAGGGTAACTGATGTTGGCGATGGAGGAACCAATCACCCGGGTTGGTCATTGTTACATTATGGCCACGTTGATTGACCTCTTGACATGATCAGCTGTCCAATTGGCAATGAGGTTTTGGGTGGTTGGGTTTCTATAGTCCAATAACCAATGAGGCTGCTTGGGTGACCACGAGCTTCCTGGATCGGCTATCGCAAACGTAGTCGTACCATGTCCACTTACCATTGACCCAAGCCCAAACAAGTCTAGGAACGTATCTTTCCTGGGACTTGGGCGATTCACTGATCATTCCAAGTCCAATGAGGCCGGAAACATCATCAGTAGGTTTTGCAGCAAATTGCTCCGAGCTGAGCTTTATTTTCATGATTTCTTTTACCACATACAAGATGTCTTTTAGTAAACGCCAAGTGTCTCCGTATGGAGGGGGGGGGGGGGGGGGGGGGCTTGGTACACACGACGACGTGTTGTCGAGCGATCGAAGCCTCTTGACACTCGGACTTTTAACTCAACCGGACTGGCTCTGTTGTCCACTTGGTGGGAGCTGCCACGCGTTTATCGCTCTTTTCCTATCACGAATATGATCGCACTCGAAATGGGAACGCTTTTGGAATACAGAGGCCTGTACTGTTCATTTTTTTGTCCTCTCCTTCTCGTCTCATCCCAATAGCGTGTTCTCGTATCCATGTAAACTCTCAAATATTGGCTGACTGTTGAGTGCCTTTGACCCCGTGACGTCGTCGACGCCTAGAATAAGGCGTCGATTGTCCGAGAGTTGCGCTCTCGTGATCGAAAATACCGGCTCGACGATCGCTCTCAATTGAACGAGAGAATAATCCAAATGCAAATACGAAGGCACACTTTAGTAATGTGGACATTCGACGAAGCCTGTCGACAATGGAGACACGTTCAAGTTATTATCCTGCTGTTAGTTGTTTGTTGGCAAATAATTGTACCTCGCCATTGGCACAGTTAGGACACTGATACGATGTGTGGGTGAGTTGAATCGATGGAGTTCGGTGTGTACGCTGTTACTTTTTCGGTTCAGCACGAAGTGATATTGTATCGTGATCAACGGACACACAAGCGTCCACTCGATTTCCCCTGAGCGTTGCAACGTGATTAATTATGGTTACTATCATTAGCACCGGCATAACGGCACGGGATATATTTCACACGCTACACACACACACGTGTATACGTGCGTACGTACGTTCGAGGTTTCACAATCCGTAGAGGCTCTATCCCGCAGATTAATTGAGAAACGGTCGTAAATCAGTCTAACGTTTGTGAAATCCTACGAACGCGAGTGCGCCCAAAGTCGTTGCGGCTATTGATCAACCCTCGGCCGGCAATATCGTTCTGCGAATTTTCATTCGCCAATCCGTTAACGGAGACTTTGTCCTTGAAATTTAGCGGGAGATGTTAGCGGCTCAACATGAGCAGCTAGAACAGGAGGGATGCCTCTATGGACCAGGCATTGCCGATTAGCGGTAATTATAAACACATTGGAAAACTTTAAACGCGTTTTTCTCGAAAACACGTTTTTAAAAATGGCTGACATTCTCCTGACCGCTGTAATTAACGTATCGACCTGAAATTTGGAGAGCATGCTCAGAAAATACTTCTTCACGGAATGACGGATCGTTTTTTCGATAGATACATTTTTGCATTTATTATTTATCTTTTTATGCGAAAAAGAAACGCGAAAATTCGATTTTTTTTTTAATTGCCGCCATTTTTCGAAATTTGTACTAAACGAAAAGCCCATCCGTCATTCCATGACCAAAGGGTCACAGATTGATAATACGCTTCGAATTTGTCTTTCAGATCAACAAAGAGGGGGCAGTGATGTCAGCCGTTTACCTCCCGCGATTTGAGTACCTGTTTTCGCGGAGATGCAACGGCCGCCATTTTGGTTTTTTTTTCAAAAAAAAATTTTTTTTAACGTTCTGTATATCATGAATAAAAGCAAGAAAAAAACCGCACTCAAAAAGCTTTACTCGGTACCTTTAAAAAAAAAAAAATGTAAACACCTGAAATATGGCACTCCAAGGACAAAGTCTCCCCCTTAAAGTCATTTTTTTATACAATCGCTTATTCACATTGAGTGGGGCACTTGTGAAAAAATTAATAATGATATCGCCCTCACATTTTGGGAGGCGAATGTTAGTTTTCAAAGTTCGATGTATCCCGATAAAAATTTACACTGGCCAAAACATTCTATTGATATTAACTAACCGCGTCTATTTGATTTTTTTTAAATTTGATTTAACTAGATTTCTAGTTAAACCAAATTTTTCCTATTGCATTTCATTATTGGAATTATTTATTTTAAATAAATTTTTGTATTCAAATCAAAATCTATTTAAGGGGTTAGGCCACAGTAACGGGTATAAAATCATGTGCGAATTTAACAATTTTTTTCGTATGAAAAAGTGATTTACGCATAAAATTAATTACACGTCTATTTAGTATGAATATGTAGCTGTTAGAAAATATATATATATTTTTTCGATGTACAACATGGCCGAATACTAATATTTTCTTTTGTAATCTTTTTTTAGGCGCTCCGTTGCGTGAAATTTAGTATCCATAATTTTTTACCGAGAACAAAAAACAAAAATACTCGTCAATCTACATTAGAATACCTAGAGAAGTACGTACGGAATTTAAAAAATATTGTTTTATTCCATAGTTGTAGGTATTTGTACTTAAGAAATGAATTTTCAGTGAAAAATTTCGTTATAATTGCTCGTAAAATGAAAAGTTTTCGATTAAGCAGAAATTCCGTACGTACTTCTCTGCGAAATGCAATTAGGAACATAACTTTGAGATTTGAAGTAAATCGAGTGAAAATTGTTGAAGTTATTTGTCATCCCAATTGGAAAAAAAAATTTTTAGAGAAAAAACTTCGTTTTAATTTAATTTTTCAAGTTTTAGGTACTCTATGGCCGTGCCAGAGGTGGGCTTGCGTTGTACGCTCAAAGTCGGTGATATTTTTTTTTCTTGCTATCTATCAAATAGCAATTCATTCTTATGATGAAAAAGCACCGTTGGAGCAAAAAAAATCGATTTTTTGAAAATTCTACTGTGGCTTTACGCCTTAATATTGTTCAATAACTAAATATCTTATTTAATCCTAATAAATATGTGATTCGGTTTTATCGGTTCAAAAAACAATTTAGTTGAATCCACTAAGTGTATCTATTTGCTTTTTTTTAATTAAAATTAAATAGAAATTTTGTGGGGCCAATAATTTTTCTACTTGATTTAACTAATGGTCTGTCTTTATTGCAACACACATATCAAAGAGGAGTGGGTTCTCTCTCTCTCTCTCTCTCTCTCTCTCTCTCTCTTTCTCTCTCTCTCTCTCTCTCTCTCTCTCTCTCTCTCTCTCTCTCTCTCTCTCTATATATATATATATATATATATATATATATATATATATGTTATGTTGTGGTAAAACTCTCAATTATGTATTTCATTTCATTTTGGATTTATGAAATATTTTATGCATATAATACACTTAGATTTACAGTGTACATTGTAAGCAAATAAATATTTATTTTAATCGAATCTTTATTTATTAAATTTGAATATATTTAATATTTGAAAAGAGTAGCCGAAACAAATTTTATAAAATATTTAAAACAAATAAGATCGTAATAGGCCGTGAGATGAGGAAAAAACCTATTTGATTTAAATAGATCCTATTTAAATAAACTTTTTTTTGGCAGTGTAAAATATTTTTCTAGTGTCCTATTTGACGGGTTATGCCTAGTTATAACAGTCAAAAACAGCTCATTTATGGGATTCTTTTTAAAATAGTGATGATCATTTTTTTCAAAATTGGGTATTTGAAAAAGTATCATCTGAAGATCACTTTGTAATTGTTTTAGTCTATAAATATTTTATTATAATCGATTTACAGCCAATGTCCGGGAAGCACCCTTCAAAAACATCTTTAGCGTTGACCAATGCTCTTCTGAACCAGGTTATCTAATATCGCAAAATCAAACACATTTCGTTATAATATTAGATTATCCTATGCTTAATCCAAGGGTTTTTCGTAATAACAAATTAAAACAAAATGGCGCCTGTTCAAAGTGAGTCGATTTTTGCAAAAAAAATGGTAATTTTTCGTCCATCGAATCGAAAGTATACATCGGAAAAAAGCCTTCGATGATTAAAAACAATATTTTTACATCTAGAAAAAGCCCTAAAAAATTTTAAAAGTCCGATTAAGTCTTGACATATCCTGCTCGCCGACTTTGAAAACGTACTGACATAAAAATCTGTCAATTTCATCCAATTTTCTCGAAAGGCCATAGCCGGGTAAGTAGGGAAAAATTGCCCCCGCATTTTTTCCAGCGAAATTTGGAGTATATTCTGAGGTATAAAAAAAAAACAAATTTTTTGAAATTTTCATGCCCGTCAATGCAATGGTTTTAGAAAAATGAATTTTTTTTTTAATATTAAAAAACAAAAATTTCCGGAAACGGTACGGTGGTTCGATTTGATTTTTTTTTGGTACTTGTTCCGATCAAACGTGTTACGAAATAAAATTATAGAACATCTTGCGAAAGATTAAGGTTTGAAAAAAAAATATTATTCTTTCTTTTGTTATTTTTTACTATAAACCACTTGGGGTATAATAGCGAAATTTTTTTCATATAATCTTTGGGCACCTTATTAGATTATATATTTTTTTCAAAATGATCGGCTTGGCCACAGTGAAAAAAAAGAAACATACTTTATTGATATATTTTAGTTATATAGATACATAACTAAAAATATATCAATAAAGTCTGTTTCTTTTTTTTCACTGTGGCGTACGACACCGATCATTTTGAAAAAATGACATAATCTAATAAGGTGCCAAAAGATTATATGAAAAAAATTTCGTTATCCTACCCCAAGTGGATTATAGTAAAAAAAATAAAACAAGGAACATTATTTTTTTTTAATCTTAATCTTTCGCAAGATGTTCTATAATTTTACTACGTAACACGTTTGATCGTAACAAGTACCAACAAAAATCGAGTCGATCCACTGAAGCGTTTCCGGAATTTTTATTATTTTTATTAAAAAAAAATTCATTTTTCCCAAACTATTGCGTTGACGGGGATGAAATTTTCAGAAAATTTGTTTTTTTTTTATACCTCAGAATATACTCCCAATTTCGCTGGAGAAAATTCGGGGGCAATTTTTCATTTATAAGATGATAAACTGTGAAAAAAAATTGGTTTTGGAAAAAAGTGATTTTTCCACTTGTACAATTAGGCGTAACCCCCGAATTTAGAAAAGCTGTCAGGATGACATACATTGGAGGCTAAATTCCTAATACCGCAATGTAGGATCGCTTCCATTTGAAAGCGTGAAACACAAGGATGATCTAGAACATTTTCCGGTGGAGAAAAGATCGCGAAGAAACGTTTTCAACACTTTCGTGCCGAGGAATGAGTTTTGTGGCGAGCAAACGATAATAACGATTTGGCTACTGGTGTTTTGGTAAGATCGGAGGGGTGGAGCCATTCGTCATAGATCAAACGACACGATGACAGGTCGACGTCGCGATGAAGGAAACGTCGACAAGGCTGGTCTTTCGTCGACGCTCATCGACAGCTGGTCATGACGCTCGAACCCTCCAACGTGCGCTAGAAATTTCGCCGAGAGTACGATATTCGGGCCGCCAAGATTCGACGATGAATTTAGGGTTATCGAGTCGGAATAAACAAAATATGAATAGTGGTAACAGTTGATATTTCGCTTATTTTGCGTTCAAATAAGAATTTTTCGTTAGTTATAAAAAAATGACGATTTTTTCGAATTTTCAAAATTTCAAGGCACGTCAGGCAAGGTAACTTGAAAATTGAGTTTCAACAGTGTCTCGGAAGCCAAAAATGTATTTTAAATACCACTACCAGGTTTTTCTCGTTTATCAGTGCGACAAGGCAGCGAGTAAAGTAGTACTTTTAATCGCTAGGAGTCCGAAGAGGGATTAAGGGGTAAGGCCACTGTACATTTTTTGAAAAATCGATTTTTTTTTATTGGCTTAAAAAATAGTTTAAACCCTCTAGAATAAGAAAAAAAAGGTCCTGTGCGAAAAAAAATTTGTTGTCCTTAGGAATAGGATTTAATTTTTTCCAATAAAAAACTATTCGCAAAACTTTAAACGCGTTTTTCTCGAAACATGGTTTTTCAAAATGGCACGCAGCATAACTCGAACAATTTTCATTTTTTTTACTTGAAATTTTAACCAGATGTGAACATTTACATTATCTTGAGAATGTCGATCGGAATTTTCAAGAACTTTATTTATTGATTTTTTATTAACAAAAAACTTGCCGTTTTTTTCGTCAAAAATCAATTTTTTTTTTTCAAACGCACGCCAAATCCACAAAAATTGATACTTTTTAAAATCCGATCGACATTCTCTAGCTATAGCCCTCTAGATTAATGGTTTTTTTTTGTTCTAGATTCAAAAGTGCACCAGTGGTGCTGCGTGCCGCGGAGCCCTGGAAGCAAAACATGTCCCGGGAAGATAGCTGTGGAACCGCCATTTTGTTTTTTTTTTACTGTAAAAAAATTTTATAATAAAGTTTAATGTATGCCCGATAACACCATTAAAAGTTTTTTTTCAAATACCTTCAATTTCGGGAGCAAAAAATTAGTGAAAAAACCTTTTTTTTTGGGCCGTTACAGTGGCCTTACCCCTTAAGGGGTCTTCTCACTTTAGACGCTAAAAAAGGCTATTTTCATGACTTTTTACGATAGGTTTATATTATTGATTTAAAAGTTGTTACGCTTAAGAAATACACTTTCAAAATGCATAAAAACAATTATTTATCTATGTTAATATTTATAGACGAAAATGTTAAAAATAAAATTATAAATTAAATTTATAATTAAATTTATAAAATTTATTAAATTTATAAAAAAATTATTATAAATAAAGTTAAAAATAAAATAAAAAATTTATAGACGAATATAGTTAAAAAAAGGTCTTAAAAAATTGTAGGTCTGCGCCGTTGATGAAATCTCCGAACAAACCCCCATGGAAATTTATGTATGTAAAATATATGCAGAAAATATATGCTACATATATATATATATATATATATATATATATATATAAATTTAGATAGATTTTTTTTGTTTAAAAAAAATCTATTTTACTTCATCGACCTATAGCTGAGAAAGAGTTGAATTTTCAAGCTCGGCTTATAAAACTTTTTTGTAGAAAATTACTTTCTCTACAAAGATGTCATCTGAATTTTTTTCGATATATCTAAAAGCTTAGGCGTTACAGCCGTTCGAATAGATATTTTCATACAATATTCACTTGAAATAATGATATCGCTGGAACGGTTGAATTTACGGACATGACTCAAGGAACTTTATTGTAAAGTATCATATTTCCTATGAGAACCCACTTGGAAAATATCGCGATATCAAAATTCGCGGAGTGGTAACGCTAATAATGAGAAAAAAAAACATTTTTTTCAATGTTAATCAAATGGGAAACTTTCAATTTTGATACGCGACCTCTAAATATTTTTTGACAGCACCCCCCCTTCACGAAACTTCGTTTTTGGGTACCAACCAAAGGTTTTCGGGCACGATGGGTCAGAAAAAAAAGTAACCCTGAAACGAATCACCCTAATATACATATCTGTCGCATATATAGTGACGAAAAATAGAATAATACGTATATATTCAGTATATATGCACCAAATATATGAAGCATATATGACCAAAAAAATATATGCTACGTATAAACACTATACAGGGTGTCCCATTTTAATCTTACACCTGAATTTTCTCGAAAAATATTGCTCGGACGAACTATTGTGTGGAACAAAACTTCTAGGGATTGAAGGGGGACGTTTGAAAAAAATTTATTTGAGGAGCCAAAATTCAAAATGGCGGCGTTACAAAGGCTGACATGTTTTTTTCAAACGGAAACATAACTTTTTTTTATTGCCAAAAAATTTGTCAGCTGAAAACTAAAAACTTTTGTTGAAAAAATTTTTTGATAAAGTTCATAGTTTTCAAGTGAGAACATCATTTTCAATTATTTCAGATGTATCCAGGATTTGTGTGTGTGTATGTGTGTGTGTGTGTGTGTGTGTGTGTGTGTGTGTGTGTGTGTGTGTGTGCATGTGCGTGCGTGTGGAACACTCACAAGGATTAGGTCTCTGCGGTTCGTAACTACCGTAGTATTTTTTTACTCCAAACCCTCCTTGTAAGTGTATTGTGATCCCTTTCTAGAGCTGTTCAAATATCCCTCCATTCATGCTTAAACATGCCCGAACTCTTCTCGCGATTACGTTTTTTAATATCAAGATCTGAAAGGTAAGCGAAATTGAAGAAAATATGATTGGTACTACTGACATAGTCTGACTTTGCGGAGTTCTCTTACGCACTTTTGTTCTTTTGAGACATTACGTAGAAGGAAAATCAACATTTTTTGAAATGTTCTCACTTGAAAACTATGAACTTTATCAAAAAAATGTTTCAACAAAAGTTTTTAGCTTTCAGCTGACAAATTCTTTGGCAATAAAAAAAAGTTATGTTTCCGTTTGAAAAAAACATGTCAGCCTTTGTAACGCCACCATTTTGAATTTTGGCTCCTCAAATAGAAGTTTTGTTCCACACAATATTTCGTCCGAGCAATATTTTTCGAGAAAATTCAGGTGTAAGATTAAAATGGGACACCCTGTATATAATGCATATATGAGGCATATACGACGCATATATTTTCGATATATTTTCAATCTATTTTTTTGTCAGAAAAATATATCAAAAATGTATGCGTCATATATGACTCATATGTGTGTCATGTATGCATCATATATGACGCATACATTTTTCATACATATTCCTGACAAGAAATATATGCTGTGAATAAGCACTATTACAGTTAAACTTAATAAAACTTAAAACTTAAACTTAAAAAAATTTAATTTACGGTTAAAGTACACTATTACATATGAACACTATATACGCCCACATGAAAATAAAATATATCAAAAATATATCGAAACATATATAAAACATGTATTAAATATAATTGGTTGGAAAAGTTGGATATGCCAATTATATTTTTGGGCAAGAGTAAAACGTATACGATATATAAATATAAATCCACTTAAGATACATCTTAAATATATCAAACGTACAAACTGAATGTATGTTTTGTATATTTTAAATATGTTTGGTTAAGCAACTTGAGTGAAAGATGACGTTGCAAATAAAAAACATCTTCAAGTCGGTATCTCGCGAAGACCTAGCCGCACTAGTCGGAATAAATGATCGGAGAAAAAAATTGAAGGTTATGTAATTCTATTCGATTATCGCTCTCTATGCGAACGCAATAAAGTAATTGATCCGATAATGTTAGTTACCCTTGTAAATCCACATATTTCTCAATAGACTAACATTGTGTATTGTACGATATGCAGACGATACGAAAGTTCATTTAACAAGTAGAAATAGCTCAGTGGGGAACGTCCCAGCTCATCACTCAGAGGTCCCGGGTTCGAAACCACCTTACGGCGTGTAAGCGTCTGATATAATTTAAATTTGAACCATTAATATATTTGAACCGCAAACACGATAATCGTAATTAATGACAAGGAAAAATATCGTAAAAGGGTGCAATGATGTAAATAACGTCATAACAAATTTTTTAAGAATATTTCAAGTATAGTTTAAATATATTTCAAGTATATCTTAAATACACGTTGAATATATTTCAATAATATTTGAAATGTAGTATGAACATATTTCAAGTATATTTTAATCGGAGTATGAACATATATCGTGTATATTTTAGATGCAGTTTAAATACATTTAAAGTATATTTCAATTATAAGTCGAATATAGTTAAAATCCATTTGTAGTATATTTTGAGGGTCATTTAAGTACATTGTAAGTATATTTTCAATACAGTTTGAATATACGTACCCGCCTAGCCAACATATATATTTTCATATACATTCTGAAGATCTATTTTGGCCGAAAAATTTGACATCGCGAATATATTTTTAATGCATTTCCCGTATATATTGCACATATCTAATCTATATCTAAGATGGATAATGTATATCTGAAATATATTTTACATCCATTTTTAATATATTATATATTAATCTTATAATAATATATTATTATTAATATATTATATTATATTAATAATATATACTATTATAATATTATTAATAGAATATTATTAATATAATATATATTAATATTATAATAATATATCGAATATTATTAATATATCGATATATTAAAAATGTACATTTTATATATTTTTACAATATATTTTTACATATATATTACAATAGATATGTAAACATATTTTTTTACAAACATATTTTTATTTATATATATGTTTACAATATATGTTTTTACAAACATATATTTTTACAATATATGTTTACATATATTTTATTTCCGTGTGGGCAGATATGCTACGCATATCTGTATATATGTGGTATATATGCAGGGTAAATGCTACATTTATCATTGATATATGGTACAGTGATATACAGTAATACCACGCATATACATTTCATATATAAAAACGTTACGAAAATTAGAAATTGGCGCATATGTGCAACATATATTTTCAATATATGGCATACATTTCACATATATTTCAATCATTAATAAAATAAATTTGCCGTATATTTTTGTGTATATAAATTTCCACGGGGGAAATTCGAAACATCCGAAACAAAAAATCAAACGGTTTTAGATCCAGTATGTTAATGGCTATAGCGTATTTCATACGATTTTTTATATATGCAAAAATAACAAAATGGCGGACGTTTTTCGAAAAAACAACAAAAAACGTGTTTTTGTCACCGTTTTTGGTAAAAAAAATCAAAATTTAAAAAAATGCATGATATGCGCCATACCTATAGTTGTAACGAATATGTGATTAAAATTTCGTAAGGAGCGGTTCAGTAGTTTTGAAAATTTTATCAACAAGCCGTCGAAAAACGTTATTTCGAGAAAAACGCGTTTAAAGTTTGTTTGGGTTAAATAAATACATAACAAAATTTTTTAATGTATTTAGAAAGTGTATTTATTAAGGGTAACAACTTTTATATCAATATCTATAATATAAACCTATCAAAAATCATAATAATAGCTTGGTTTTAGCGTCTAAAATGAGAAGACCCCTTAAAAGTATACGGTCCATCTCACTTCGGACTTGTAAGGCTCTAAGTTTATGTAAAATATATCGTTTAGTAATTTGCTGTAGTAATTATATGGAACAATTCTTATTGTTGCAAATAAATAGAGAATATGAATAAATAAAGTATTATAATTTTGGAATTTATGTTGAAAATCATGCGAATACTACGTTTAGTGGTTTTTATATGATACCACTAAACAAACCCAAACAAAGAAATACTTTTTGAGGCTCGCCCGGTGTCTGCCATTATTTTCGAAAAAATAAAGATATTTTACCCATGAGCCAACAACAATTGTTGTATTTTTGCCTATTTCCAATTACCGCTGAAAGCGCTCCTAATTCCTCAAAGAAGCCGAAACGGCATTTTGTTTTTCTTTAAATTCTCATCATTTTGGTTCAAATATCTATAATCAACGGTCGAAACTTGGCGCCCCGTATATCGTACTATCCCCGAAATTTCAACGGATACATTGATACAAATGTTATTTTCTCACCAATCAACTTGAACTATCCTCATTTTTCCTAGATCCAGCATTTGTTCCAGCGTTTCTATATGATAGTCCAATGCAAGCAATGGTGGTCTTCAAGAGTCGCAGTTGTGGGTATAATCTTGATTGGCTCTGATAAAATATTCCTGGGTATTCTCCAATTGGCCTACGGAATCTCCAGTCGGCACTTGATCGGTTGGTGGTTGGTTCATAGAAGTGATTACGAAGAAAGTTCGGCAGGTTTGCGGATGACGACGGTAGGAACTTGGAAGGATCGACGTGCGTTGATGATCCAGTTGCCATTTGATACATCGGTGGTTGGATTGCATCACAACTGGTTGGATGGCCAATGAAGCAATGCAAATAGGAAGCTGATGACAAGGCTTGATGATCGAGACCAGTTGGCACTTCAGCTGGTTGAATTGCCGATGAAGCAATGGAGCTAGAAAGCTGATTGATAAGGCTCGATGATTGAGACCAGTTGGCACCTCAGCTGGTTGAACTGCCGATGAAGCAATGGAGCTAGAACGCTGATAAACAAGAGGCTCGATGATCGAGACCAGTTGGCACTTCAGCTGGTTGAATTGGTGGTTGAATTGAACAGCTGGTTGAATTGCCGATGAAGCAATGGAGCTAGGAAGCTGATGACAAGGCTTGATGATCGAGACCAGTTGGCACTTCAGCTGGTTGAATTGCCGATGAAGCAATGGAGCTAGAAAGCTGATTGATAAGGCTCGATGATTGAGACCAGTTGAAACCTCAGCTGGTTCAAATGCCGATGAAGCAATGGAGCTAGAAAGCTGATTAACAAGAGGCTCGATGATCGAGACCAGTTGGCACTTCAGCTGGTTGAATTGGTGGTTGAATTGAACAGCTGGTTGAATTGCCGATGAAGCAATGGAGCTAGGAAGCCGATTGACAAGGCTCGATGATTGAGACGAGTTGGAACCTCAGCTGGTTGAATTGCCGATGAAGCGATGGCGCTAGGAAGCTGATTGACAAGGATCGATGTTTGATACCAGTTAAAACCTCACCTGGTTCAAATGCCGATGAAGCAACGGAGCTAGAACGCTGATAAACAAGAGGCTCGATGATCGAGACCAGTTGGCACTTCAGCTGGTTGAATTGGTGGTTGAATTGAACAGCTGGTTGCATTGCCGATGAAGCAATGGAGCTAGGAAGCTGATTGACAAGGCTCGATGATTGAGACCAGTTGGAACCTCAGCTGGTTGAATTGCCGATGAAGCGATGGAGCTAGGAAGCTGATTGACAAGGGCCTCGATGATCGAAACCAGTTGGCACTCCAGCCGGAAGAATTCCGATGAAGCGATGGAGCTAGAAAGCCGATTGACAAGGCTTGATGATCAAGACCAGTTGGCACTTCAGCTGGTTGAATTGTCAATGAAGCAATGGAGCTAGAAAGCCGATTGACAAGGCTTGATGATGAAGACCAGTTGGCACTTCAGCTGGTCGACTTGCCAATGAAGCAATGGAGTTAGGAAGCTTATTGACAAGGCTCGATGATTGAGACCACTTGACACTTCAGCGGGTTGGATCGCGAAAAGAGCAATGAAGGTAAGACACTTGATCGACAAGCCTGATGATCGAACCCAGGTGGCAGTTCAGTTGGTGGTTCGATCACTGACGATGTAGGTAAGAACTCGCTCGCATTGACAAGCGTTGATGATCCAGTTGGCACTTGCTCAATCGATGGTTGGATCGTCCCCCGACTTCGGCAATCGCGTCCGCATTAAGGGAGACTGTCCTTGGAGTGCCATATTTCAGGTGTTTACGTTTTATTTTTTTTTTAGGAAACGAGTAAAGCTTTTTGAGTGCGGTTTTTTTCTTGCTTTTATTCATGATATACAGAACGTTAAAAAAATTTTTTTTTGAAAAAAAAAACCAAAATGGCGGCCGTTGCAGCTCCGCGAAAGCAGGTCCTCAAATCGCGGGAGGTAAACGGCTGACATCACTGCCCCCTCTTTGTTGATCTGAAATACAAATTCAAAGCATATTCTCAATCTGTGACCCTTTGGTCATGGAATGACGGATGGGTTTTTCGTTTAGTACAAATTTCGGAAAATGGCGGCAATTAAAAAAAATCGAATTTTCGCGTTTTTTTTCGCATAAAAAGATAAATAATAAATGCAAAAATGTATCTATCGAAAAAACGATCCGTCATTCCGTAAAGACATATTTTCTGAGTATGCTCTCCAAATTTCAGGTCGATATGTTAATTACAGCGGTCAGGAGAATGTCAGCCATTTTTAAAAACGTGTTTTAGAGAAAAACGCGTTTAAAGTTTTGTAATGTGTTTACACAAATGTGTTTATAATTACCGCTAATCGGCAATGCCTGGTCCATAGAGGCATCCCGCCTCTTCTTCTAGCTGCTCATGTTGAGCCGCTAACATCTCCCGCTAAATTTCAAGGACAAAGTCTCCGTTAAAGTTCAACCGAGTCTAAGACAAGTTTTCCCAAATCCCTTTGCTTCGTACGATCAATGACAGTTGTCATTGGACAGCAGATTTCATGAGGATCCCTGTGGGCGAAGATGAGGTTCGCGACCGGTGGCAGTTGTGGCCAGACGAAGCTGGAGACTCGGAGGCGTCTCCCTCATTGCTCTCATTGCGCATACGTTTATTTTTACCATAGCGGCAAACGCGACCGTGAGGAGAGTTGGGCTTATTAAAGAAGGAGTCAAGGGCTGGCTGGCCAGTCAGTTCGTTGTTTTCTCCGTCCTCTCTCTCTTCTCTCTTCGCGTTTCTCTTCTGGCCAAGTGGGCACTTAAATCGTCGTAACTTCTCCGGTTCTTAGAAGGTGTTCACGAACTCGCTTGCGGGGAACAAGCCGGCATAGTGCTTGAGTTTATTTTCTCGCCTGCATTTTCCAGCCACCCATTTTAGCCCTTCCTCGCTGGGTTACCTGGCCCTCATAGCAGTCCTGTAAACATTTTCCCAACACCTAGTCTCCCCGGTCCATTTGATCCAACAAGCGTTAGTCAACATGGGTGACATCTGGCCCCATCACTAAGTGTCCCGGACGCAACTTCCAGTGTCCTCCACATCATCAAAGACTCCACTAGCCCTGCACGAGTCTTCATCCAGGTGTCATCAACGCCGGAAGTCATAGGCTCAGCTCGATTACTACCCAAATCGCCAAGTGCAGGTTGGACATGTGTGTCTTCACATTACCTAGCAGGATCCTAGAAATTGGACGTTCATTGGAGTGCCACCGTGGAACTCTTAGCTGGCGCGGACTTGCACCTAGGCTATCAGGCTCCCGCAAGTTGAGCGTCCATATAGAGTACCATCATGGAATCTTTGGCGAACTTGGCCACATCGTGGTTACCACAGTGCCGGATTTATATTCATCTTAATGGAGACTTTGTCCTTGAAATTTAGCGGGAGATGTTAGAGGCTCAACATGAGCAGCTAGAAGAAGAGGAGGGATGCCTCTATGGACCAGGCATTGCCGATTAGCGGTAATTATAAGCACATTTGTGTAAACACATTACAAAACTTTAAACGCGTTTTTCTCGAAAACACGTTTTTAAAAATGGCTGACATTCTCCTGACCGCTGTAATTCACATATCAACCTGAAGTTTGGAGAGCATACTCAGAAAAGATGTCTTCACGGAATGACGGATCGTTTTTTCGATAGATACATTTTTGCATTAATTATTTATCTTTTTATGCGAAAAAAACGCGAAAATTCGATTTTTTTTAAACGAAAAACCCATCCGTCATTCCATGGCCAAAGCATCACAGATCGATAATATGCTTTGAATTTGTGTTTCAGATCAACAAAGAGGGGGCAGTGATGTCAGCCGTTTACCTCCCGCGATTTGAAGACCTGTTTTCGCGGAGCTGCAACGGCCGCCATTTTGGTTTTTTTTTTCAAAAAACATTTTTTTTTCACGTTCTGTATATCGTGAATAAAAGCAAGAAAAATACCGCACTCAAAAAGCTTTACTCGTTTCCTTTAAAAAAAAATAAAATGTAAACACCTGAAATATGGCACTCCAAGGACAAAGTCGCCCTTAAGTATAGGCCACTTGACTTTGTGCCACTCCTCCTTCTTAATCACTTGCATTTACCTGAGCCTTTTTAGGTGTCTCTAAAATACGCCACCCCCCTGAAGTCTGCCACCCCTGGGCAGCTGCTTACACGGCCCATTGGCGAATCCAGGACTGGGCTACTGGAATCATGGCTCTGAAGGTTGGACTACAATGGACTGCCATCGCAGCGGCGGTCATAGGGACGCCAATAAAATGGACAGCAAAAAGAAGAGTCGCAACAGACAGATCTGTAACAAACGCGTCGTTGTGAGTGCTGCTACCATAGAGCTTGGTTTCCGACGATACGAGTCCAAATTGCTCGAGGCCGACTGATTGCAGACTTGATTCTTGGAAGCTCCATTGAAATGATTAGCAGTTCAGGAGGCTGACTACCGCGGAGCAATTTCTCCCTAATAATCCTTAGCGCGTAACCAGATTCGTTAGTCTCCAGAGATCTGACCTCGCTTGGTACATTCCCTCAATTGTTCGCTGTTCGTTGCATGGATTATCGATCTGGCGGGTTACGTCGACCGGAGGGTCTGGTTAACAAGCTTGTTACGTTATCGAGATTCGAGCTCATTCGTCCATCCCTCACCATTGTCGACGAACTGACTTCGAAGAACCGCCGACTTTATTGGGATCTCAAAGAAGAATACGAATTTTCAATTCGTGTCGTAATTGTAATTATTCTCGGTGCAATTTCATTCACGCTTGAAGAAACTGATCAAATTTCAATTGAACTTTATTTTTGTCGGAGTGGCGGCACTTCTGTTTTCATCGGTTCTTTTCGGTTTCAAGGTCACGCGGAGAGCGTTTCTTTCGGGGAAACTATGTAGACACCAGGTGGGGGGGACACGACGCGGGTCGAGGATCCGATTCAATCAATATCAGATGAGGACCGTTCCAGGGTGACTTTATTGATCCTAGGCGAGTATGAGATTATTTAGAAATGCATGAACCATTAATAATCAAATCGTAGATGCTAATTGTCAACGATAAGAACAAAGTAATAATTATAAAAAGAACAATGCCGATAATAATTATAATGCCAATTAATATCGATATAAATAATAACTATAATAAAATATAATGCAAAAATTGTTAAATAAATAATGCCAGATAATAAAATTGCTAATTGTTAATAATAAGAATTGTAATGGGAATAAAATAATAATTGTAATAAAAATATCTGTAATAATAATATGAAAAAGGAGATTTTTTAAAAACATAATTTGTATCCTTAAAGTGTTTAGAACACGTGGGTATATTTGATCGCACTAGCGAGAAATATACCCACGTATATTGGTCGCAAAAACTTCAAGGCAATAAATAATAACGAGGCCAATAATAATTCTAATGATACATAATATTTATATTAAAATATAACGTAATAATAATTGTGATAATAAATAATGCCAAAACAATCAAGGTTAATTAAAATAAAAATGCCCCTAAATCATTACTAAATTAAAACCAACCAATTACTTTTAATTAACGGAGTGTCTCCCCGTCCGGATATCGAACGAATAAGCGTATGTTATTCGTCCGGATAGCGGCTCAGTTCACGCCGTATTTCCACGTACATATTATTGTGATTCATGTCATCTAGTATCCGGACGAATAACATATATATATATATATATATATATAATCGTCCGGATAGAATGTGTTCAATTGTTAAACAATCTATCTGGATGAATAATTTACACTATTCGTCCGAATAAAATCTTTATAATTTTGTTTGGGTTTGTTAGGGTTTGTTTGGGTTTGTTTGGGTTTGTTTGGTTTTGTTTGGGTTTGCTTGGTTTAGTTCGGGTTTGTATGGTTTTGTTTGGGTTTGTTTGGTTTTCTTTGGTTTTTGGATTTGTTTGGGTTTGTTTGAGTTTGCGAGGGCTTGACCAAACAAACCCAAACAAAGCCAAACAAATCCAAAAACCAAAGAAAACCAAACAAACCCAAACAAAACCAAACAAACCCGAACTAAACCAAACAAACCCAAACAAAACCAAACAAACCCAAACAAACCCAAACAAACCCAAACAAAATTATAAAGATTTCGAATTAGATCGATTTCGAATTAGAAGACGTCCGAATAGTGTAAATTATTCGTCCGAATAATTTACACTATTCGGACGAATAGTGTAAATTATTCATCCAGATAGATTGTTTAACAATTGAACACATTCTATCCGGACGATTATATATATATATGTTATTCGTCCGGATACTAGATGACATGAATCACAATAATATGTTCGTGGAAATACGGCGTGAACTGAGCCGCTATCCGGACGAATAACATACACTGTAAAAAATGATATGAAATTTACAATACATTTAAGATACAGAAGGAATTGAATTTTACGAACTCAGTATATGAAATTAAATTTAAGACACTTGTACCGTAAATTTAAAACACGAACATGAAATTCTAATGTGGATATATAATTTAATAGATGCAACATGGAATTTCAAAGACAAGTTTGTAAATTTGTGGGAAATGTTTTGTATTAACCCGTGTCTTCAATTGAAAATTACTACAGATGTATAATAAATCAACTATAAAAAACAGAGTATTGAAAATACAAAACAAGTTTGAAATTTATTTACGGCTGCCTGAAAAATATAAGACATGTGCAACTGAATTGGAATTGGAAAGTATCGTGATTGTACCCCTATCTGATATTATTTCTCATCGACGCTGAGTTAAATATAAGACAAATCTTTAGGAATATCGATGATATACTTCTCGGAATAATATCATCCAGTACATGAATACTGTGATTCGATTCAGAAATTACCAAGACAAAAGCCACTGAGATTAACAATTGTTTGTCAAAAACCAATCACAGGTAAGTTGAATTTAATATGTTCGTATATCAATATTGAAGAAACATTTTATGATTTTCATAATTGTTGACCCGGACGATATCTCATAATCACATGAATTTCAAATACACGCGTACAGTGGACGGAGATGGGCGCGCGGTCGGTGTGCGGGCTCGGCGGTCACCGAAGTTAAGCAGCATGAGGCGCGGTCAATACTTGGAGCGGTGACCGTTTGCCCGTGCACTGGTTTTACGCGTCAACCTCTGCGGTGGGGGAAACAGTTTCAGTTTCTGATGGTAATGAATACAACTGAAACTCAGCCAAATATGGCCGCCTGCATCGGCCCAAGTTTTCCGCAGTTTCCTTGGGCCTTCGTGCAAATGCGATACAGTAGTGCATTAGGAAAGAGCGGATGCGGCCAAATACTCTAGGGGGGGGGGGAGAGGACTATGGAAGGAATAAAGGAGAAGAGGGTGCCCCCCATAATACAAAGAAAGAAAAAAATACTACCACACACGCGGTGAACGAAAGCATCATACAGTATATGAAATTGAGTGGTCTTAATTTTGATCATTTTTACACAAAAACGTATTGCAATTATCAATTTCTGAAATAAATTTAATACTTAGGATCAGTAATTTTAATACACACCCGTATATTGATATTAGCAAGTGGTTCTTGAATTTAATATACACTTGTATATTGATATCAGCAAATGGTTCTTGATTTCAATATACTTGGATGTGATTATTTATTTACACGTGCATTATTTTTCAAACGCACAAGTATATTAATATTACGGAACTATACTTTCATTTTTAAAATAACCTGTTTTGGATTTTCAAAATCGTATCTGAAATTTCATAAGCGGTATCCGCATAAAAACTTCCTACACTTGTATATTAATTTTAATACAGAATTTTTTTACAGTGTACGCTTATTCGTTCGATATCCGGACGGCTAGCCGCAGCGTTTAATTAATCGACAGAAAAACAGTATTTTATCGCACTGGGGAGAAAATATAGTTTGTCCCAAAAAAGGCAATACTAATAATAACGACGTCAATAATAATTATAATAAAATATAATGTAACAATAAAAATAATAACAAACAATGCCAATAAAAGTAAGAACAATAAAAATAAAAATGGTCCTAAAACATTATTAAATAAAAATATCCAATTACTTTTAATTAATAGACGAAAAAACAACATTTTATCGCACCAGGGAGAAAATTGTTGATTGTCCTGACAGAAATAAAGTTACCAATGTCACGTGAAAAAAAAAAAAAACAAACAATGATCGACGTCACGATGTAAATACGGTGGTAGTGTGTCATTACGAATAAAATGAGACGAACGAACAAGCTCTTGTCATGCTCGAATGAAATGAATTAGAACGCGGAACCCAAACAATGCTGGCTAGTTGTTCTGTGCCATTTGCTGGCCCGTTGCTCGTGCTCAGACAGCAAATTGAGCGGCGCCTTCTTCGTTCTTTTTTCTTCTCTTTTTTTTTTTTAGGTCAATTACCCGAGTCCCCGTACGCTTATGCTCAGGGAGTCATTCACATTTTTCTTGGAAAATAGTGAATGAGCGGCAACGAATGCTCGAGGCGGATGAACGTAACGATTCAAGGCTGCTTGCAAAAAATATACTAATAATAGATGAAAAACATGAAATAAAAACGGACACACGACAACTGTCCATCGGCACGAGGCACATCGGACTCGGATGGGACGAAGAACGGATTGCAGACGTTAACGAAATATTAAACATTTTTGTACAGTAAGAGACGAACATCATTTTGCGTTAAAATTGCTTCTTATTTTTTTACGAGATATTTTAAAAATTGTCAAAATATTATTCCGGAGAGAATTTGGTTAGTGAGCAATTAACTTTTTATCATTGAGCAATTAAGTTACACTGACAGAACAATTCTATTGATATTAACTAACCGCATTTATTTGATTTTCAAAAATTTGATTTAACGATATTTTTCGTGAAATCACATTTTTCCTATTGCATTCCATTATTGGAATGGTTTATTTTAAATATATTTATTTATTTAAATCAAAATTGTATTCAATATCGTCCTATAGCTAAATATTTTATTTAATCCTTATACATCTGTGATTCGGTTTTGTCTGTGCAAAAAATAATTTTGGTAGGGTCAACCATCTTTCTGTTTGATTAAACACATTTATTGCAATACACATTCAAAGGGGTGTGGGGGTAGAGAGGGTGGAGAGAGAGGAATTATATATATACATATATATATATATATATATATATATATAGGTTATGCTTGAAAAATCTATAGCATGTGAGGTCCATAGAACTCTCTAATTATCACTATGATATTAGTTAATTGATGTAGCTTATATGAGACAACAAATAATTAAAGGAATTCGTTTAGTCTCTTATGCCATATCTGCCACCAAGATGTTACAAGCATATAGTATATTCGTAGATGTCCAGTGTACATTTAAACAAATAAAGATTCATTTGAAAGGAATATTTATTTATTAAATTTGAATATATTTAATATTCGAAAAGAATAGCTGAATTAAAAAAAAAATATCTTTTAAACAAATAAGATCGTGGTAGGCCGTGAGACAAGGAAAATACCTTTTTGATTTAAAAAGATCGTATTTAAATAAAATATTTTTTTTAGCAATGTACCTGCACAATAAAATTGAAGGCAGCAAAATTAATCAAATTCATTCAATAAAAAAGTTGAATTAAAACGTATTAAAAATCAATTGAAAAAAAATTGAAAATCAATTGAAGTAAATAGCTTGAGTTACACCGCGAAATGAAAAAAATGTTATTACTAAATGCAACCTTTGACATTGCGCTACTTAGCAAACCACAAATAGAGTGACAGATGAAACAAATTCTCCTGAAATTTTCCTACACTATCTTTTCGTTGTATATGATGCTGCAGCCTCGAAACCAAAATTGGGCTACACAATTTGTCTGAACGCAAAAAAAAAGAAAATCCATCAAATTAATTAAGTAAAATATTGAATAGGAAAGTATAAAAAATTAATCGAATTGAATTGAATGGCTTGAGTCACACGAAGAAATACCAGTTTTTAGCAAATTACAAAGAAAAAGAAAACTCAGAAAAATTCACCAAACATATATCTGCACTATATCTTTTTACGATGCCACATCATAAAAAAAAAAACAATCCCTCAACCGAATCAGTACGACCACGAAAATCCATAAATCCATCGGACGGTGCTCTATTTTTCTCCACCCCTGTTTTTCCGTCGGCCGAAGAAAAAAAAACCAAAAGAAACATGCGTGGTCCACATTCGGACCGAACGATTCATTTGTCACTGCAACGTGACAATTCTTTCCTGCACGGTTGGCTCGTTCGAGGTACACGTCCTAGTACGTCGCGCCTATTCCACAGGGAACACAAGTGGAAGGCGAAAGATGAGTGGAACGAAAGAGACGAGGAGAAAAAAAAACAGAACAGTCACGTCTGTTCAATGCTAGTGGCTCGTGTGCGTGTGATATTACGACATGATACAATGCAGTGACCTAAAGATATTTGTAACGCACATTTATATATGACACTAGGAGCTTGTTGGTCATTTATACTAATCTTTTTACGCATTCATATATATATGTATATATGTGTGTGTATATATATATATATATATATATATATATATATATATATATATATATATATAGGTGTGTGTGTGTTTGAGTGATTTATTCATATTAATATTAATAGATTCTAGGGCCTCAGTGATTCATCACAAAGAATACATTATTTATTAATAATAACATTTTATCATTAATAAATAATGTATTCTTGTTTTATTGATAATAAGTAATCGTCCTATAGAGTTAATAGATGATGTATCATTGTTTATGAATAAAAAAAATTCGTTATATGAATATGTACATAATAATAAGATCGTTCATTTATATTTACAAGAATGAAATTAACTAAAGAAACAATATTATTACTATTCGATGAACAATATTTATTAAATTTTTCAATTATTGATTTCATTTTTTGCAGTTAGATGAAATGATTTATTGTACATGTGTATACAGGGGGTTTGGCAGATGGACCAACACAATTTTTCGGGGGATTGTGCAGGCCATTTGCTACTTTTTTCACCCTTAGACCCTATGTCTTATGTGTCATGGTAATTGAGTTATGATTTTTTTTTCGTTTTTTTTTAATTGCCTGGAATTTCGCCTTTAAATCGTCATAACCTTTTTGTTTGTGGTTGTAATAGCACGAAATAACTTGTGCTGTATTTTGCAATGTATATTTATTATAAATAAAGCATTATTTGATACAATTGGGTTGAAGAAAGTGACTTTTGAGCTTTCAGTTTTAAAATAATGTTTTAAACTTAAATTAATTAAAACATATCCCAAGTCTGAAAAATGGAGAAAAAAAATGTTTTCATTAAAAAAAACTTGATAATCAGCAATTTTTTCGTCGCCTGAAAATATTTCCCCCCTTAATTTCCGTACACTTGGAAAAACGTCTCATATTTTCAATTAACAGCTTGTATGTTCTACATATGGGTTCTAACTTTTTTCTCGTCTTTCCCGAAATTTCCACATCTTGTCCTCGTCCACGTTTCTTTTAATTCTCCGCTGATCATTTTGTTCTGCCAATACTTTTCCATGTGTATACCTGGTTTTCTATGTTTGCATTCCTTGCAGATTGTTGACGCATCGATTTTGCTCCAAACGTATCGAATTTCTCGTTCAATTTTAATTTTTACGCCTTTTTCTATTTTTCCTCCCAGCTGCCTTACATTTCCATTTTATACGGCTTGCCAGATTGCCCCCTCCCCTGCGCTTTCCACAGCTTCTTTAAGGGGCCAGTCCACTTTGGAGCCACGAGAAAGGCTATTTCGCGATTTTATTTTCAGGATTTTATAAAAAATATGAATATAAAAGTTGTTGGGCTTGATAAATAAAGTCTTGAAATAATTAAAAAAAAAAAAAATTAATTCCTTTTTATTTATTTTTAAAACTAATCGGCAATTCCTGCACCGAACAAAATCCCTTCTGATAGCTCATCATCGTCGATTTCTTCAAGACTTGCTTGCTTTCGATTTTTTGAAATTTTCAAAATGGACTGGCCCCTTAAATTCCCTTTTCCACTTTTGATGGGTTTCCATTTACAATCGATCTTACGTCCTCCCTTAGGTATTTTTTTGGCCACCAACCATACCTCATCTTCATTACTTTAAGGGAAACTTTGTCCTTTGTGCCCAGCGGGAGATGTTAGCGGCTCAACATGAGCAGCCAGAAGAAGAGGAGGGATGCCTCTATGGACCAGGCATTGCCGATTAGCGGTATTTATAAACACATTTGTGTAAACACATTACAAAACTTTAAACTCGTTTTTCTCGAAAACACGTTTTTAAAAATGGCTGACATTCTCCTGATCGCTGTAATTAACATATCGACCTGAAATTTGGAGAGCATACTCAGAAAATATGTCTCCACGGAATGACGGATCGTTTTTTCGATAGATA
>OZ023318.1:2245665-2290062 GCA_964007375.1 Ophion obscuratus
AGCGAAGTGCCACATTTTCTGAATAATTTATTAAAATTATTTGTTTGGGTTTACAAACGCGAATTAGCCGAAATCAATTGGGGAAGGGTTATTCGTAAAAACCCGCAAGGGCATAGGTTGAAATTCAGGAATTAATTAGGACCGCAATAAAAAAAAATTATATTAACAATATTAATATCAATTGTGATAACATTCTTTTTTTAACAACAATATTAACAATAATGATACAAAAAAATGTAAATGGTAATAATAAGAAACTAATTGCCGAAGCGCTAAGATCTATTAGCAAAAAAATATATAATAATAAGACTAATAATTAAAGTGCAGATAAAATGATATAAATCATATTCTCCTAAAGATTGGACATTTCAGTCATTTATAACTAATTAGCATCTGCGCGGATTGCCCTTTCTCAAATGATGCGGGTATAATTAATAATACGAGTAGAGGTCAAATTTGGCCCGGGGTCAAATAAGCGAAGAGTGTACAATATTCTCCGAGACGACGGGGAGGGGGTCCGGGGGGGATTTAGTAAAGGTTTATCCCGGAGAATTAATGATGTTTGTACTCGTATTAGTGAAGCACCGAATTTAACGTCATGCGCAATATCTCGTCATCGTGTCCGAGGTTCTATCACAAGAGGCCTCAAGGATCTCGCCTCGTTCTCCAGCCGAGGGAAAGTGGCGCGGCAACGTGTTGCCGCAAATTCACCCTGAATGTGTAACAAACGATGTGCCACGTCACGGCTAAAGGCTGCCTCGTGTAAGAGCCGAGGCGTGAAATTGTCCACGCTCGATGATCGTCGTTTGGATCACGAGAGCCATTATCGCCGAAGCCAAACGAACAGGCTCAACCGTTTCGAATTATTCATAGCGAGGACTCACTATCGTCTGCCCGAGATTGCGAAAGTGGATCAGATTTTTCGGGACGGTTTGGCTTGGCCACGCTTGGGCAATGATGATAACGAGCCTGATGTTAGGAAACGATTTGATGATGGCGGCTCGCCAACCAGTTGGAAAAGTTAGCCCGGACAGCCGGGAAATTGTGTGATTGGGGTTTTGGCCGAGGAGAAACTTTCAGCTGGAGCCTTGATGGGGGATGATTGGAGACGAGTGATGACGTCTGGAAGACACGAAAAGATCCACGGACAACATCAAAAGGTTGGAAGGCTGACTCCATCACTGATCGAATGTAATCCATCCATCTGAATTCGACAAAACTAGTTCTCTTCAATCCAATGAAGTGTCCATTTTCTGAAGACCTGGATCTGCGTGGAATTATGATGGCACCCAACTGCCGATGGTTGGGCAAGCTTTGGAGACTTGTTGTAGGCTTTCTTGGATCCGAGAGAGCCCAGCAGTTTTCCGAATTACCCTGGAACCCAGAGAAGCCTGATCAAGAAAGACCTGCCTTCAGTCATCCAACTGACAACCTGCAGACTTAATCGATGACATTGCTGATCATTGGCAACGTCTAGGCGCTGGATTAAGTTGGAAGTCTCCGTCAGGGTGACTTGGTTGAAGGAGAGACTGGAAACAGGTGGATGATCAGTGTGATCAACGGAAGCGAAAGTGAACACGGGCGAGCCGACTCGTTGCGGCAATTGCTGATTCTCTTATTCCCTGTGGTGGACGAAAAGGCAGCAACGGGGTACCAGTTTTGTCTCACGAAAATTAGCTTCGTTAGAAGGTTGCCAGACCCTTTACCATCGTCTTCAAACAGTGCCTACAGTCTCTCGGAACGCGACTGACTCCCTCTCTCGCGATCGCGTAATTTGCCGGGACTTGTTGTGGCTGCGTAAACCGCCCTGGAAAACGTTTAATAGCCCACGGAATGATGATTGGAGTGGTTTGCAGAAAGAAGAAAGGCTCAACGCTTCTGCTGATGCGTGGGCGTCTCGCCGTCTCGCGCTGAAAAACAAGCTGATCCCCTCGCGGTGCATCGAGGCTGTGCACGCGCAAACCCGCGAGGTCGAAGGTACGACGTCGTCGACAACGAAGTTGATTGACATCAGGGTCATTGGAGCCAGTGAATTTTTCTTTTTTGTCATCAGGAAAGCTTTGCTCCACCGCCAAATTGGATTTAACCCCGGTTCAAGGACATAACTGGACTGTTACCAAAGTCCGTTGCTATGATGTTACATCGTCTGTGATGGCGTGAATTTCTGGGTCAAAGTTCGGGCTCTTTTTCGGCCATTAATCTTGATGCGCATTGATACCTCTTATCCAGGGTGATTCGTCATTTATTGGGCCACCTTCATTCCTTCGTCATCGAGCTCTTTTTACGCTGCTGTCACGTGTACCGGTTGTACGAAGCTCGTTTCGTTCATAGGGAACTCCTTTCCACTCTTGTTATCGGACGATAAGGCAAGGAGGTAGCCCACTTCACGATGAAAGTGGAAAATTCGTAAAGTGATCCTCGAACCAACGACGACGGAGTTCGCAAAGGCTCATCGTGATTGATAAGCAAAGTTTACCGAGTTTGATCGAGATTGATGCACGAAGTGACTGAAAAGAGAGTAGCCCCGTCATTGCGGCTGTGACCTTCGAGCCTTCAAATTAGTATATGGTTGATGCCCTATCCCTGGCAGGTCATTGTTCGCCGTTCCAACCCGTATGGAAACCAACAATTGGAAGCATTTCCTTTGTCTACTAATCGCAGGAGAGGTGTGGATGTTGGCGAAAGTTTGGATCAAGGTGTTGAACGACTCGGCAGATCGTGCACCGCAATGTTACCACCCACGCAATTTGACGTTTGTACGTATAGATTCCCTCCACTTCGGCTGTGGTAGTTTGTTTTCGTTTTGCATTGTTGTAGCGGATAGTTATGACCACATTTAACAAGAAGATTTTTTGCAGTTCTTTCTAAGTTCTGCCTGGGCATCGCAATGTCCGTGATTATGGCTAAACAATTGGGTGGTATCCATCATTGGAACTTTACCAGGTAGATGTAGAGGTACATCAGCACTCGGCATATGCTGCCTGCCAACTGTGACAGGTCGAAGTGCATCAGAATTCAGCATACCTAGACGATGTCAAGCTTTTCCAGGTTGAAGTTCATCAGAACTCAGTATAGCTTGATGATTTCCAGCGTTGCCAGGTCAAATTGCATTTGAACTCAGCGTACCTTGATGGTTACCAATTTCACCAGGTCGACGGGCATCAGAAATCAGCGTACCTTGATGCTTGCCAACTTTAGAAAGTTAACGGCCATTAGAACACGGCCTTTCTCGATAGTTTCCAGCATTGTCAGGTCGAAGCGCATCAGAATTCAGCATACCTAGACGATGTCAAGCTTTTCCAGGTTGAAGTTCATCAGAACTCAGTATAGCTTGATGATTTCCAGCGTTGCTAGGTCAAATTGCACCTGAACTCAGCATACCTTGATGATTACCAACTTCACCAGGTCGAGGGGCATCAAAAATCAGCGCACCTTGATGCTTGCCAACTTTACCAAGTCAAAGACGATTACAACTCAGTATTTCTCGATATCTTGATGCCTGCCAACATTGTCCAACTGTTCCAAACAGGTCGAAATGCATGAAAACTCAGCATATCTTGATACCTATTTAATTTGCCAGGTCGAAGTGCATCAGAACTCGGCACATTCTAATGCCTGCTAACTTTACCGGCATATTTTGACGACTGCCACTTTTACCAGGTTGTTTTTAAGCAAGTGCATCAGCACCCGACATACATCGGCGACTGTCGACTTCATCTGTGGAAGCACGTATAATTCGATCAGCGAGCATCGCACCGTAGTGGCCGTTACGGAACGACCAGTCGACGACGTGGTCATTGTTCGTTGCTCAATTTAACTTGTCGATTAGGTTCTCGCGTTTTTTCCGGACGCGATCGAGGTGTGCAAACGTTGTGTAAACATGGGAGGGCAACAAAGCCAGTCCGTTTGTTGGCACGAATGATCAGCGCAGACTCATAAATATAAGCGGACAATTAACATCCTCGATATGGTCTGCGCCGACCATTCCTGCTTTCTCTGGTGTCTGGAACGCCACGACAGGTCGCGCAATAGATGGCCAGGTAGGAAAAGATGGTAGCACGATACGGAGTCGCAGAAGTTCCTTGGTATTGGGGGAGTCATCGTCTCCTCGGACGCGAACTCGAACATCTGGGTCGTTGCGGCCCCGAACGATGACGACGATGATGGCGGCGCCCCCAAACGTCGTCTCGGCAGTTAGCTGGTCTACAGTGAGTGCAAACATCTCGACTCCCCCGGGTCCCCCTACTGGTCTTGGTGCATCGGCACCATCATCAACGAGACGGCAGGGTATGCATGAGGCATGACTCATCACGGCCAGCTCGTGTTACACGCCGTGCCATTCCGTTTTGCCATACCCATTCCTTCGCGACTCTGGGATCCTGCAATTCTGCCAGACTCATACACTCTTGTGGCCTGTACTCATTGATGCGGACCAAGGTTAAATGTATTCGCATCACGAGAAACCCTTGGAGCGCGGTCGGTGATGGCTGGGTTCACGGCTTGTCTTGAAAGGGACTGGAACCCGTGGCGAGAGTCTCTTCAGTCAAGGTATCGTCGGGTCCACTACTTGGATGGGTGACCGGTTTCTACGTGCCCATGAACATTCGGACTGCGCTTGGGAACTACCGATGGATATTTTAGCTCAATCAGCGGACGGCCCAAAAAGAACGTCTCTATGGTCACGGGTTTTTGCCACTTTCCCCGTGCCCTCGTGGAAAATAGTAGCCTTTCCCCAAATATCTTTGACAGCGTGGGCCACCCGACGTGAGAGCACCAATCTCGCCTTTATCGGCACGCGTTTTTCGCACTTTCCCCGGGCCCTCCTGAGAACATTTTATCTCGCGTTTACAAATTGGAAATTCGAAAACTCGACCGAGTAGAGATTGGAAAATCGAAAATAAAATACTCCTAAAAAGTACATATCCTCATCTTCTGTTTTGTTGTTAACGTTACGATTTTGGTCCTTCAGGCGCGCTGCACCGCAAAATAACTTGTACATTCTCACACTTCCGAAATTCTCTCAACAAGTAAATCATTTTATCGTCTTTGATCTCACGTCTCTTCGACGTTCACCCTACCCGGGCGAAATCAGTCCCGCAAAAAATTCGAATGATGTCAAGTGCAGAATCTTTTTTTCGCGATCTTGAATTTCGATACACGCAAAAAAAAGATTCATCGACCAATCAATTTAAATACAGGCGCGTATGGACTCGATACATACGTTGAATTTCAATCTGAATGAGCAATCCTACAGTCAATTCGATTAATCATATTCGTCGCAACATCTGTTTCGGTTTCGACCGGAAAAATAAGAAAACCACGACAGTGAGTTTCGAGTGAATGAAGGAAGACATCCTCAGCTACAAACCCAAACAAATATTTCGATAAAATTACGTTCGATTAAAATCTTCGATATTAATTCAAGATAAAAAAAAGCAAAACAATTTTATCGCATTAATTTTTGTGGTATTTTGGTGCTTGGGGGGGGGGGGGGGGATGTACTGCCCCGGGCAATGCATCTGGGTTATTGCGACGAAATCCGAGTTGAACGTCCAGCATGGACGCAACTGTGCACACATCGCTGATGCATTATTACTCGACTCTCCAGGGGTACACGACCGATAAAAAAAAAGTAAATAAAAAAAAGGAAAATAAACGCGAGCTTAGTTATAGTCGTCGTGTTTCTTTGTGGAATCGAACGGGGATCGCGAGAGCAACACCTTTGCATACACGGTATGCAATTCGTTTGTATATAAAAAAAATATATATGTATATATGTGCGTGTGTGTATGATTTTCTCGTTGGTTCGAAAGCTCGAGGGGCTCGACACGTTCGCTTGTTTCGTCGGGGCCAATGCTCTCGCGACATTATTATGCGAGCTCTCGGGGGTATTTGCCCGATAAAGAAATTGGTTGCGTCAATATTTTCGTATTTCCTTTTTTTTTTTCTCTCTCGGTGCCACGTCAGGTTCTCTCTTCCGTTCATCGATCGATATGGATCGCGACGACGAAAGCCCCGGATAAAAAAAAATGTGTCCGGGTACGCGCGGATTAAATCCTGATGACCCAATTTTTTCTACCGATCGCGGAACGGTTTTTTAAATTAATAATCTGCGAATTCGTCAAAGTTCATGTTATTTTATTTTGCTCTGGGAATTAATTTTAGGAATTCCGATTTTTCTTGATTTTTTTTTGTTTATGAATTACCGTTACGATTAATTGATTTTAATTAAGCAACAAAACGAGGTTTTTTTTCAAAAATTTATCGAAATGTGATGTATTTAAAGTTAATTTTTTTCACGGCCTCTCGATTTTTCGGAGGCCGCAGACTCGGGCCATAAAAAAAAGAGGGAAAAAATGTGCTGAGCTTTTACTCGAGAGTGAGCTCTTTTCGGTTCTCGAGAGATAAAAATTCGGGAGGCCCGTCGATAATTTTGGAGCGAGGCAAGGAGACCGTGTTGATACACATTGTGTGTAAATCATACGCGAATGGTACGCACGTTTCTGTCAAATTTTATGGGTGTTCTCTCAGTCTCTTTATTTTTGGCTTATCGAAGTGAGAGAGAGAGAGAGAGAGAGAGAGAGAGAGAGAGAGAGAGAGAGTCAGAGAAATGAGCGAATGCCCAGAGATGAGTCAGAGTTCCACGACCTACAAAATGGATTGCACGACTTTCCCCTGATAAATATTAAAGACCACAAAGAGGTGGTTATTTTGCATTGCGTTATATTTCTACAATCGGGTGTCGAAATCAAACACCGAGGCTGAAAAGATGTCGGGATATTTTTATTTGTTTTCTCGACAATCGTCCCCCTTAAGTAGCAGCTTAGAAATTGTGAAGAACACTTGAGTAAAGGAATGCTTGAGAAATTTTTTTTGAGTGCCAGTCGCCATTGTTCGTCTTTTCATCGATTTTGCACCAATGCCCCCTTAAAATACGGATCGAGGGTTGTAGAAAAGTCATACGACGGGGAATACCCGAGAAAAATATTTGAGCGGTTCCTGAATCGAGTTTTGTAGCTGAGTCACTGATCACCTTGTGAATTTGAGTGCCAGACGCCATTTTTTTTCTCTTCGTCTATTTTGCACCAGATCCCCCTTAAAATATAGTCAAGGGTTGTAGGAAAGTTACCCGAAGTGGAAGCCCCGACAAAAAATTTTCCTCAAAAATATTTGAGCGATTTTGCACCAATGCCCCCTTAAAATACAGATCGAGGGTTGTAGAAAAGTCATACGACGAGTAATCCCTGAGAAAAATATTTGAGCGGTCACTGAATCGAGTTTTGTAGCCGAGTCCTGGATCACCTCGTAAATTTGAGTGCCAGTCGCCATTTTTTGTCTCTTTGTCTTTTTTGCACCAATGCCCCCTTAAAATACCGATCAAGGGTTGTAGAAAAGTCCCACGACGGGGAATACGCGAGAAAAATATTTGAGCGGTGCCTGAATCGAGTTTTGTAGCTGAGTCACTGATCACCTTGTGAATTTGAGTGCCAGTCGCCATTTTTTGTCTCTTCGTCTATTTTGCACCAGATCCCCCTTAAAATACAGTCAAGGATTGTAGGAAAGTTACCCGAAGTGGAATCCCCGAGAAAAAATTTTCCCCGGGTATTTTCAGGGGATTGAATGCAAAGATTTTCGTACGTCTGCAGGGGTCGATACACTTAGCCAGGATTGCAAAATATTTTTCAACGATTGCGAGGAGTAAATATTGGAAGGCGAAGAAGAAAAAAGTGGGTTAACGATGTTAACAGTTGATTGACGCTTCGCAGTTTGTTTTACACTCACCGCGATACTTTTGTTCTCACTAATGAGCTCACTTTGCTCGAACAAGGAATCACGCACGATCCTTCTTTCTTTTGATCTCGCTTGGCCTCGTCATTTTACGGCAGATCGCGAGTCGAGCTAACCGTTTACATTTGCCAAGCCGATACCACGGCAGCCGTCGAGTGCCGGACTTGAATTAACGCCCCTTGCACGTTAACCAGATATAAACATCTTTGTAAATTATCCTGCTGGTCTGCCTCTCTCTCCCTCACCTTTTTGCGTGAAAAAAACATTTCTTTAGTCCACTGCGAGAATCTTCGCAAACGATCCCCGAGGTCAACAAATATTTCCTCGAAATGGAAATTATTCTCATTTAAAAAAAAACCTATTCAAAATTTTCTATCTATTTCCCATAAGTTTTCCAAGATCAAAAAGCACATAATAGCTTTTTTAACTACCGTTCACCTCCAAACTGGAAGAGAATTCTCACTGGACTCTCTCTCTTTCTCGGTCATTCGATATGTGTACTTTATTTAGCATTTATTTGCTTCTCAGTGCTCTCGCGTGTTCTTGTTGTTTTTTTCCTTCGTTCCAGCCGATATAATATTTCACCAGGACGTGAACTCGACGAGGTACGAATGTGTCGCGTTCGTTCGACCTCCAATTTACCGCCAAGTGCACGCAATTGCGCGTAGTCCCCCTGTACAGTTGAGACTTTGTTAGAATGCGCGGCTACCCCCACTCCCATGCTACCGCGGTGGGGGTCGTGTTGCGCGCGCATTTTCTGCCTCTCTTTCGTGCAACAACGATTCTGCGCATTTGTTATTTCGTCAGTATTCAATTTCAGTTCACCAATGCCGATAAAACCACCAACACTGTTAAAAACAAACAAAAAAATAGTCCAGTCAATGCAGATGTCTCCACTGTATATCCATGAGTGACCGCGGGGCGAAACCGCGCGCATATGGATACGTCGTAAAACCTCCGATTAAAAGCCAAGTGTCGCAGCTCGTAATGCAATAACGCGCGCACGAGGAAGTCCCGTATTTTCCGTAAGAGCTCGCCTCGCCTCGCGGAAGTTGCTGTAAAATATACACTGCTCGAAAGGTTAGGAAAATCTCGGGCGTTGAAGAGAATCTTCGCTAATTAACCGGAACCATGTGGCCCCATGGAACGCTGATTGCCCGGTATACATTTAATTATCTTTATGATCCAGTCGAGAACTCTGATTACGCGTAATACCACGTTGCAACCTAAGCATGTAATCTTTTCGAGCTGACGCGAGTAAGGAGGGTGTCTCGTCGCACTCTCTCTCTCTCTCTCTCTCTCTCTCTCTCTCTCTCTCTCTCTCTCTCTCTTTCTCTCTTTCTCTCTCTCTCTCTCTTTCTCTCTCTCTGTATTACGATGTTACGCCTTGAGACTTGTGAACCGCGCCTAATGTCATAGTAACAAGCTGAGGAAAGGGTTGTCTCAGGCGGAAGGCATCATTAGAGTCGCCTTCCAGTTGATTTTGTATACAGGCATATATGTATGTATGTATGTGTGTGTGTGTGTGTGTGTGTATATATATATATATATATATATATATATACATCCATACAATACTAATGCATACGATGTAAAAAGAAACACACAATCTCTCTCTCTCTCTCTCTCTCTCTCTCTCTCTCTCTCTGCGTTATATGCGTTATTCAAAATAACGTATATCATAGAATCACTTTTTCTTTTGAATTTATTTTGCGTTCGTAAAAAATTTCTGTAATGTCTGCATTATTTTTTTTGTTCCATTTTCTTTCTTTTCTCATATATATATATATATATATATATATATATATATATATATATATATATATATATATATATATATATTGGGAGTACAACTTTGCAGTGACCTTTTTTTTCAAAAGTTTAAGGCTTTATTATAAAAAAGTTTAAGGCTTTATTATAAAAAAGCATTCGAATCCCGCGTCGATAAAATTCTTGGTCCTTGGAGGCAATCCAGGTATCGACCCAATTTTTGACTTCTTCGTATGTACTGAAGTGCTGGTCAACCAAATCGTGTGCCATTGACCGGAACAAGTGATAGTCGGAAGGGGCAATGTCTGGAGAGTACGGCGGGTGGGATAAAACCTCCCATTTCAGCGTTTCCAAGTACTTTTTCACGACATTTGCAACATGGGGTCGGGCATTGTCATGCTGCAGTATCACCTTGTCATGTCTTTCGTTGAGTTGTGGCCGTTTCTCTTTGAGTGCCTTACTCAAGCGCATCAACTGACGTCGGTAGAGTTCCCCTGTGATGGTTTCGGATGGTTTGAGCAGCTCATAGTACACAACGCCCAGCTGGTCCCACCAGATACACAGCATCACTTTGGATCCGTGAATATTCGGTTTGGGCGTCGATGACGGAATATGACCAGGCAGTCCCCATGATTTTCGGCGTTTAGGATTATCGTAGTAAACCCACTTTTCATCTCCAGTCACAATCCGGTGCAAAAATCCCTTCCTTTGTTGTCTTTGGAGCAGTTCCCGCAAATGCTGAGAATTCGGCTCGTAGGTTGCCATGTTGAGTGCCACCAACTTTATAATGCATACACGTATCCGTTAGCTTTTTTAAATTGTTTACATTGGCAGAGCCTCTAGTTTAAAATGCCACTTTTTTCTATTGAGCTAGGGCCACTACTTCGGCCGCAGTGGCTCTCTAAGTAAAACGGTCACTGCAAAATTGTACTCCTAATATATATATATTAGATATATTTATTAGGGTGACGGTCATTTTGGCTTTGGTAAACAAATTTAACGTCTAGGAAAAAAACTAATCAAGATATGAAAAAAAATCTGTTTAAAATTTGGACGCGCTGGGATAAGGAAAACACGTGCCACCGAACAGTTTAATTAAAAAAAATACATGCATTTTTTTAATGGCCGCACTAAAATATTCATTAGTCTCATAATATTAATTAAAAAATCTGGAATTGAGTATATTGATTGTACATATTAAGAGGTACAAAATATATTTTTCACTGATTTTTTTCCACCAATTATGTACAGTCGGGAGTAGATTGAAAAATTAATAGAAAATTAGAAAACGGACGTGGCAGTTTGGTCACATTGTGGCGGAAAATCGAAGCAGTGAATTAATTATCGGAGCGGATTTTTTATGCAAATAATAATATAATAATCTTGTATTGAATGCTTCAAAATGATATTTTTTTTTCTTGAGCCTGCGAGAAGATTTTCCAATCGTAGTGGCGATAATACAAAATATAGTGCACACAAATAGTTCGAAATCTGGTCGCGGCGCTTCGTTCGCTTATTTTCACCGACCGAGTTGGTTTGCCATTGTTGGACATAGAAAAAAAAATATAACACGTGAAATCTTTACGTTTCTGCAAATTTATTTCCATTTCACGATGCGGTTCCAAACGGTATCAGGTTTTCCAGTCAGACTTTACTTTTCTGCTCGATAAAGACATTGTTTATTTTTATGGTTTTCATGGTTGTTTACTTTATTAGTCTCGAATCTATGGCGTTTTTTGAAAGATTTAAAATTGATTGTACTTTTCTCGACACCGATGTATCTGTTTGGGACTCGAACGAGTTATCAAATGGGCGCGCGCAATTGATTAAAAAAATAAGAGTCTGTAATGATATAGCGGAGCGAGGGATCAAACTTATCACCGATTATAAAAATCGATTGACTTATGATGAAGATCAAATATAATTTGTTGTTCAAGTTGTCGCCGAATATAAAAAAGAAATTCCGAACGTAAACAAATGTACGTAATCATTTCATAGATGGACTGCTATTACTTATATAATATTTCATGTAAAGGTACGAATTTGCGGTACGTGATTGATGGGAAAAAATCAGTGAATAATATATTTTGTTACTCTTAATATGTATAATCAATGTACCCAATTCCAGATTTTTAAATTAATATTATGAGACTAATAAATATTTCAGTGCGGCCATTAAAAAAATGAATGTATTTTTGAAAATTAAACTGCTCGGTGGCACGTGTTCTCCTTATCCCAGCGCGTCCAAATTTTACTCAGATTTTTCTTTTCATATCTTGATTAGTTTTTTTGCCCGACGTTAATTTTTTTTTACCGAAGCCAAAATAACGGCCACCCTAATATATATATATATATATATATATATATATATATATATATATATATATATATATATATATATATATATATATATATACACACACATATACATACATACATACATACATACATACATACATACATACATACATACATACATATATATATATATATATATATATATAGTTGAAAGCCATGAAAAACAGGTATCTGCTCATTCACAATTATTTTACAATCTAAAATACATTCTAAAATAAGCTTCTGGAATTACCTTTGATGGCCCTACGTAATTTTTAATTCAGCATATATTGACACCCTATGTCATATTCGAGCTGTCAGCTGTTAGAATGACAGACGTCGAGAAAAATCGAGAAAAAGAAAAGAATCTCAATGAGATAATTTTGGCATCTGAGTGTTTGAAAATGAAGCAGAACGATGGGGCAACTAATTAGATGGGGGACTAATTTCTATTTATTTAACTATAGTTTTTTTAGAAAGAGAAAATCAGCATTGCACAAATGTTATTATCCGAGCGAAGCGATCGTAAAACAACAACGGTTTAGAAGATAATGCGAGTAAGAGCGAGAGAGAGCGAGAGAGAGAGAGAGAGAGAGAGAGAGAGAGAGAGAGAGAGAGAGAGAGAGAGAGAGAGGAGAGGCGCTTCGCAGGGTAATTTCTTCACTGCTACGTCACAGACTCATTTCAATTACGTACCTGTCATGACACATGCGCAAGCATCACGCTCTAATGCGTTTCTTGCTCCTTCGAGTGCCTCGTACGATGACTCAGCACCGCAGTTCATTTGCACAGTACAATTTTTTTTCAATTCTATTTTTCCATTTGTTTTCTCTTCCTTTAGTTTTCGTTTTTTTCTCTCACGTGCAGTACGCGTGTACGTATTCTTTTGACCAGTGCGGGGAGGAAACACGTACGCCAGTACTTCATACGTGCGCACCTGTGTCGTTCCTATTCTTCTCGGGGCGTTAGACAGACAGATATGTCAATGCACTCTCATTCCTCATCGGCTCTATTGACCGTTCACAAACGCTCGTTTAAAGACCCCCCTCGTCAGCGGGCTGCGAGCCACTGTGCACTGACAAGGAACCGGTGACATCACTCAGGAACATCACTCAGGAACGGGTGACATCACCTTTCGATTTTGTTGAAATTTGGATATGTTATAAAGCACCGAAAAGTAAGCGATACGTATTTTTTTTATCGGCGGAAAAACGGTTTTAAGGGGTGAAACCACCCCTTTTATGAGAGAAAAAAAAAATGAGAAAACATCAGAGAAACATCAGAGAAAAGAAACATTCCTTGAAAACATTGGTCATTTAATTCATAGCTCCCTGAAAAATGAAAAAAAAAAAAAAAAAAAAAAAAAAAATTGTGAGCACAGATATCTCACGATAAATAAGGAAATTTTGTAACCGCTTTCTCAATCATTCCTCTGGAGAGCTGTAAATCAGTTGGCGGGTTACACCTAGTTCGCGGCCGAAAAAATAGAGGTGTTTTCGTGATTTTTTTTGGGCAATGGGTGCAAGTTTTTAACGTTTTTTTTTTTCATAGTAAAGGGTATCATTTCAAGTATGTTTGATAATTTTTTTATTGGGAAATATTTATAAACGACGGAGATACAGTAAATTGCACAGACCGCTGTGCAAAAAAGGTCCTTCGCGGTGACCACTCCTGCTCGGGAACAAATCATCCGAAAAAAAACCAAATGAATTTAGTTTTTGTACCGTATTCTCTAGTATTTAATCGAAGGATTCAATGAAATAATGATGTTTGAAAAAAATAATCGCCGGTCGAAAGTGATCGTCGAAATTCCGGTGAAAAAAACTCTATTTTCCTTGATATAAAAAAAGTGTGCATTGAAAAAAAAAATCCTTCGATAAAGGACTACCTTTTGATATACAAAAAATGTCTGAAATTTGAAGCAGATCGCTTTGGTTGTTTTCGAGATATTTTGGTCACCGATTCTGAAAAAGTCATTCCGAGAAAAACGCGTTTAAAGTTTATACCTGTAACGGTAAAGCGGTAAGCGGACTTACCTGTAAACGCTCAGAACTCCCCCACTTTTCAACGGACCGACTTTAAATTTTCTGACAATATTTTCGAAAGGTTATATTATAAGAATCCGTCGAAAAAGGAAAATCGATTTTTTCGAAAAATTCCAACTGGGTGTAACCCCTTAATATATTGTGTGATGGGTGACTCTAGCTGATCATGCTTGTCAGGGCAGTGCCTTCAACAACTACTTTTCCGAAGAGAGTGATTGTGTCGTATCATTTTTGATGCTTACGCTTTTTTTTCTATAGACCTTGTATGTTATGAGGTGGTGTCACATGCGAGGTGTCATTTTTCAGTAAAATACGTTATTCTTTACCTGTTCAAGTGTAACCTTTAGACAGGTATTCACCGACGGAAGCTCATTTTAAGGGGTTACCCCCACTTGCGATTTTGAAAAAGTCGATTTTTTTTTATTGCATTTTTTTGAAGTACAAGTATCTGAGAATATGTCCTGAAAATTTCAAGTCGATCCGAACAAAATTGACTGAGATATGAGCGTTGAAAGAGAAGAATCCGTTGTGTAAACGACCGGAAATTGAAACTTTAAACGCGTTTTTCTCAAAATGGCATTTCTGAAGTCGGTGGCCAAGATTACTCGAACACTAATGAACCGATCTTCTTGAAATTTTGCAGGCTTATTTAATACATAAAAATGTAGTCTTTAATCGTTCGATTTTTTTTTTCGAAAAAAAATGGCCGTTTTATAGCCAAAAAACGGCCGTTTTTTTTCGTTAAAATCGAACCATTAACTTTGACTGTCCGCCATTTTGTGAAAAATGAATATTTTTTAAAATCCTTCGATTAAAGACTAGTTTATACTTATATTTGACTAAATCCATCCGCATTTTTTTTTTCAGATGATTCACTTCGCCGCAATGTTGGTCACCGCAAACCGTGTATATACAAAACATTATTTCATTGACGGCCATTTGCCATTAAACAATGTAATATTTTTCAATAAAAAAATTACCGAAAGTTCTTCACGATGTGTTCTTTAAGATGGTATATTGATCGATTAAAAAAGTTTTGTAGTTTTCTTTAAAAAAATTCATGAAAAAGGCCTTTTTTTGCGCTACAAGTGGGGGTAACGCCTTAAGGGGTAAGGCCACTGTAACGGCCCAAAAAAAAGGTTTTTTCACTAATGTTTTGCTCCCGAAATTGAAGGTATTTGAAAAAAAACTTTTAATGGTGTTATCGGGCATACATTAAACTTTATTATAAAATTTTTTTACAGTAAAAAAAAACAAAATGTCGGTTCCACAGCTATCTTCCCGGGACATGTTTTGCTTCCAGGGCTCCGCGGCACGCAGCACCACTGGTGCACTTTTGAATCTAGAACAAAAAAAAAACCATTAATCTAGAGGGCTATAGCTAGAGAATGTCGATCGGATTTTAAAAAGTATCAATTTTTGTGGATTTGGCGTGCGTTTGAAAAAAAAAATTGATTTTTGACGAAAAAAACGGCAAGTTTTTTGTTAATAAAAAATCAATAAATAAAGTTCTTGAAAATTCCGATCGACATTCTCAAGATAATGTAAATGTTCACATCTGGTTAAAATTTCAAGTAAAAAAAATGAAAATTTTTCGAGTTATGCTGCGTGCCATTTTGAAAAACCATGTTTCGAGAAAAACGCGTTTAAAGTTTTGCGAATAGTTTTTTATTGGAAAAAATTAAAAAAAGAAGTTAAAAGGATTTAAACTATTTTTAAACTAGAGGGTTTAAACTATTTTTTAAGCCAATAAAAAAAAATCGATTTTTCAAAAAATTTACAGTGGCCTTACCCCTTAATCGTCATTACCCTGGCATCATTCCCCTGGCTCCCTTCCGACATACGAAATCCAGAGGCATGATAGATGCGCCAGAGGAGTGACACCATCTGGCTTACGCATATGTGGATATGCATGAGGTTACATAAAAACGCTCCGTAGGTAAAGAGAAGCTGATAAACGGAAATACGAAAGGCTTAAACAGGATCCTGTAGGAAGAGAGAGGTTGAAACAAAAAAGGTGAAGTAAATAAACCGATAAAAAATTGATAGGAAAGGGTTTGCATCATTCCTCTGGCCCTACTATTTCTTTCGATCATGATGAATCTCTCAAAACTGAAAAATTCGTGTGATGCGTAGGGAGTTATATTATATCAATTAGATCTAAAGTAAATTTTGCAATTTTTGAATGAAGAAATGATATATCTTTGTTTATAAATTTACTCACTCACTCAATTTAATCACCCATATACGTGCACACGCACTCGATAAACGGGTCTGCATAAACTCGGTTCCCAAAAAACAGGTCTCTATTCAATATTATTTTCCGATAACAATGGTGGAACGACGAGGTTCAGATTTTATATATTATTCATACATATTTTTGGGACGTTTTAGTTTTTTTTTTAGCGAAAAGTAATCATAAACGACGAAGTTATTAGTATTTGAACAAAGTGCCGCAGTTGCTGCTTGGCCAATCGGTGTAGGTTGTTCTGGCGACCAAAGTGATCTGGAATCAAAAATAAAAAATCGCCTTTTTTCGCATAATAAAACTTTTGTATGACCGGGTAATTTAAAAAAAAAATTAATTACGAAAATGTTCAGCTGGCCAAAAGAAGTTCGATTTTCGACAAAATAAAACAAGACTGTTCGTTTGTTATTAACGAATAAATAAACATAGAAAAAAATCATCGGGTCATTCGATCAATAATGTTATAAATTGCTCCGTCTGATTGTAAAGGGAATTGAACGAATATATTTTTAAAGACGACTTACACCGTTTCGTGAAACAATTTCGCGAAAAGGGTAAAAAAAAGGGTAAGTCGCAGCGGGGCCGTTCGCCGTAGCGCAGTGAACGGTCTGACCCTTCACAAAACATGTCATAATTCTGTCAATTTTTGGTATTTTTACAAAATCAGTTGTCCAGATTAAAGTTACGATCTTAGGCTATAAAATGATACGATAAAAAAAAGAGAAGCTCGCCCTCGCGACGCTCGAAATCTTCGCGAGCGCGAAAAATGTGTGGATTTGGCCACATCGGAAGAATTTCGAGCCGGACAGCGGTTTCGATTCCTCGACGAGGGGATCGGAGCAGCGACAAAAAAAAACGTACCGAATCGTTCAAAAGGAAAGCATACCCTGAGGCCGTGCGGGATACCATCTTTTTCTTCTTTTTTGTCCGTGTGTTTTTTTTTACGGGACCCGAGTTTTTGTTCTCGTTCACTCGGTTCGCGTGTTGACCGCAGCAGTGCCGCGCGGATCTCAAGGTGACCTCTCCGCGAATGGATCGACGTTTATTGGCGGCACGTCCCGGGGCGACTCGTTTCTTTTTTGCTTGCGCCTTTTTCTTTTTCGCTAACAGCAGCTGATATGTCAGTGCAGCGAAATTTTTGTGGTCACAACGCGGCCGCAAGTTCGTGTGGCGCGTAACGAGCCGCCATGGCAGCAATCGCTTCAACAACAATAATAACAACAACGATGACAACAATAATGACAACAACGGATAGAACAACGGCAACAATAAGAGGGACGTCAACGATAACAAGATCAACGTGAACAAGGGCAACGACGGCGACAACAAGAACAACGGTAACAACAACAACCACAACAACAATGAAAACGACAACGACGGCAATGATAACAGGATCAACGAGAACAACAGGAATTACAGAGACAACAAGAACAACCGCAACAACAACAACAACAACAACAACAACAACAACAACGACAACGACGACGACGACGACAACTACAACAAGAACAATGATAGCATCAACAGCCAGAACAACGACAATGATAAGAGCAATGACAACTCAGATAAGACAAATGAAAACAACGACAATGACAAGAACAACGACAACAATAAAAACAGCATGAACAACGACAACAACAACAAGAACATCGACAACGACGAAGAGAATAACGTCAACAACGATAAAAACAACGAGCGCAATCAACGCCAACAACAATGAAAACAACAACAACGGCAACGATAACAAGATCAACGAGGATAACAGGAACAACGACAGGGACAAGAAGAACAACCACAACGCCCACAACAATGTAAACAACAACGACGGCAACGATAACAAGATCAACGAGAATAACAGGAACAACGACGAGGACAAGAAGAATAACCGCAATAAAAACAATGACGACAATAGCAGGAAAAACAACAACGACAAGAGCAGTGAAAACTACAAAGAGCATAATGAAAGCATCAACAGCAAGAACAACGACAATGACAAAAGCAGTGACAACTCCAATAAGACAACTGAAAACAACGACAACGACAATGACAACTATAACAAGAACGACAACAAGAATAACATGAACAACGACAGCAACAAGAACACCGACAATGACGAAGAGAACAACGCCAACAACAAAAACAACAACAACAACGACCGCAATGAACGCCAACAACAACAATAATAACAACGGCAGAAAACGGGAGCAAGAACAACGACGAGAAGAGCAGAGACAACTACAACGAGAACAATGATAAGGACAACAACAAGACCAATGAAAACGATAACAAAAACAACGACGATGAGATCAATGACAACAACAACAAGAACAACATCAACGAAACCAACAATAACGACGACAAAATACCGGGAAACCACAAACACAAACCCAACAATGATAACTTAATCGAATCAAACTCATCCGTAGCCTGTTGGACAATCGCGCCGAAGAGCGACCCTAAGGGGAGGGAGGATACCTTTGGGCGAGACAACAATTAGTTGGTTATCATGTTTTTTTTTAAGCAAAGATTTCTTTACTAGTTTTGAGACTTAGGATATGTTTTCTTGCTACTTTTGGCTGTTACATGGTATTTTTTATTATTAAAAATGGCGGAGGTTTGGCACGGTCTTCTAAAGTGCATTTTTCAAAACTAGCGTGACGGATAGCTGAAAAATGAATCGCTCGATTTTGATGAAATTTGGTATAAATATTTTTAACTGTATTGTCTAAAACATAAGCCTAAAAGTTTTTATTAATTAAAAAAAGGTTTTTTGTTTTCATTGCAAAATGTAGCCATTTTTGCGGATAATTCAATCTTTTGGTTTCAAAGCGTACCATTTTATCGATTTTCAAATACTGCTCACTTTTTCTTGGTTCATATTCTGCGCATGAGTGTTAATGAGCGAAAAATTTTCGTTCCTCTCTTTCGGATTAGTTCCTCCAACGCTACGTGTCACGCCGTCTGACAACATCCGCCAAAACCCGTTTAGAAGACCGTGCCATGTCTCCGCCATTTTCAAAGATTAATACAAATTAAACAAATACCATGTAACCGCCAATAATAGTTATACAACCTTCTTTTTAAAAAAATGAAAATCAACAGTTTTTTCTTCGTCTAAAGGTACCTCCTCCCTCAGGATGTCCTCCGTTATCATTGAGCGGATCTACCTATTTTTCCCAGGACTGGATGTTTTTACTCGATCTCTTGCATACGTTTTTTTTTAAGTTTCCTGATCGCACCCCGTGTTTGTGTGTGCCTGGGGGGAAGAGGTGACGGGGAAAGGTCACGCTGTGTTATGGAACCCGACATCATCTTGTCTCTTCATGCTCGTCGAAGCGCGTCCGAAAGTTCTGCCGATACGCATACACGAGCGAGAGAGGAAAGTGCGACGAGGGCATTGGAGGGGGGCGGGACTGGCTCTTTCCCTCTCTAGCTCACGACCCCTTCCTCGGCCTTTCACGGGAGTCCGAGTAATTATATTGTTACCGTCATCAAGACATCAAGCCTTTTTCTTGCTGGAGTCGCCCAGTGCTCGACACCAGGGAATCGACTTGTGCTCGACTTTTTTTGTTTCTCCTCAATGACTTCGTGGTACCTTTTCTTGACTCCGCTGCTCTCTCTCTCTCTCTCCCCCTCTCTCTCTCTCTCTCTCTCTCCTCAAAGTTCGGGACGATTGGAACATCACCAACGTGTTCGCCATCATCCAGATCACGTATTTTGTCCTTTTGCAGTCTTGCACTTGATCCCACATTCCTCGCCATCTTCGATCCCCACCGGATAAGCCCCTCGCATTAAATTTGGCAGCGTACACTCTCGGGAATTATTTTCCGAAAGGTCCAAACGGGACGCGTCATAATGTAATAGTTTTATGTACTTTTTAACATATCAATATTTCATAAGGGTGCCTAATAATATTGGCCAAGGCTGTATGTATCTTTTCTTCTTGTGATATTTTTATTAAAACATCTTTGTTTCGAAGTAACGGCATGAAACGAATGAGACAAATCGTCGACTATCAACGAAAAATGGCGATACAAAGAAATTTTGGAAAAAAATGTGGTAGGTATTCGGAAGTGAGGCTCCTGCTAGAATCAAGTTAATTTCTGGATGTTTGTTTGGGTTTGTATAACCCAAACAAACCCAAACAAAAATTAGCTTGATTCTAGCAGGAGCCCGGCTTTCCGGTATTCAGCAAAAATCTAAAAAAACTGTAGTCTCTCCAAAATAACAAAATACAACTGTTTACTTCTTAGATTAAATATCCCAAACCTCACAGTTTTCGAGTTACACCGCACTATGCCGGCTTTTCGGAAACCTGCTGTTTTTTTCAAGAAAAAACTAAACAACATTCCGAAAAAATAAGCGGAAAATTAAAAGAAAACGAAACTAAAGCTAACGGCGTCCCTTACTTAGATTACTTTTTTCAAAAGGCCAGCACGCGATTTTGCAAAGTGCAAAAATCATGAAAAACCGGAATATTCAAAATGACGTACCGAGTATTCAAAAAACGCAAAAATAAAAGGCCAAATGAAGCTGGCTTTGTTCGCTTCAAAACCCCGTATGATAAATTGGTTTACGATTGTTTTTCGCCGAGATATTCGAATTTTTGTCCGGATAGAACATCTACATGGTGCCTAATACTTTTGGCCTTTATATATACACTGCCGGCCGAAACTTTGAATACATCAGTTGAAATTTCTTGCCGCACTAAACGTTAGATAGTGGACTAAAAAATGGAGATAATCAAATTTCCCAAGAGGCCTTTTAAAGAGGACAAAAATTTGCCTTCATTTTGCCTGTTTAGACATTTTTTTACAATTTTTTTTTGGCTCGGTACGCCTTCTTGAAAATTGCTGTTTTTCAGATTTTTTTTCGCATGTCTAAATCTGCCCGCATAACTGCTGGCGAATTTTAATGCTCGTTTTCATCAAAAACTACCTTTATATTTTTTATAAAGTTTCGTACGATTTTTTTCGCCCCGTAGTATTGCATTTTTAGCTAAAAAAGACATGTTTTAGAAAAATAGGCGTAGGGCAATAACTATGGGGTTTCACAGAAAATGTCAAGAAGATAAAAAGTTGTATAGATTCACACTGGAGTAGTGAGAATTTTTGGAATTTTCTTTTGCATTTTTTTTATGATTGTTTCTGACTGACAGACGTAATTGCCTATTTTTTTGCGTTAAATAACAAGTTAAAAATTTAAAAAAATTTCTTCTTAATATTTGGTCTCAAACCCTATAGGTGTTGAGACAAAACAACTCAACCGAAGATGATTCTCCAAGTTCTAGTCGAAAAAATTGTTAAAATAATATTTAAAAAAATACTGAAACAATTATTGAAATAAGTTTTAAAATTGAAAAAGTAAACAAACTTTTTTCTTGATAGATTGTCCTAGACTCCATCATTCCCAAATGGAGCCCCTCCGTCCATCAGAGTCCCGATCGTGAAAAAAAATATTCAAAAAAAATTCTGTAAAAATTCTGTCTACTCCAGTGTGAAACTATGCAACTTTTTACCCTCTTAACATTTTCTCTGAAACCCCACAGTTCTTGAACTACGCCTATTTTTCTAAAAAATGTCTTTTTTAGCTAAAAATGCAATACTGGGGCGAAAAAGAATCGCACAAAAGTTCTAAAAAAAGGAAAATGTAGGTTTTCATACCCTCTTTAAGTTTGTCATGGAAAAAACGAGTGAAGATATTTGCCAGAAGTTATGCAGGCAGTTTTAGACGTGAACAAAAAAAAACTGAAAATAGCCATTATAAAAATAGCGTACCGGGCGCAAAAAAATTAGAAAAATTTTTCTAAAAAAGCAAAATGGAGATAAATTTGTCCTCTTTAAAACGCCGCTTGGGCAATTTGATTATCTTTATTTTTGAGTCCGCTGTCTATCTTTTAGTGCGGCAAGAAATTTCGACTGGTGTACTCAAACGTTTGACCGGCAGTTTAAGGGGTAAGGCCACTGTAACGGCCCAAAAAAAAAGGTTTTTTCACTAATTTTTTGCTCCCGAAATTGAAGGTATTTGAAAAAAAACTTTTAATGGTGTTATCGGGCATACATTAAACTTTATTATAAAATTTTTTTACAGTAAAAAAAAAACAAAATGGCGGTTCCACAGCTATCTTCCCGGGACATGTTTTGCTTCCAGGGCTCCGCGGCACGCAGCACCACTGGTGCACTTTTGAATCTAGAACAAAAAAAAAACATTAATCTAGAGGGCTATAGCTAGAGAATGTCGATCGGATTTTAAAAAGTATCAATTTTTGTGGATTTGGCGTGCGTTTGAAAAAAAAATTGATTTTTGACGAAAAAAACGGCAAGTTTTTTGTTAATAAAAAATCAATAAATAAAGTTCTTGAAAATTCCGATCGACATTCTCAAGATAATGTAAATGTTCACATCTGGTTAAAATTTCAAGTAAAAAAAATGAAAATTGTTCGAGTTATGCTGCGTGCCATTTTGAAAAACCATGTTTCGAGAAAAACGCGTTTAAAGTTTTGCGAATAGTTTTTTATTGGAAAAAATTAAAAAAAGAAGTTAAAAGGATTTAAACTATTTTTAAACTAGAGGGTTTAAACTATTTTTTAAGCCAATAAAAAAAAATCGATTTTTCAAAAAATTTACAGTGGCCTTACCCCTTAAATACACACATACATAATTTATTTGATAATTTTTTGCTCTAGTCAACGCGAATATTTATTATACTTAAATTACGTTAAATTAAAAATTGAAAAATCTTCCTCCCAACATTTTTATTTATTTTTTATTTTTGTCTTTCTCGATTACCTCGTGGCAGAAACGATTTGCAGTAATTACGGTCAGCTAGACTCGGAGGGTGTGGGGTAACACTCCCATTATTGAACTAACACCTAAGAAGGGGGGAGAGGACGTAGTGCAGAGCCGGTTCGGAAAATTCCGTTAACTAAAAAAAAAAAAAAAAAAAAAAAAAAACATTCATCGACGCTGCTCGTAGCTCTGGCGGCATAAAGTCACGCGAGACTTTCCATGCGCGATACTCCCGCGCAATCCGGAATCTTATTACCGGGGCTTTATTCGTCCCTCGTGCCTATATTCGTTAAGTAACGCGAAGCGTAGCTCGTATGTAATACATTTAATGTGTTGTACACGTTTGCGGATAAGTGCTCCCGATGTGTGTTACGCACGCGCCTTACGGAATTGCGCACCGGATCATGTCTGATTTATTTTAAATCACCGATATTTCATCGATTCTGGACACGGTGACTTTTTTTGTGGATTTGAAAAATATATATTCTATTTATACGAATATTTTTATTATTATCGTCTCATATTGTCGACAGAAAAATGGAAGGGCCACGGTGTGTTATTAAGGGGTTACCCCCGTTGTGATTTTGAAAAAATCGATTTTTTTTATTGCATTTTTTTTGAAGTATAAGTATCTGAGAATATGTCCTGAAAATTTCAAATCGATCCGAACAAAATTGACTGAGATATGAGCGTTGAAAAAGAAGAGTCCGTTGTGTAAACGACCGGAAATTGAAACTTTAAACGCGTTTTTCTCAAAATGGCATTTCTGAAGTCGGTGACCAAGATTACTCGAACACTAATGAACCGATCTTCTTGAAATTTTGCAGGCTTATTTAATACATAAAAATGTAGTCTTTAATCGTTCGATTTTTTTTTTTCGAAAAAAATGGCTGTTTTATAGCCAAAAACAGCCGTTTTTTTTTCGTTAAAATCGATCCATTAACTTTGACTGTCAGCCATTTTGTGAAAAATGAATATTTTTTAAAATCCTTTGATTAAAGACTAGTTTATACTTATATTTGACTAAATCCATCCGCATTTTTTTTTCAGATGATCCACTTCGCCGCAATGTTGGTCACCGCAAACCGTGTATATAAAAACATTATTTCATTGACGGCCATTTCCCACTAAACAATGTAATATTTTTCAATAAAAAAATTACTGAAAGTTCTTCAAGATGTGTTCTTTAAGATGGTATATTGATCGATTAAAAAAGTTTTGTAGTTTTCTTTAAAAAAATTCATGAAAAAGGCCTTTTTTGCGCTACAAGTGGGGGTAACGCGTTGAAAATTAAACTATCGAAGAATAATTGTTTGTTATATTAAGAGGTCTTCTCACTTTAGACGATAAAAATTTATAATATGGATATGGATATAAAAGTTGTTACACTTAATAAATACACTTTCGAAATACATAAAAACAATTTTTTTATGTATTTATGTAACCCAAACAAACTTTAAACGAATTTTTCTCGAAACAACGTTTTTCAAAGGCTTGTTGATAAAATCTTCGAAACTACTGAACCGATCCTTATGAAATTTGCATCACATATTCTTTACAACTATAGCTCCAGTGCATATCGACTATTTTTCTAAATTTTGATATTTACTATATTTTTGTACCAAAAACTATTTTAAAAAACACGTTTTTTTTTTTTTTCGAAAAATATTCGCCATTTTGTTTTCTTGCATATATAAAAAATCGTACGATATGCGCTATAGCTGTTAACATACTAAATATAAAACCGTTTGATTTTTTTGTTTCGGATGATCCATCTCCGAGATTTCATCAACAGCGCAGACCTACCATTTTTTCAGGACATTTTTTTAACTACTATTTTCGTCTATAAATAGTGACTTAAATAAATATATTTTTTTTAAAGTATTAGGAAAGTGTATTCATCAAGTGTAACAACTTTTATATAAATATCTATAATATAAACCGATTTAAAAAATCATGAAAATAGCCTTTTTTAGCGTTTATAGTGAGAAGACCCCTTAATTATATGTGTGTGTGTGCGCCTGTGTGTAAAATATTTGATTATACATTTATTTCGCACATGTAAATAGCCAAGGCATGTAGTTAATGAAACTTGATGACCTGAAAGTTGATTTATTGTCAATTGATATTTTGGTTTATTAAATGTTAACTGTTCGAATTATTTTTGATCATCGATATTCCACCGATTCTGGACAGGGTAACATTTTTTTATTGATAGAAAAATGTATATTTTACGTACTGGAATATTTTATTTATAAGCGTGCCATATAGTCGGTAAATAAATCGCAGGCCTTGGATATTATTAAATCAAATGGTCGTAATATAAGGATACGATTAAACCAATTCAATAAATAAATAATTAAATTGACAATAAAAATTAAGTAATTGATGAATAATTTTTCGTAACATTATCATAATATTAATTATACATGATGTACATAAAACACTTCGAGAATCTGATTGGGAAAATAGTAAACGAGGAAGCGAATGCGAGGTGAAACGAAAGGCAAAACGACAATATGGTATAAGTTAAAAATAAGAACATTTTTGTATGGGGGAACGTGTATGTAGGTGGGCCTTCTATGTGTAAACACCCTGAAGGGGTATTCCTGAGATAATAAATACCACTACTATTAATTATACATGTGTATAAATATATATATGTAAAATAAACAATAATCAAATTTACCTCTCATATGTAAATATGAGATTATAGTTAATGCAACATAATCGGCCTTGCTATTTATTACATGTATATTGGGATATTTTGTTTATTAGGATAGGGGAAATAGGCCACCTTTCACTTTTTAAATCTGTTGTCATAATAATTGTAAAACAAATATGTACAAATTGTTCGTATAATAAGCTTGTATGTGCGCTTGTAAGTATATATGTATATATATATATATATATATATATATATATATATATATATATATATATAAATGACTGTAATTATTTAGCACTAAAAAATATATCTCGATGTTAATTTATTTTATAATAGAACAAATTTAATAACGGCTCATATTTTGCCGATTTAGCTGCCTCGTAGTTTTCCCCAGACTGGCGATCTAAAAAAAGAAAAAAAAATCCAGATGAACTAATGGTCTCGAGCAGGGGGGAGAGAGGAGTTCAGGTATCGTAATTGCCACAACTAAAGAGTGAGTAATACGCTTACGTATCTATAGCACCTTTACTACCGCGCTCTCTTCCACGTCCTATATATACGTAAATATGGGGCACTCATACCCAACTCACTCGGCTCGGAACGAACGTTTGAAATTTTTAACAATTTAGAACCAGTTTTCAGTCCCATAGAAGATTTATTGTAGACGATGTTTTTCAACAAGGTTTCGGCAATTTTATATACATTTTTTTGTAGTTAAATTATATTTATAATGCTTTTTCAACAGAAAATATTAACATTTTTGTTTCTTACTATTTGTCAACGATCGATTTGACCATTTCTACGAATATTCCGGTGTTGTGATTTTATAAGACTTTTTCAATTATAAATTTAAGCGATTTTCTTCATAATCATTTTTCAACTAGACGTTAATTAATTTTGTAACCATTTTTCGTTGACAATGGTAACACCTTTTCTTGGACGATGTTTTTCAACCAATAGTTTGATAATTTTATAAGATTTTTTCAGTTACAAATACAAACAATTTTCCATATAATAATTTCCTAACTAGACGTTAATTAATTTCGTGACAATTTTTTCATCACCAGTGGTAACGATTTTTCCGCGACCAATAATGTTTTATAAACTTTTTGGACCAATAATTCAATAATTTTATAAGAATCCGTTGCCGATTTTTATAGCCGTTTTTTCGTTAAAAATGGTAATCCTTTTTTCGCAACGTTATTCTTGTAATAATCATAAAATAATTTTATGAGAATTTTTTAGTTCCTCCATCGTTTTTAGCAACAATGATTGCAACCCTATGAACAAAGACATTCCTAACATTGGTCAATGTTTAAATATAATAAATTTTCCACACGATGACAATGAATTGTTGTCCCTGCTCGTGCGAATTGACACGAAACGACCACTACACGGTTCCCCACGTGCGCCAGTAGGTGCTCTTTTTTTTCGTACCTATATACTCGGCCACAAACTTAAATATTACCTGGCATACGTGTAAAGCGCTCCCGATGCTTGGGTACGAGAGCTAGCTATGACGAAATTGAGAGGCCGTAAAGTAATATAACTTTCCGGTAATTGCGGCAATGCTGCAATTCAAAGTTTCACGCTTTGACTCTATATCTCCGTCTCTCTCCTCCCCTCTCACTCTTTATGCATATAATCTTCAGTTGCGTGCTGTGTATCGATTATAAAAGAAAAACCTCTTAATCACAGCTACACTTTCTTCGAGGTTCGAGGCTTTTTCGTAAGTTTCCAAGCTACGCCGTCCACGTTACGAGCAAAGAAAAATGTATTTTCCGTACTTCCCTTCACGCCCATTTGTTTACGTGCGTGAGTTGCACGATTCCCGTCGTTGATTTACGCGCCGTGGTTCCGCTCTGTGAACTTTGCATAACAATTTTAACGGCTCACAATTCGAAAGGAGGCAGTATTGTTTGTTCTCCCCGCAAATCCCGAAAGAATGAATCCTTGACCTTGCGTGTGCTCCAGAGCATTTTTTAGGATATTTTTTCCACTAGAGGGGCACAGGGAAACTGCGAAAAGCCTGTGCCGACACTGTTGGTTACTTTTTCACTGGATTCCCTCAGCGTTTAGCATCGAAAATCATTGAACATCAGCGAGGGACCAAGGGGTCACCCATCCGAGTATTTCGAAGGGAGGCAGTATTGTTTGTTCTCCGCGCAAATCCCGAAAGAATGAATCCTTGACCTTGCGTGTGCTCCAGAGCATTTTTTAGGATATTTTTTCCACTAGAGGGGCACAGGGGAAATGCGAAAAGCCTGTGCCGACACTGTTGGTTACTTTTTCACTGGATTCCCTCAGCGTTTAGCATCGAAAATCATTGAACATCAGCGAGGGACCAAGTGGTCACCCATCCAAGTATTTGGAAGGGAGGCAGTATTGTTTGTTCTCCCTGAAAATCCCGAAAGAATGAATCCTTGACCTTGCGTGTGCTCCAGAGCATTTTTTAGGATACTTTTTCCGCTAGAGGGGCACAGGGAAACTGCGAAAAGCCTGTGCCGACACTGTTGGTTACTTTTTCACTGGATTCCCTCAGCGTTGAGCATCGAAAATCATTGAAAATCAGCGAGGGACCAAGGGGTCACCCATCCGAGTATTTCGAAGGGAGACAGTATTGTTTGTTCTCCGCGCAAATCCCGAAAGAATGAATCTTTGACCTTGCGTGTGCTCCAGAGCATTTTTCAGGATATTTTTTCCACGAGAGGGGCACAGGGAAACTGCGAAAAGCCTGTGCCGACACAGATGGTTACTTTTTCACTGGATTCCCTCAGCGTTGAGCATCGAAAATCATTGAAAATCAGCGAGGGACCAAGGGGTCACCCATCCGAGCATTGGCCCCGGCCATCGCTGCTCAACAGGAGCCATTGAACTGCTTATTAGAATGCCCATTGCCAAAAAGAACGATACCATTGTGGGGATGCCGTGTAATCATCGCATCAATCAGGGACGCCGTCAACATCATCGAGGAGAAACTGGAGCCAAAGGCTACCGAAGAAGAGCAAAGTCATTTTGGCTCACCGGCATTTAACGAAAGAGTACCGAACAAATGGAAAAAGAACTCGGGATGTTGGTGGAAGAAATGCCAGGCTTGGGAGCCGCGTGGAGCCATGACGCGTCCATGGTTGCGTTGGCGGTGATCGAGGAGGCGCGCCGGAGAGGCCCCCAAGCAAAGAGGAACGACAAGGATACCGGGGTTAATGCCGCGATCCGGTTCAGGGGGCAACCTCGCGGTGCTCGCGTTGAAAACAAGGCCTGCTCACGCTCTGCTTGCCTGAGCTCGTACACAGCCTGTGCCCTCAGTCGAGATCAACAACACGGCCGATCTTCCCATCTCACTGACCCGCGATCAATGACCCAACCAGAATACTTTACAGCTGTTCCCTCGATTCGTTTCCAAGCTCACGCGTTGCCAATCCAACGTATCTGCTTTATTCGAAACAGCCCGAAGCGATGCCGTTTGATAAATAAAATGGCAGGCTTCCAATCTTTCGATGAACAGTCATTAGTAGTCTTTGATATTGTTGGGAACAAGCATCAGTGGGCGTCTGAAGCGGTACCAGCCCAAACCCATATCAACCCAAACACAGCCAGGTAAACCCAAACAAACTGGTTGGCTCTCTGATCGTCCAATGACCTTCAACGGCGCTGGGTGACGATTAGGTGAAGATGAGAGGTTGATGCATATATTCTGGACAAACTAAAACTCTTTCTTTATCATCATCGATGGGCTTCCGTGATGGCGTGACCAATCTGCGGCTGTCGCGAGTTTCCTGCTGCTCCATTGGACACAGCCCAAAGATATGCCTTGAGGTTAATAAAATGACGAGCTTCCAATGAGCTGACGAACGATCATTGGGAGTCGTTGGTGCTATTGGGAATAAACATCGGTGGAAGTGGAGCGGTATTAGCCTAAACCAACGTAAACCCAAACGATGCCATGTAAACCTAAACAAACTGATTGCCATTAGGCGTGGATGATAGGTTGGGCATATGTCCCAAGCAAAGCAAAACTTCTTCTCTACCATCAGCCCCGGGCTTCCAATGACCTTCAATGGCGCTGGATAAAGATTCGGTAAGGATCATAGGTTGATGCACCCATGTATATATGTCCGTTGTTGGGGCACATGTCCTCGGGTTAATGACGAGCGTCGCTCGCCAGACAGCGGGCGTGAGCTCACAGCGAGAAGAAAAACGAGGCGAACGACCTCTCTCGTCCTTCTCGCGGACGTTGTACCGATTTTTTCTCTCTCGCTCGCCGCTTCTTTCTTCGTTGGCCGCTTGCACTATCCGTCGTTTTCATCTGAGCCCGCGGCCAACTTTTCTCCGCTCGCGAGTTTGGTGCCGTGGGGTCGAACGCAAATAATGGCTACACAGCGATGCAGCCTTGTACACGTATGGTGTACCATCGTGTAGGCCACATATAGCATCCGGTGCACTTCTTTGGTGTCCCCATCTTTGATTCTCCCACTCGATGTTCCTCGTTCCCTTTTTTCTCGTTCCTCTTTCGTCCTCTGGTTCGATTTTATGGCCGCCGTATTCCCATCGATGTTCGTTTGTTAGCCACCTCTCTGTCTCTTTTCCCGCGGTCACCGATGTCCCGGATACTCGTCCGATGCGGATTTTAATTGCAGCTCGATACGTTGATGCACTTATTCCAGATGACTGGAATAAGTGACGACGCTTGACGACTTGCGAAGATGAAGACGTTTGGCTTGGGAGTTGCCAAAAGGTAGGATATGATTGATCAGTTGAGAAGCCCGAAACAGCACGATCAGCCGGGCATCTGAATGGTTGATCATACGGAAGCAGTATGAACAGCTATCCAGGCATCAGCTGCTAGGTCATGAACCCTGCGGTTCCAGAACCGTTGATGGCACACGGAATGATCAATGGTTCTGGATGGCCCAGGGCAACTGGCAACCCTCACTGAGGCTCCAACTTTCCAGCGCTTGTGGAGTCGTCTTCCATCCAGGATGGACAACTCTGGAGGATGAAAGAAGTCTGGCTACACGACGTGAAGATCGCGCAACCTTGAAGACTGACAATCGGCGTTGGATTTAGGCTACTGCGGATTTCTCTGGCAAAGTAACCGGGTCTGCTGTCCATCAACAAATGGATGTCCCAACCAGTGATTGACTTCGAATGATGATAGAAGTCTGGCTATGTGATGACAACTTCGCGAAGCTTTGGAGGCCGGTCATCGAAATTGGGTCTGCTCTCCATCATTAGATGGATATTCCAACCGGTTGCAGCTAATGTTGATTCCGCGAAACCAGATCAAATCGAGGCAAACTCCAAGCAGATCGCCTAGCAGTTTTCTCACATCAGCCACAAAAAGCCAATCAAAAACAAACCCGAACAACGATGCGAAGTACAGCAAACTGCATGATTCGCGGCTAAATGTTTCGATTGGCTCTAAGCAACCATTGACCCAACTCATTCCATCAATGACTCCATCGTCGACGATCCAGTCCTTACTCGCGGCTTCGAATGATCGACGCTGTTGCGGTCTTTCCGCATCGCCGACTCTTCAATCCAGCTTAATACCCATGCAATCGATCGCTCCGCTGGATGACTCTCTTAATTGTGATTCGAGGCAATTCCGAGAGGTTTTTTCGCGTCGATTGCACAATGCGTCTAATTGCCAATCGTGAATCATGGACCACAAGCCGGGGGCAAGATCCTTCTCCCCCCCCCCGAGACCGTTGGTGTCGTCGCCGCCTCGGAATCTTGGCCGTTTTTTGTCTACCTCAATCGCGAGTCATTGGTTTCGAGTGGAGAAGGCGTTCGAAGAAATGCCAGCAAGGATGCGGGAACTTTCGGAACAGCCGGACGAGCGGTCAACGCTGATCGGACCCTCGTCATGCGGTGGGGGAGATACCGCGGTCTCGCGGTTATCCGCTCTTACCCTACAGCGTTCAAGGTCACGACGTCTCCTCTTCACAATCAATTCGCCAGTTTATTTACAAACGTCGAGGTCTTCCTCGGACAATGGCGTTCCACCGTTGATACCGTTTACTGTGTCTTTTTCTTTCCCACATTAACCCAAACAAGATTCGGAGTGTCGTAGATCGGAGGCATGTGAACTGCGATGACTCTTCTACGCTTTCGTGACCTTGGACGTAATTGTCTCATGGAAAGCAAATCATTCTCTTTTGCGCGGAGAAAAGGTGACCTTCGACTTCGCAAATTGTTGATTGAAAACGACCTGCAATGGTTGGTTTGTTTACAGGCCGTATTGTAATGTAGAAAAAGTCCTCAAGGCTGGAGTTCTCTCCCTTTTGTTTTATAGAGCTCTGCCTCAAAATTACATGAAAAATTGAACTGCAAAAATGGTATCTTTTTGGTGAAAAATACTTGAAAAGTAATGGAAAATGGGACAATTATAACTGTCGACAGGATTTCTTTTACTGATACAAAAAGCTGCTTTATTTTATATCCGCACGGGTGGACTTTCCTCCCTGGGTCCCACAGAGCACTGCCCAAGAATTACATAGAAAATTGAATTGCAAAAATTGCACCGTTTCACTGAAATATACTTGAAAAATGGAACTGTAAAAATGGTACCTTTTCACTGAAACATACTTAAAAAGTGGGGAAACCATTGGATCATCATCGCTGATTAGCACGATTTTTTCCCCGGATACGAAACATAGGTGGTCCCTTTTCTATCCTCATGGGTGGATTCTTCTCCCCTGGGTGCCATAAATCGATGCCCAAAAATTCCATAAAAGGGTACTTTTTTCCCTAAAGAATAATGGAAAAATAGTGGAAAGAAATTGCCGCCTTATCGATCCTCGATGACGGACTAATCTGCCATGGTCGCCGTTGAGCGCTGCCCAAGAACCGCATAAAAATTGGCACCGCAAGTATGGGTCTTCACAGCGAGAGATAATCGAAAGAATGGGGTTATCGATCAATCTCAAGTGCAATATTCATTGAGACATCGAATTAATCGGCGGCTCGAGGTCGTTTATTCGCGAATAAGCCGAGCGTAGGATCGGGGATAAATGCGTTTGACCATTGACAATCGAGTCCCCCGGCCGTGAGTCATGAAACGCGCGAGTTCCGAGTACCAGTAGTGGGAGTATGACAAATAGGGGTATTGGCTGTTACGAGTGAGTGAGGCCAGAAAGGTGGGGACAGCGGGAAGACGGGTCAAATAGTGTCAACTCCGGTATTTAACAACATTTGTGCAGGGTACGAAGCCTCACTCTCCTTCCCCCTCCTCAGCCTCGTGTCAAGGGCCTCGCGCCCACCAAGGGGGGGGGGGGGGGAGAGAGAGAGAGAGAGAGAGAGCGAGACAACAATCATTCGTGTTGCGTCGACATCCCTCCATGCCGAAAAATCAATTGATGGGGGCTGAAATATCGATTGGACTATTTTTTAAACCCGATAAACTATCAACTTCCTCGCCACTCTTGCCAAGCACAGCAGCTGAGGTGAAAAAAAGGTTTCAAGAAAACAAATAGTACATTGAAACTTCAGTTATACATTTTTTAAGGGGTACATTGAAAGGGGTACATTGAAACAATGTTTTTAAGGGGTACATTGAAACAAATAGTACATTGAAACTTCAGTTATACATTTTTTAAGTCAGTACATTGAAACTTTAGTTATACATTTTTTAAGGGGTGCATCAAATATGACGAATAAGTGAGAATAAACTAGAAGTGAAATACAGTATGTATCTGAAACTCTTTAACATTTGAAAATGGCGATTGGTGCATAATTCGCGATGTTTTTAAATAGCAGTCCCCCTATTGTGTTAATGTTTGGTTTCCCAATCGAAAATTTGATTGGTAATAATTGAGTAATGAGCCAACTCAAGTTTTCGAATTTGCGTTTTGAAGTTTTGAATTTCTGTTTTGAAGTTAAAAAATCATGAAAATAGCCTTTTTTAGCGTTTAAAGTGAGCCCTTAAATAAAAAGGCCTCACTTTAAACGCTAAAAAAGGCTATTTTCATGATTTTTTAAAATAGGTTTATGTTATAAATATTGATATAAAAGTTGTTATACTTAATAAATACACTTTCGAAATACAGTAAAAAAAATATATGTTTTTATGTAACCCAAACAAACTTTAAACGTGTTTTTCTCGAAACAATGTTTTTCGACGGTTTTTCGAAGCCGTCGAAATTTTAACCACATATTCTTTACAACTATAGCTATGGCGCAGATCAAGGATTAATTTTTTTTCCAAAAACGGTGACAACACGTTTTTTTGTTTTTCGAAAAATATCCGCCATTTTGTTATTTTTGCATATATCGAAAATCGTATAATATGCGCCATAGCCATTAACATACTGAATCTAAAACAAAAAGTAAAAAAGACATCTTTTTAACTAACATTTTCATCTATAAATGTGCTTCGAAAGTGCATTTATTAAGTGTAACAACTTTTATATCAATATATTTAATATAAACCTATCAAAAAAATTAATGAAGCCTTTTTTAGCGTCTAAAGTTGTTGACATTTGCCTTAAATTCAATGTGGACATGAAAAATTAAGGATATGAATAACGAAAATTGTTCATAATATTAATATAATTATTCGTATTTATAGATGTAATTACTTATACATAAATTCATTTTGTTATGTATACATATATATTGCTATAAAATATAATTGCAGTGTAATTTATCAATCTCTCCGCATTATAAATATGATTCATTGTTACCAAACACCGTTAATAAGTAAGGAACAAAGATATCAAAAAATTTGATTTTCAAAAACCGAGGTTCAGTTTCTTTTTCCCTCGCCCAAATTCTTGTCACGTATTTGAAAAAAAATGATTCGGCTGCTCGAAAAACAATGTGAAAAAACGACGTTGCTGTACTCAACACAAAGTTTATCATTTTTTTTAAATTATGACATCAATATAAATTTATATAAATTTGATAACATGATAATAATAATGATTATTATCATTATTATTATTATTCATAACAATAATACTAATTATCCTAATTTTTATTGCTATTCATAACAATAATAATAATAATTTTTGTTATTGTCATTATAAATAATAATATTTATTGGTATTATATCATCAATAATGATTATCAGTATTCCTAATAACAATACTAATGATGATTATTTTTATTATTATATACATGTGCATATACACCCCGACTCACGACACATTAAATTGAAAACAAAAATCATTTAAATTAATGAAATAAAAAAAAGTTTTGTTTTCTTCGTTCATCTCGTACCTTGCTATACCTCGTTACATTGTCCAATTATATTGCAGCAAATTTTCCTTTTCGACGGCATGCCGTATATCTGCTGTCACACGCCCTTCGTCACACGAGCTCCGCCGTTCTTCATCTTCCTCGTTCATATCTCGTCTCTGTCCTCTCGCTAACTCTCTCTCTGTTGTTCGCACTCGCGCGCGCGCAGTGTCCGATAATACGCTGTGTGGTCAATCTCCGTGAGCGACTCGCAACAGCATCGTGGAATATATTAGCCGTGTACGTGTTTGGTTTAACTGACGATCGCAAAGGATGAAAACGAGAAGACGATTGGGGGGTGGGGGAAAGGCCGTACGGTAAGGTGGAGGGGTGCTGAGGGGGCAAAAGGAAAAAGGTGGAAAAAACCAACAAACAGTAGGGAAAAACATACGATGGAACTGGTTCTGCCACGTACAGTCCCTTTCGGTGTGATGCCCTTGATTATTTTTTCTCTCTCTCTCTCTCTCTCTCTTCCTCTTTTTTACATCTGCGAACCAGGGAGCGACGAAGGACGTGACTTAGACGTTTGAAATTGTGGCATACGAGCATAGGCTTTAAAAACGACATACAAGACCGGCTAAGAGCTGAGGCGAGTAATTGAGTACGTGGGAACCGGATGAGAGCTATCGTTGTTCTACACACACACACACACACACACACACACACACACACACACACACACACACACACACACACACAAACAAACAAACAAACAAACATACATACACACACACAAACACAAACACACACACACAGTCACACACACGCGCGCGCACACACACACACACACACACACACACACACACACACACACACACACACACACACACACATACAAACAAACAAACAAACAAGCACACATACACACACAAAAACACGAACACACACACACAGTCACACACACGCGCACACACACACACACATTCACACACACACACACACACACACACACACACACACACACACACACACACACACACACACACACACACACACACACACACACACACACACACACACAACACACACACACACACACACACACAGTCACACACACACACACACACAGTCACACACACACAGTCACACACACACACACACACACACACAAACACACACACACACACACAAACACACACACACAAACACACACACACACACAAACACACACACACACACACACACACTGTCGCGCGCGCGCGCGCGCACACACACACACACACAAACGCGCGCGCACACGCACACACACACACACACACACATTGCAAAGATACACAAAAGCACATGAACATCGTTTATATAGATCGGCCTTAAAGCAGTGAATCAAGAAAGAATCGAAGCGCAACAGGATCGAGCACGTGATTTACTACTACTTATGTTCGAATGCGAATACGTAGTGCTGCATCATCGATAGCTACGATACGAAGTCTTCGCAAAAGCTCTTCGCGGCACCCCTCTTGGTCACGATTTTGCCACTTTTTCTGTACACTTTGTTTGAATTTTTTAAATTTATTAACATACGAGATTTTGTTCATCAATAACAAATAAGTTGAGTTAAATTCGCTCTGAATTTTCTTGAAGTTCGTATCGCATGGTATTTTGTGTTGGAATATGTTGCAAACCTTGTCGGAGGGCAGGGCCATTTTTTAGGGGATTTCCCGAGGGGTAGACATTTTTGGATACGCGTTTTTTGTTATCTGGGGAATAGTTCGAGGTATACCGAGCAATATGTATAAGCTGCCGGCGAAAAGTTTCCGGACAAAAATTCAAAAAAGATTCTTTGCGACTTTTTTTTGAGAATTTTATAGTTTTATAGTCACGTCAATGGATTCGACCGATTTACGTGACAAAAAAAATTGGATATAATCAAATTGCGTTGAAAATAGACAAATTCAATTTTTTCCTCTCGTGAAATGTTATCATAAACCCCTTAGTTCTCGAGTAACGGTAATTAAATCGTCTGATTGTTTACCGAAAATAGGTGAAAAAAAATGTCGAAAAAAATCGGTAAAAATTATCGCGAACTCAACGAAAACCGATTCAACTTTCTACTATCTTGAGGTTTTCCTTGAATCCTTGTCGTTTTCACGTTACACGTTATCTTTCAAAGTGTCTCTTTTTTTTCAATCAAAATGTCTTTGGAAAGAAAAATCGTGCGAAGCTTAAAAAAATTGAAGCGTCACCTTCCCCCGTCATGATTCCGGTAAAAAAAATACATTTGAAAAAATTTGATGCAAACGGGCTCCACCAGAAAAGAAACAAAAAAGGATGGTCGTTTTCGGAAACGGGTACTAGGCGTAAAAAATAGTAAAATAGTAAATAGTAAAAAAAAATTTACAAAACGGAACGAAGGTGAATTCCTCCCCTTCAAAATGCCGTTTATTAAATCCATTCATGTCAATTATCGGCAAAATGGCATAAAAAAATCGTTCCAGAACTTTTTTGAATTATTCTCCGGAAACTTTTCGCCAGTAATGTGTGTGTGTGTGTGTGTGTGTGTGTATATATGTCCCTCTGTCTGCTGCAGAGCTTCTTGGCTTGCGGAACACTGGTAAATTCGCGATACAAGCCTATCGCTAATCTTGGTTGATTGCGAGAAGGCGACGTGCGCCCGTACGCGACGAGATACCGTGTAGTTCGTCACTCCGTCGCCAGGTGGCTTGCCGCGCTGGGCTTTCGCGCTAGCGAAGTCGCCCGCCCGGACCTATACAAGGCCCCTATGCTTCCTCGCGTTCGAGCTCGTATTTTTCGTGGCGTATGAAGAATCTCGGATGGAAACGTGGCTAACGAAGATGAGAAATACTGGTAAACGAGGAATAGTTGAGAGTGGAGTCTGATTATGGAATTTCGTTGTGGATAATTTATTATTATTATTACAAGTTATTTTTGTGTGGTGTGACGTGAACGCCCTAACATCCGGTAGTTAAATGTTCCGTCTAAAAAATCGCTGCTCTTGTGAACAGGAAATAAGGCAATCCCCGAACAAAATGACGATGCAGAGACTACTCAGGACCCTTCTGACGATTTACTCAAACGCTTTCGCTACGCTCGCCGCGCTGAAAGGACGAAGGTCCTGTGATCTATCCACGCTAAAGCTCTTGATGTTCCACTTTGACGACGACACTGTTGAGGGGTATTCTCACTTTAGACGCCAAAAAAGTATATTTTCATGAATTTTTTTGATAAGTTTATATTATAGATATTGATATAAAAGTTGTTACACTTAGTAAATACACTCTCGAAATACATTTTTTTTAAATTTAATTTATTTAAGTCACAATTTGTAGACGAAAATGGTAGTTAAAAAAAATTTCTAAAAAAATTGTAGGTCTGCGCTGTTGATGAAATCTCGGAGACGGATCATCCGAAACAAAAAAATCAAACGGTTTTAGATTCAGTATGTTAACGCGTTACCCCCACTTGTAGCGCAAAAAAGGCCTTTTTCATGAATTTTTTTAAAGAAAACTACAAAACTTTTTTAATCGATCAATATACCATCTTAAAGAACACATCTTGTAGAACTTTCAGTAATTTTTTTATTGAAAAATATTACATTGTTTAATGGCAAATGACCGTCAATGAAATAATGTTTTTATATACACGGTTTGCGGTGACCAACATTGCGGCGAAGTGGATCATCTGAAAAAAAAAAAAATGCGGATGGATTTAGTCAAATATAAGTATAAACTAGTCTTTAATCGAAGGATTTTAAAAAATGTTCATTTTTCACAAAATGGCGGACAGTCAAAGTTAATGGTTCGATTTTAACGAAAAAAAACGGCCGTTTTTTGGCTATAAAACGGCCATTTTTTTCGAAAAAAAAATCGAACGATTAAAGACTACATTTTTATGTATTAAATAAGCCTGAAAAATTTCAAGAAGATCGGTTCATTAGTGTTCGAGTAATCTTGGTCACCGACTTCAGAAATGCCATTTTGAGAAAAACGCGTTTAAAGTTTCAATTTCCGGTCGTTTATACAACGGATTCTTCTCTTTCAACGCTCATATCTCAGTCAATTTTGTTCGGATCGACTTGAAATTTTCAGGACATTCTCAGATACTTATACTTCAAAAAATGCAATAAAAAAAATCGATTTTTTCAAAATCGCAACTGGGAGCAACCCCTTAATGGCTATAGCGCATATCAGACGATTTTTTATATATGCAAAAATAACAAAATGTCGGACATTTTTTGAAAAAAAAAAAACGTTTTTTTTCACCGTTTTTGGCAAAAATAGTAAATATCAAAATTTGAAAAAATCCTTGATATACGCTATAGCTGGAGTTGTAAAAAATATGTGATTTAGATATAAAGAATAAAGTTTGTTTGGGTTACATAAATTCATAAAAAAAATTGTTTATGTTTCCGAAAGTGTATTTATTAAGTGTAACAAAATTTATATCAATATCCATAATATAAACCTATCAAAACAATTCATGAAAATAGTTCTCACTAAAGTGAGAAGACCCCTCGACGACAATAAAATAAATACACCGGCACGTGAGACACGAGTGTGCCCGATAGCGCTTTACGGTAGCTTCTTCGTCCTCTAGCAAGATTACTGCGATAATCGGATTTACGAGAGGCGAGCAGGGGCGAGTCGGGGAGAGGTATGGGCGAGAGAAACTTGCAATGCGGGGAACGGTTCAAACGGCCTCCTGTCCTCACTGGCAATCCGCAAAGCGTACATTATTTCTTGAGTGAACTGACTCGTAAGGGACAAGGGCGAAATACCCAAGGATAGCAAAGATCCCGTCGTCGTTCGACCCAATACCAGATCTATCATACCAGTCATCCTGACGAATAAAGACACTTCGGAATTTCCATAGGGTAATATGCAATACACTGGGGGAAAAAATCATTGATCGAATATCACTGGTGTTTTTTAATTCAATTTCGTTGATTCAATTGTAAAATTGTTGGTGTAAATAATCGGATTAATTAGTCCAAACAAAACGCTATTGACTTTTATAACATAATACATTTTAACCAAAGAAGCATTCAAAAGATATATTGTTAGCCGGGAACAATATATTATTGAAATAATCTAAAAAATTATAGCGAACAAATTATGTAGTTGTGAATACATTTCCTGCAACGAACAAAAAAGTGTTTCAATTCATAAAATGAATATTGTTGATTCGAGTACAAAATAAAAATTGAATTACGCTCGTTTGATGTAGATAAAAGTTCTATTCAGTAAATATGTTATTTAATTTTGTTCACCATATCTGATAGTGATTTTCAAGTACATTATTCGTTGAAATGTTAATATATTATTTTCATTGAAAAATATTAAGCAAATGTCTGAATTGGGTAAAAAATTATGCGAAAATCAAATTTGTTTCTTGTGTATTTGGTTGAAAAAATTCAACCAAATGGCCGAGCGCCACCGAAATTATAAGTGTGACGAAACCCGTAGTTCTCGGAGTAACCGCTAGAAGCCACACGCGCGCTCTTTTCTCGTAAGCGCTGCGCGAACCAAAAATATACTTAAGGAGGTTGGAGCGTTAACTACAATCCAAGGTTAAATTCAATAAAATATACATGTTATTGTTTAGACTATACTGAATTTTTACCAATTTTTCCAACTATTTTCACCACCAAACACCAGAGATAAAAAATAGTTTAATGTATGTAATTTAACGTGCGGTTAGATGGGCAAGACTTTCACACTAAAGGTTATGTATTTTTTTTTATTTAGCACCAAGATAAACCATTTCTAACGACGAATTAACGCAAACTGAACCTTTGTAAACGTATAGAAAAAAAAATCCTCATCTTGCCCATCGTAAACCATGGGCCAATAGGCTCGTGACGTAAATATGAATAGGCACAATTATAAATTACTCAAAATTTCATTGTGAATCGTATAAAACATTCGTTGTCGTAGTTTTTTCATAATAATCCTCGATAATGTTATAATTTTTCAAGTTGGCAGTGACACAAAAGTTTTTCTACTTTTAAGTAATAAAAATATTAAAATGCATAATTTTGCCCTTTAATTATATATTTAAAAAAATTAGCATATACAGAATGAATCTGTACCTCGTATGCATTTTTTGAGGTTCATTGACAAGAAAAAATTAATAAACCGGTATTTGACTCAACTGAATCGCTCCAACCTCCTCAAACGCCGGAGAAACTCTAAAGAGTATCGCTTCTTGGCCCGTGTCTAAGATCAAAGTGTCCCATGCAGAAATTTTGACCGGGATACCCTATGTCCGATCAAATCCCGATCAGGATTTGTCATGGATTCCCCAAAACCGGTATCCCGGTTAGAATCCAACTTGCATCAGTATCGGCATATGTACGACGACGATGGCATCATTTTGAAAATTTTGGCGTCACGTGTATTTTCTTTATTACTATGGAATTCCTATCTATAGATAGGAATTTCTGTCTATAGATTCCTATCTATAAAATTCCTATCCATAGATAGGAATTACATAGTAATACCGAAAATACACGTGATGCCAAAATTTTCAAAATTATGCCATCGTCGTCGTACATATTCCGATACTGATGCAAGTTGGATTCTAACCGGGATACCGGTTTTGGGGAATAAGTCTCTGTTTATACCCACCGACATGTCGGTGGGTATAAACATGTATTTAAGACAAATTAAAATCAAATTCACAATGATTAGATTAAAATTTACACCAACCGTGAGTTCTTACGTATTTCGAGAGAAAACATTTCGTCGAGGCAAAGAAATTTTTGCAAAAAAAGTTGTGAGTTTCAAATATTACATTATAAATATGAAAAAAATCACACAATGAGTTGTGAATTTCCTCAAGTTGAAGAAAATAAAAATCGAATTCACGACAGTTATATTAAAATTTACACCACAAGTGTAAACGTATTTTGAGAGAAAACATTGTGTTGAGGCAAAGAAATGTTCGCACAAAAAGTTATGTGCGAAAATTTCTTTGCCTCGAGGCAATGTTTTCTCTCAAAATACGTACGAACTGACTTTTGGCGCAAATTTTAATCTAATCATTTTGAATTTGATTTTAATTTGTCTTAAATACGAAAAAATTCACAACTAATTTTGTGATTTTTTTTGTATTTATAATTTCTTGTCAATACATTTGCATTCACAGATTTTGATGTGAATTTTTTTTAATTTACATCAAAATCTCGCGATTAGCGCGATCTGCCATTTGAATCTTTGGACAAAATTTTTTTTACTGATAGTTTAATGCACCAACACTTTATAGATGTTATTTCTTTTTATAATAAATTTAACATGTCATAATTCCATTTTTGACATTTTATTTCAGCCTGTATTCACCCGTGATCCTTCCCCGATTCCTCAATGATTCCATGGGGAATCTATTTAGAGTCATTAAAGGATCCGGTTCTGGATCCCTAATGGAATCCAGTTTACGGATCCTTACATTTAGTCTTCGAATCTGATCCGATATCGGACTAGATCCCGACTGGGAGTCCGGGATACAAGTCAGAATCCAGCTGTATCCCTGCCAAAATTTCTGCGCGGGGTAGTATATGTTCTTATCAGTTGAATATCTGATATTCTCTCCATGGACATTCCATTGGATATCTGATATTCTCTCCACTATTATCGTGCATGATCATTCTAATTCTCACTTTTTATTGAAGATTTCAATAAATTGAAAAACTTACGTCTCATGGCATATTCGTTGCGATGTAGTAAATAAATAATTCATTCCATGGATTATATTTTTCTACGAAATAAAAAATGTTGTAGCAACCGCTTAATTATTTCACCCATGCATCTAAGGACTGTACATAGAATGATTTCAATATAATATAATTTGATTTGAAGGATAATGTAGATATTCCGAGAACATAAGAGATTTTCAAATAAAATATTTTTTCCAATATTTTAATGATAATAAATAATTAAATAATTAAATAATTATTAAATAGAAATAATTAAATAATTAATAATTAAATAATAAATAAGTAAATAATTAAATAATAAATAATTTAAATATTTCCAATATTTTATAGTATTGTAACAATCTCATATATCGGTGGCACTCCGCGATCAGACATTTCTTTCAATCAACCAATATATTTTTAGCATTCAATTGGTTTTTCTCTCAGTGTAGAACTCATCATTCACGTGGGTCAGTGCCTTCGTCCTCGAGAGTTCCAAGCCCTTTGAGTTCTTCCTGCCCTTGCTGTGACCTTGACTCCTCCTTGGCCAATATGTTCGCTACGCCAAAGTTTTTTTATTCCTCGACGGACCACAACTAGCCCCGACACCCAGAGTGTGCGTGCTCGACATCGGGTCATCATTCCCACCACTGTTGGATGATTGGAACGAGTTACGAGTGACAGGGAAGTGGAGGATAATCGACACGGTGTTAATAGCCACTTGCGAATCTTAGCGAGATTTGGAACCAGTTCCAAGTCTTCCCTGGTGCCTTACACGGCTACTGAAGCCGGTAGGCTCGATGCGGCAATAACTTTCCCGGTCCGGTGGTAGAAGTGAAGGCTCCGGGAGCGAGTTCAATAGCTTTCGTTGCTTTCTCGAGCCACCGGGATCACAAGTGCCCGAGTATATTTGCTGGGGGGTTGACTCGACTCGGTATCTTCAACATGCAAATGAACGTCCAAGGTCGGAAAATAGGAGAAGGCAAACACAGCGGGACGAGCAGTCCGGTTGAGAGCCGAAGCAATCAAATGATTAAAAACAAATATGTCTATATATATGTATATATATATATATATATATATAACGAAACAAAGTAAACAAAGCGACCTTGGCGCAATGACCTCTCAAGGTGTCTGCCAGGGACATTGAGAATGATTGAAAGCCCGAAAGATAAAATCTTTATGAGTAACGAATCATTGTGCGACAGTACGAGAAAGGACAGTTGATTGTATGTTAAACGTATCTAAAGACACTCTTGTCGATGTCCTGCTCGTTTCAATGGTCCGTAAGGATCATTAACGAGTCTCTCGATGTTTATTGAAGTCTCTTTTAGTCTTCTTCCCTTTGTCTCCATTTCTCTCTCTCTCTCTCTCTCTCTCTCTCTCACTCTCTCTCTCTCTCTCTCTCTCTCTCTCTCTCTCTCTCTCTCTCTCTCTCTCTCTCTCTCTCTCTCACACACTCTCTCTCTCTCTCTCTCTCTCACACACACACACTCTCTCTCTCTCTCTCTCTCTCTCTCTCTATCTCTCTTTCTTAGTGTGTTATTATTTTTATATTATATGGTTATCGTTCTGATGATGATGACGATGATGATTATTATTATTATTATTATTTTTATTTGATCATTAATAGTATTATGGTTATTGGAATTAGTATTGTTACTATTATATAGTTTGAGTAGTTGAAATTTTCTAGTCACTTCCGGTTAGGTTTACTATTATGACATTTATGTTTTCGATTCCAGTGCTTATGCATTTTGTATTTTGATGTCTGCGATCGAGTTAGTTAGTTAGCTGTTGTTCGAGATTACGAAATAAAAAAATCGCTCTCTCTCTCTCTCTCTCTCTCTCTCCCTCTC
>OZ023318.1:2290262-2312545 GCA_964007375.1 Ophion obscuratus
CGGAACGTAATGATACCGAACAAATGCAAAATGGGTCCGTTGGTTAATCGACACTTTCTGTTAGATCCTAAACAATTTTTTCATCAATCAACTTTGTGCGAGCACTCGGTCGATTACTAGGTGCGCAACTAAGTTTGCGAGTTTTTTTTTTACCAATGAAAATCGAAAATTTCAAGACAAATGCAAAAATGTTTCATTCGAAGTATTGTTCCTCGCTATTTGCACATTTTTGCCATCTCTCTGGCAATAAATAAATACCGCAACGATAAAAAGACGCGTCTTTGGATCGAAACCATTCGTCCAACCAATTTTGTACTGCATCGTGGCGAGGCCATGCGCCATCGACCGGAACAAGTGATAGTCGCCGGGTCTGGCGAATACGGCGGGTGCGGTAGCAGATCCCATTTCAGTGTTTTTATGGTGTCCTGGACGATGGAACTGCGATGGAATGGAGCGTGGTCGCGCTGTAATATCACACGTTCGGGTCTCGTGTCCCGTCGTGGCCGTTTTTCGAGCAATGCGTGGTTCAAATTGATTAGTTGTCGTTGGTAGCGATGCCCATTGACAGTTTCGCCCGGTTTCAGCAACTCATAGTACACCGTTGCTTTCTGGTCCCACCAAACGCAGAGCATTGTCTTTTTACCGAAGCGTTTTGGCCGTGCCGTCGATGTTGACGCTTCGCCAAGTGAAAGCCACGATTTTCTGCGTTTGGGATTCTCGAAATATATCCACTTTTCATCGCCAGTAACAATTCGATGCAGGAAACTCTTTGTGTTCTGCCGCAAAAGCAAAATTTCGGAAGTGGCACTTCGATTTTCCATTTGTCTCTCAGTCAACTCACGCGGCACCCACTTTCCTTCCTTATGAATTTTTTCCATGGTGTGCAAACGTTTCGAAATACATTGCCGAGTCACATTTGATGCCTCGGCAAGTTGATCTTCCGTTTGAGTGGCATCTTCATCCATTGAGGCTTGCAGATCGGCGTCCGCAAATGTTTGCGGTCTTCCCGAGCGCTCCCTGTCCCCAGTCTCAAAATCGCCACTTCCGAACCACTTGAACCAATCTTCGCACGTTGTTTTCGATGGTGTATGTTCGCCGTAGGCCTCCTCAAGTAACCGACGTGCTGCAGCTGCCGTTTTTTTAGGTTGAAGCAGAAAAGCAATGCTTCCCGCAAACGCTGTTTATTTGGCACAAACTTTGACATTTTCGAGGTTAGGAAAAAGGTCGTTGTGTTGCGATATTTGTTTATATTACGACTGGGTATTCTTAACAGATGTCCAAGCTATAAAGACACCCAATTTCAGCCTGTATGCCGACTACATGTGTCGCTAGCGCCATCCATGTGTGAAACCCGGGAACTTGGTTGCGCACCTATAAAAAAAATACATTTCCAAATTACAACGATTTAGCAAAACTAGTCCCGTCGGACGAAGAACAAAAAGTTAATCAGCGTAGCATGTTCATTAAATACTAATTTTATTTCGTGCCATGATTTTGTGAGCGCTTAATTATAGAAATATTTTCATTGAAAATTCTCGATGTATTTTTCGAAGACCAGTTACTACAATGCTTTTTTTTATTTCTATGAATATTGAAGTCGTTACCGAATTTTCATAAATCTTATGTTCATTATTAAATTTATATAAATTTTCAACTCGTGTAATTTTTATAAATATTAACCTCGTTATTAGATTTGTGTAAAAATTAAACTAGTTAAAGATTGATAAATATCAAATCCGCTTAAAAATTTGTATGAACATCAAACTCGTTATGAAATTTGTATAAATATTAAACTCGCGACATGTTATGAGCCCACTTGATGTTTTTTTTTACTTTCTCATACATCGGGTGTGTGTTCAAATATAATCGAGGACCACCGAAAAGAACGTTCTCTCTGCTATTACCAACTGAGCGAAAGATTCACCGATGCAAGCTCTAATTGTTTTCAATCGGGGCTCTGGATCGGCTGGAACATACACCAGTTTGTTCTCATATGTCTGTTCTTATATGGCGATGAAGATGCGCTGGAGGAATTTAATGGCCGCGATGCATTGGTCGAACAGAATGCCCCGTCACAGAGGGTGCCTCGTTTAAGCGTCTTTCTTTCTCCCCCTCCCTCTCACTCTTACTCTTGCTTGTCTCACGTGTTCATCCAATGATCGGTTGGTTGGCGCAATGATATGGGGACTTTGCGCAATTGCGGGACGCCCAGCCCATCCTGGTAATGTTCATTAACGAAAAAAAAAAAGAAAAATTGTATCGGACGATTTAATGCTCGTCGAATAGAACTCGTGGTTGTAATTCACGAGGCTCCAGTACGCGGAGGACAATTGCGTTCAGCAGAAAAGGCAGTCGCATCCGGGCAGGAGAGGAATTGTAGTCTTGAGGATGAAACGAATCGCCTCGTAGGATTGTTTCGTGTGTCGAGGCACCCTACGATTGAATGTTAATGTCCCTAGAACCTGCGGCAAATGGTACCGGAAGTTTGCTGCAAAAGCTACCGGAAGCTTGCAGGAAAATGGTACCGGAAGCATGCGGTAAATGGTACCGGAAGCATGCAGGAAAATGGTACCTGCAACTTGCGACAAATGGTACCGGAAGTTTGCGGCAAATGATACCAGAAGCTTGCGGCAAATGATACCAGAGACTTGCGGCTAATGGTACCGCAAACTTGCGGCAAATGATACCAGAAGCTTGTGGCAAAGGGTACCGCAAACTTGCGGCAAGTGGTATCGGAAGCTTGCAGGAAAATGGTACCGGAAGCATGCGGCAAATGGTACCGGAAGCATGCAGAAAAATGGTACCGGAAGCTTGCTGCAAATGATACCAGAAGCTTGCGGCTAATGGTACCGAAAACTTGCGGCAAATGGTACCAGAAGCATGCAGGAAAATGGTACCTGAAACTTGCGGCAAATGGTACCGGAAGTTTGCGGCAAATGATACCAGAAGCTTGCGGCTAATGGTACCGAAAACTTGCGGCAAATGGTACCAGAAGCATGCAGGAAAATGGTACCTGAAACTTGCGGCAAATGGTACCGGAAGTTTGCGGCAAATGATACCAGAAGCTTGCGGCTAACGGTACCGGAAGCATGCAGGAAAATGGTACCTGCAACTTGCGACAAATGGTACCGGAAGTCTGCGGCAAATGATACCAGAAGCTTGCGGCAAATGATACCAGAAGCTTGCGGCAAATGATACCAGAAGCTTGCGGCAAATGATACCAGAAGCTTGCGGCTAATGGTACCGCAAATTTGCGGCAAATGGTACCGAAAACTTGCGGCAAATGGTACCAGAAGCATGCAGGAAAATGGTACCTGAAACTTGCGGCAATTGGTACTGGAAGTTTGCGGCAAATGATACCAGAAGCTTGCGGCTAATGGTACCGGAAGCATGCAGGAAAATGGCACCTGCAACTTGCGACAAATGGTACCGGAAGTCTGCGGCAAATGATACCAGAAGCTTGTGGTAAATGATACCAGAAGCTTGCGGCGAATGATATCAGAAGCTTGCGGCTAATGGTAACGCAAACTTGCGGCAAATGATACCAGAAGCTTGCGGCAAAGGGTACCGCAAACTTGCGGCAAATGATATCGGAAGCTTGCAGGAAAATGGTACCGGAAGCATGCGGCAAATGGTACCGGAAGCATGCAGGAAAATGGTACCGGAAGCTTGCTGCAAATGATACCAGAAGCTTGCGGCTAATGGTACCTGCAACTTGCGACAAATGGTACCGGAAGTCTGCGGCAAATGATACCAGAAGCTTGCGGCTAATGGTACCGCAAATTTGCGGCAAATGGTACCGAAAACTTGCGGCAAATGGTACCAGAAGCATGCAGGAAAATGGTACCTGAAACTTGCGGCAAATGGTACCGGAAGTTTGCGGCAAATGATACCAGAAGCTTGCGGCAAATGATACCAGAAGCTTGCGGCTAATGGTACCGCAAACTTGCGGCAAATGGTACCGGAAGCATGCGGTAAATGGTACCAGGACTTTGCGGCAAATTTTTTTTGCTTTTTTTTGCTCTTTGTACGACTATTTGTTGCTGAGATAATGCCGATCGAATGAAAAGTCATCTTTTTTATTTGATCATCGATATTTCATGAAGTGGTAGTCGTACAGCGAGTAGAAGGAGGGTTTTGAAAACGTAAATGAATCCTCTATAAGTGCCTTTTGGTATTTTAGAGGAATATTTTTTTTTCTAAGCTTAATATTAATTTGAAAAAGTACAAAAAGATGACTTTTTCTGCCGTTTTGGAAAATCCAACGCCACTTTGGAAATATTGCGAAAATGACCAATCTTTCTAGGTTTTTTTGAGCTCAAACCCTGTAAATTTTCAAATCGATCGGTTGGACCGTTTTTTTACCCGAATCGTCAAAACTTGGTCAAAAATTAAAGCAGGACTTTTATTGCTCTTTAAACATCAGGAAATGAAGATCAAGACGAAAAGAAAAATTCGATGTTTTTCTTACAATTTCCCATTGTCTATTCATCAAATGTCAACAAAGAATTCAAAATTTGGGAAAAAATCTTAATTTTTCTAAAAAAAAAATGTCCGAAAAAAATCAAAATTATGGAAAAAATCTGAATTTTGAAATACAAGTAAAATTTTTGGAAATAAATCAATTTTTTTTCTTTTCAAAATTCTGATTTTTCCCCAATTTGGAATTTTTTGTTGACATTTGAAGAGTAGACAATGCGAAATTGTAAGAAAAACATCGATCCTTTTTTTTCGTCTTAATCTTCACTACCTGATGTTTAAAGAGATATAATAGTTTTCCTTTAATTTTTGACAAAACTTTGACGCTTCGGGTTAAAAAAACGGTCCAACCGATCGATTTGAAAATTTACAGTGTTTTTGGGCATGTATTGAGCTAAAAAAAACCTAGAAACATTGGTAATTTTCGCAATATTTGCAAAGTGGCTTTGGGTTTTCCAAAACGGCAGAAAAAGTCACCTTTTTGTGCTTTTTCAAATCAATATTAAGCTTAGAAAAAATAAAAAATTCCTCTTAAATCCCAAAGACACTTATAGAGGATTCATTCAAGTTTCCAAAACCCACCTTCCCCTCGCTGTACAATTATCCCTTCATGAGATATCGATGATCAAAGAAAAAAGCTGACTTTTCATTCAATCGGCGATATTTCAGCAACAAATGGTCGTACAAAGAGCAAAAAAAACGAAATTGAAGCTGAAGAACCACGCTCCATGACTTCAGCATTGATGAAGCCAGGACATTTTTTGTTGAGCTCAAGAACGCTTTTGAAAAAAACGAAAAAAAAAAATCGAAATTTTTTTTCTTCCCGCTATTTGTCATGATAGCACCGACCGTGATACTAAAAATAAAATTGTCCGCAAGATTCTTAAGGGAGACTTTGTCCCGGATTGAGCAGCGGGAGATGTTAGTGGCTCAACATGAGCAGCTAGAAGAAGAGGAGGGATGCCTCTATGGACCAGGCATTGCCAATTAGCGGTAATCATAAACACATTTGTGTAAACACATTACAAAACTTTAAACGCGTTTTTCTCGAAAACACGTTTTTAAAAATGGCTGACATTCTCCTATCCGCTGTAATTAACCTATCGACCTGAAATTTTGAGAGCATACTCAGAAAATATGTCTTCACGGAATGACGGATCGTTTTTTCGATAGATACGTTTTGCATTCATTATTTATCTTTTTATGCGAAAAAAAACGCGAAAATTCGATTTTTTTTAAATTGTCGCCATTTTCCGAAATTTGTACTAAACGAAAAACCCATCCGTCATTCCATGGCCAAAGGGTCACAGATTGATAATATGCTTTGAATTTGTGTTTCAGATCGACAAAGAGGGGGCAGTGATGTCAGCCGTTTACCTCCCGCGATTTGAGGACCTGTTTTCGCGGAGCTGCAACGGTCGCCATTTCGGTTTTTTAAAAAAAAAAAAATTTTTTAACGTTCTGTATATCATGAATAAAAGCAAGAAAAAAAACCCACTCAAAAAGCTTTACTCGCTTCCTTTAAAAAAAATAAAATGTAAACACCTGAAGTATGGCACTCCAAGGACAAAGTCTCCATTAAACTAAACATTTCAAGCTTCAAAATGGTTCCCCCCCCCCTGTACGACAATTTTTCACGGAGTCGCGGCTTTTCAAAGATCACTGAAAAAATTTAAAAAATATTCCGTTTCTCTAATTTTTGCGCTGAGTGTATATGAGTCTATTTTTAAAAATCATGAAAATAGCCTCTTTCAGCGTTTAAAGTGAGAAGACCCCTTAATGCGAAAAAAAAATCACCGGAACCACGGGACCTAAGCTCCACCGGAAGTGACTACCAATGTGGACCGCTTCGAAAAGTGTCTCTTTTAACTTTATTGTTCTCGTGTGCACGATTGAATTGATGGTCCCCCACTACAGGGCAATTATTATTATTATTATTATTATTATTTTATATTTTATATATATATATATATAATATAGTATATTTACATTATATATATATATATATATATATATATATATAAATTGATATATTTTTTTTAAATTTTATATATAAAAATATAAATATAAATATAATTATATATATATATTTATATGATATAATAATATATAAATTATTATTTTATATTTTATATTTTATATTTATTATTATTATTATTATTATTATTTCCATAGTATTATTATTACGAATTGAACGATTCTGACAGAGTTTCATGGCAATGCGAGACCGCTCGTTTTATTGCAGGTGTAAAGGGCTCGGATTTATATCGCTCTCGCTCCATTTCGTCTTTTGCTTGGCACATAATATGCGCTGTTCGAGTATACGTGTATACGAATATTCCGGATACGCATATACGCACTGTCGACATGCACGAGTGCGGCATTCCTGCATTCACGACCACCCCCCCCCCCCGCCTTCTTCTTGCCGCCGAGCAATCTACCGGCTATTACCGTCGGTTCAAAGGTCTCTAAATCATATTTTATGCAACGTTACTCGCTCAATACCGCCAATAGTCATAAATGTAGCTGCGCGGTGCGATGCCGCTTTCGCCGTAAGCTCCTCTCCAGGCTCCTGGGCTGCATAGGTGAATCTCGTCGAGTCGATCACGCTCGGGGAGCTCCGGCATGGTTTTCTTGACTTTAATTTTTCCCCGAATATTTTCATATTTGTATTATATCGAAATTACTAGTAAAATTTTTACTTTTAATTTAAAATTACTAGTAAAATTTTTACTTTTAATTTGAAATTACTATTACAATTTTTACTTTTAATTTAAAATTACGATTACAATTTTTACTTTTAATTTAAAATTACTAGTAAAATTTTTTACTTTTAATTTAAAATTAATATTACAATTTTTACTTTTAATTTGAAATTACTATTACAATTTTTATTTTTAATTTAAAATTACGATTACAATTTTTACTTTTAATTTGAAATTACTATTGCAATTTTTACTTTTAATAAAAAATTTACAATTTTTTAAATAAAAAATTGCAATTAGAATTCAATTTAAAAAATTGAATTAATATAAATTAATTTGACTATCACATAATATAATAATGATTATTATATTATAGAATGTATACAAAAATTAATCGATATTAATATTACACTTATTATTTTTATTGATAGAAGTCTGTATAGATCCTTGAGATCCAAGGATGCCATGTAATTTCCAGGTGAAAGTAATTTGATAGCGATCCTGATATCTTCCATTTTGAAGTGCGTAGTTTTAACCTAGTCTAAGCCTAATCTAATTTAGATTTGAGAGATTCAGAATGAATCGTTTGGCGCCCGAAGCTTTTTCAATTAGGAAATATCCCGAGAGAAATCTGTCAGGTATCGATTTACATTTTTCCATCGCACCCTGTCTCATTAAATTAGTTAAAATTCTTCATAGATAAAAAAAATTCTTTGCCTTTGTATTTAATGTTGTCGGGTTATTATTACATTCTAATATTATTATATTATCATATAATTATATAATATAATATTATATAACATATATAATTATATTATATAATCTATACAAATAAAACAGTTCGATGACTAACTGACTGCCGTATAAACAATGCACAGCCTCAACCGTTGACGATAGAAATATGAAATTTTGAAGATATATTCCTCAGAAGATGTAGAGGTGCACTAAGAAATTTTTTTTCGAAAACCATCTCTCGAAGGGGTGAAATGATCTGTAAAAGTTTGTTTGAAAAAAATTGCACACGTGAAATATACAATAATGTACTTTTGTGCTATATTATTTTATGTTTATTGAAATTAATATGAACATCATATAATTCAATTTTCGTAGTGAAATTAGATATGAGCTAATTTTACTATTCGCATAATCTAATAATGTTAATTTTAATATGTTTTGTGATGTATAATAAAATATATAAATTAATATTGACATTATAGGTACCTATTATATTTGTTGTTGAAACTTTTCGACGATAAAAAAAATATTTCTTTGAGTTTTTGGATTTATTCTTGTAAGAATATTATTGCCTTTCGACATTATTATAATATTGTATAATAATATTATAGTATTCTTACGTATTTATATTATTTGATTACTATACTCTTATGTGGTTATGTTAAGGGGTCTTCTCACTTTAGCCGCTAAAAAGGCTATTTTCATGCATTTTTTTGATAGGTTTATATTATAGATATTGATATAAAAGTTGTTACACTTAATAAAAACACTTTCGAAAAACATTAAATTTTTTTTATGTGTCCATGTACACTAAACAAACTTTAAACGCGGCTTGTTGATAATATCTTTGAAACTACTGAATCGACCCTTATAAAATTGTAAGCACATATTCTTCACAACTATAGCTATATCGCATATCAAGGATTTAAAAAAAATTGATATTTACTATTGTTTTGGCCAAAAACGGTGAAAAAAAAACGTTTTTTTTTCGTTTTTTCAAAGAATGTCGGCCATTTTGTTATTGTTGCATATATGAAAAATCGTATGATATACGCTATAGCCATTAACATACTGAATCTAAAACCGTTTGATTTTTTTGTTTCGGATGATCCATCTCCGAGATTTCCGGACATTTTTTAACTACCATTTTCGTCTACAAATAGTGACTTAAATAAATAAAATAAAAATTAAATGTATTTCGAAAGTGTATTTATTAAATGTAAAAACTTTTGCATGAATATCTTATCAAAAAAATTCATGAAAATAGACTTTTTTAGGGTCTAAAGTGAAAAGACCTCTTATAATATAAGAAATTTGTGTAACATAACATTTGAAAAAAAAAATAATTCCACAATTTACATATTTTTCATTGCCCTATTATTAATTTTTTTCTTTCTGAAAAAAGTATTTTTGGTTCGTTCAATTTTCTATTTTTTTTCCGTGGCACGTCTCAAGGAAAGAAGAGCAACGACGACGTACGTGACGTCAAACGGTGACACGAACAGTTCTAACGTCTTACCGAAATCCTTCGGACGTTTTTTTTTCTCGTTCTTTATTATCGCGCACGGTCACCGCGTTCACCTCGTGGATGTCTCTTGGATCTGTCACGTTCAAACGTCCGGCTTACTAGTCCGAACGTTTCAACCTAGGGGCACGGAGCAAAATTTGCTTTCACTATTTTACTACCAACATTTTAACATTTTAATGTATCGTTTGAGGTACTTTTACGAGCCTTTGTATATTCCGAGCAATTCAGGAATGCTCTTCCAATGTGGTCCCTGAAGGCTCTTTGATCATGCGGAAATTTTCACGTAAAATTGTTGCTCGGATAATTATTTCGTGGGAAATGTTAAACCATTCTTTATGTGAATAATAAACGATCATACACTCTTTACAAAAAATAAGGGAACAGCGAGATTTCAAAAACATTTCATTGATTTTTGACTAGCTGTAACTTCGTGAAAAATTGTCGTATCGTAAAAATAAAAATGGGATTTTAAAGCTTGAAATCTCTAGTTTACGAATCTCATCGGTAAATTTTTCTTTAAGCAACACGCTCGTCGTGAATCTAAGAAATAGCGCGAGACAAAAATTTTCGATTTTTTTTTCTAAATCGGTTACGGGCCCCAAAAACAAATGTTCGAGCTTGATCAATACTGTAGTAAATTAGCCTGGTTCGTCAGCTACAAAACAGTATTTTTTGGACCTCTGTACGACCGTTTGTCGTTGAGATATCGGCGTTTAAAGAAAAAAGGAGCTTTTTTCGTAGATCATCAATATCTCATGAACAAATGACCGTACAGCGAGCTAAAGGTGGGTTTCCTGAACTGGAATCAATTTTCTAAAAGCACTTCTAGAGACTGGTACTTTAGAGACATTTTTTTAAACCTTAATATTGATTTGAAAAAGTACGAAAAATGACTTTTTTCCCGTTTTGCAAAATCCACGTCAACTTTTTTTTGAAGTTTAATACATGCCCAAAGACCCCCTAAAATTTAAAATTGATCGGCTGATCCGTTTTGACCCCGTGGACGATTTTGAAAAAAAAAAAAAAAAAATTTCGAAAAATTTTGCCTCTCGCTATTTCTTAGATTCACGCCGAGCCGGTTGTTAAAAAAATGTTTATCGGCGAGATTCGTAAACTAGAGATTTCAAGCATTAAAACCCCATTTTTCTTTACGTTCCGACCATTTTTCACGAATTTACAGCAATTCAAAAATCAATGAAGAAATTTTGAAATTTCACTGTTCCCTTAATTTTTGTAATAAGTGTATATTGTTTTGCAGATTTTGGAGACTTTGTACTATTCAATGTATTCAGGGTGTCCCTTTTATCTCTGCCACCCGAAATAACTCGGTAATTATAGAAGTCACAAAAAAATGTTCCACGCAAAAGTTGTACGGTGTGATCGAATGCGGGGGCCATCAAATGCGACCAATTTGTTTCATTTCGGCGGAGGCGCTGCCGCACAGTGAAGGTCACCTCCACTTTTTGAAATGGAACGGCATATTTTTATTTTTACCATGTTGTGGAGCACCTCAAGCCGCATATAAAACATTAGGGGGTGAAAGTCGTTCAAGGTCATTCAAGGTCACCTATTATAATGAAATATCAACATTTGTATCATCGATCCTGACCTTGAATGACCTTGAACGACTTTGACCCCCTAATGTTTTTTATGCATCTTGAGGTGCTTCACACGATGGTTATCACAAATTGTACCATTCCATTTGAGAAAGTGGAGGTGACCTTCACTGTACGTCAGGGCCTCCACCGAAAAGAAATATTGGTCGCATTTGATGGCTCCCTTCGTACCGTACAACTTTTCGTCTGGAACATTTTTTTGTGACGTCGATAATTATCAGCTCTATTTTTTTCCATTCTCTCACCTTCCAATTATTTCCTTTTAAGGAGAAAAAAAATTGTTGCGAAAGCTGCGAGCGGTCGAAAAATATTTAGAAGTCGCTCAAGCCTCCTAAAAATTCAAATTTTAATTGAAAAATCTTTTTTTTTTCATCCATTTTTCACCCATCAATTTGACGCTTTATAATTTTTAAATTTATCCCATCCTGCCAATGAATATTTAGTGGTCGCTCAAGAGCTTCGAAGTGTTCAATTTTCGCCAATTTTTTTTTTTTACTCTTTTCATTCGTGAATTTGACGCTTTGTAAAATTTTAAAACAATGAATTCTTTTTTCTTTACAAACAGATTTTTCAAATTTACCTCACACTTCTATTGTTAATAATTATTACAATAAATTATTCAGAAAATGCAACACTTCGTCGAGGCAAAGAAATTTTTGCAAAAAAAGTTGTGAGTTTCAAATATTACATTATAAATATGAAAAAAAAATCACAAAATGAGTTATGAATTTCCTTAAGTTGAAGAAAATAAAAATCGAATTCACGACAGTTATATTAAAATTTACACCACAAGTGTAAACGTATTTTGAGAGAAAACATTATGTTGAGGCAAAGAAATGTTCGCACAAAAAGTTATGTGCAAAAATTTCTTTGCCTGGAGGGAATGTTTTCTCTCAAAATACGTACGAACTCACTTTTGGCGCAAATTTTAATCTAATCATTTTGAATTTGATTTTAATTTGTCTTAAATACGAAAAAATTCACAACTAACTTTGTGATTTTAATTTGTCTTAAATACGAAAAAATTCACAACTAACTTTGTGATTTTTTTTGTATTTATAATTTCTTGTCAATACATTTGCATTCACAGATTTTGAAGTGAATTTTTTTAATGCACATCAAAATCTCGCGATGGAATTATAGTGCATGCGAGATTTATTTTTTGTCGGAAATTGTAAATTTCGAAAACCTCTAGCGACCATTAAATATTCATTGGCCCACTAGAGCTTTCGCGAGGTTAATTGTAAAATAATAAAGCGTAAAATTCCTGCGTGAGAAGTGGACGAAAAAAAAAACGATTTTTTAAAGAAAATTTGAATTTTTGGGAGGCTTGAGCGACCTCTACATATTTTTTGACCGCTCGCAGCTTAGGCGATAATTTTTTTTTCTTCTTTAAATACAATAAGTGGATAGTGAGAAGAAGGAAAAAAATTGAGCTCAAATTTGTGCCACCCAACTGCACACAAGTGTATAAAAAAATTCATCGATGTACTGGCCATGTCTAATTTCTTCTACCACGGTTATTACATTTCTTTGACTGTAACTCAGGGAGACAAACGCCTCGAGCTATAAATATGCATATAAGTAGAAACGTTTTGTTTCATATCGAACGGTTGCATATCGCGTGCCTCCATCTTTTTAAATCGTTACAGGTTCCAACGATTATTTTTTATCAATTCACCTACGTCGGCGTGAATTTCGATTGATGTCTCTTTCGCTGGGTATTTTTTGCAATTATTGTTATTCCATTGCTGGTGGCTCTCCAAAATATGTACAAATTTTTTTAACACTTTACTTACTAGGCTGGTAAAAAAGCATGTTCGTTTGAAAGAAATCATTCTTGAGGGAAAACTCGTTTTTTCATTTTTGAAAAAAAAAAAAAAATTTCACACTATTGTGAGGAGAGTCTCCAATTTTTTCTCTCGCGTTTGAAGCTAAAAAATGTTGTGTTTTGAATGCGATTTTTTTCTCGTGAACGTCGTCGGCATTTAAAAAATTCACTTCGCTTATTAAATTCGATTAATGATTAACGGAGACTTTGTCCTTGGAGTGCCATACTTCAGGTGTTTACATTTTATTTTTTTTAAACGAAACGAGTAAAGCTTTTTGAGTGCGGTTTTTTCCTTGCTTTTATTCATGATATACAGAACGTTAAAATTTTTTTTTTTTTTTTTTAAACCAAAATGGCGGCCGTTGCAGCTCCGCGAAAACAGGTCCTCAAATCGCGGGAGGTAAACGGCTGACATCACTGCCCCCTCTTTGTTGATCTGAAACACAAATTCAAAGCATATTATCAATCTGTGACCCTTTGGTCATGGAATGACGGATGGGTTTTTCGTTTAGTACAAATTTCGGAAAATGGCGGCAATTTAAAAAAAAATCGAATTTTCGCGTTTTTTTTCGCATAAAAAGATAAACAATAAATGCAAAAATGTATCTATCGAAAAAACGATCCGTCATTCTACGAAGACATATTTTCTGAGTATGCTCTCCAAATTTCAGGTCGATATGTTAATTACAGCGGTCAGGAGAATGTCAGCCATTTTTAAAAACGTGTTTTCGAGAAAAACGCGTTTAATGTTTTGTAATGTGTTTTCCACAAATGTGTTTATAATTACCGCTAATTGGCAATGCCTGTTCCATAGAGGCATCCTTCCTCTTCTTCTAGCTGCTCATGTTGAGCCGCTAACATCTCCCGCTGCTCAATCCGGGACAAAGTCTCCCTTAATTACTATGTTGAGAATTATTTTAGAAATTATTATATTGATCATCGTTTAATTAATTATTACAAGAATAATTATTTCACTAATGACTATGTTAATCATTATTTTATGAATTGTTATCAAATAAATGTTGTATACTAAAAAATATACGAATGACGATCACATATAGCATGATTAATGTTTCATTTCAATCGACGAAATAAATTAGACGACATTTGTAGAAGTGGACAAAAGTTCTCGAAAAATGGAAAAACGAATGATAAAAACATTATTGGAGAGTTGAGAACGAGGTTTAACGCAAAGAATATCGAGAGATGTTTCGTATCTACACTTATCGTCATTAACCAATGTACATATCTGTCTTTATCAATTTCCATGTATGATATATATGTAGGAGGATGCAGTCGTTCTCGTGATGATGCAACAATCGTTCTCATACGTAGAAATTCGTGGGTGTATTGGAATTGCGTGTATATAAATTCACGTGGGTTGTATTCGCACGGTTCAAGTAAAGATACGTACATCGAACTGACATGTTTATACGAGAGACATTTTCTTGAGAAAATCCCAATCGAGTCTGTACTTTCGTTTGTTATATCAGACGTAAACTGTTTATGCATTAAAAAATGTTGGACAAGCCTGGGCATGAATTGTTGAAATTCTATTTTACAAATGAAGTACTTCTGTTCAATTCTAAAATCAATGTACTTTCAATGTACAATTACAATTAATTACATTTTCTGTACTTTTACAATCAAATACAATTAATTTACTTGACCAATGGATTACGATTAATGTACATTTACAATTAATTACATTTTTTTACAACTAATCTAGTCCTTTTAGAATTAATAAAGATGTGTTAGAGTTAGATTTCTCCGATTTGATTGTTGATGTAACTAAAGGCCATAGCCGGGTAAGTAGAGAAAAATTGCACCCGCATTTTCGCCAGCGAAATTAGGAGTATATGCTGAGGTACAAAAAAAACAAATTTTCCGAAAATTTCATCCCCGTCAACGCATTGGTTTTGGAAAAACGAATTTTTTCTTTAATAAAAAAAAGTATAAAAATTCCGGAAACGCTTCAGTGGATCGATTCGATTTTTTTGGTACTTGTTACGACCAAACGTGTTACGAAATAAAATTATAGAACATCTTGCGAAGGATTAAGGTTTAAAAAAAAAATAATGTCCCTTGTTTTATTTTTTTTTCCTATAATGCACTTGGGGTACAATAACGAAATTTTTTTCATATAATCTTTGGGCACCTTATTAGATTGTACAATTTTTTCAAAATGATCGGTTTCGTAGGCCGCAGTGAAAAAAAAAAGAAACAGACTTTATTGATATATTTTAGTTATATATCTATATAACGAAAATATATCAATAAAGTGTTTTTCTTTTTTTCCACTGTGGCGTACCATACCGATCATTTTGATAAAATTATATAATCTAATAAGGTGCCCAAAGATTATATGAAAAAATTTTCGCTATTGTACCCCAAGTGGATTATAGTAAAAAATAATAAAACAAGGAACATTATTTTTTTTTCAAACCTTAATCTCTCGCAAGATGTTCTGTAATTTTATTTCGTAACACGTTTGATCGGAACAAGTACCAAAAAAAAAAACAATTCATTTTTCTAAAACCATCGCGTTGACGGGCATGAAATCTTCAGAAAATTTGTTTTTTTTTTATACCTCAGAATATACTCCAAATTTCGCTGGAAAAAATGCGGGTGCAATGGTGGCTCGGTGAGTTAGCGGAAAATCTATCGGGTCATAACTCGAGGAGCGCGTATAAGTGCACACAGGCATTGAGAACGTGTAGCGAGGGTATAGCCAGATGTCAGGACCTGAAATTTGTTCTGATAAAATTTTACTGCCGCGGACGATAGTCACGCGTCGGAGCGAGCCAGAAGGCGATAAGGCAAGGTCGGTAACCGACCCTCGTCCCACAACCCGAGACCCGCCGCCGTCCACTCGCGGGAGACTCCGGTAGCCTCGTGTCCGTGCAGTCACTGGCCTTACCTACTTACCTCTCGGCCAGAATCGCCCTCAGCTACGCGATACAACGGGTGTCCCGATTTCCACTCACGGCTCCCGCACACCTCAACGGGCACGTCACCTTGGAACCTCCATCGCTAGCCTTAAGGGGGAAGACACTAGACGAGGAATCAAAATTGTTGATTTTCATGACTTTTCGTTAAGGGGTTACCCCCACTTGCGATTTTGAAAAAAATCAATTTTTTTTTATTGCACTTTTAAGTATCTGAGAATATGTCCTGAAAATTTCAAGTCGATCCGAACAAAATTGACTGAGATATGAGCGTTGAAAGAGAAGAATCCGTTGTGTAAACGACCGGAAATTCAAACTTTAAACGCGTTCTTCTCAAAATGGCATTTCTGAAGTCGGTGACCAAGATTACTCGAACACTAATGAACCGATCTTCTTGAAATTTTGCAGGCTTATTTAAGGGGTAAGGCCACTGTAAATTTTTTGAAAAATCGATTTTTTTTATTGGCTTAAAAAATAGTTTAAACCCTCTAGAATAAGAAAAAAAAGGTCCTGTGCGACGTCTTTTTTAAATTTTTTCCAATAAAAAACTATTCGCAAAACTTTAAACGCGTTTTTCTCGAAACATGGTTTTTCAAAATGGCACGCAGCATAACTCGAACAATTTTCATTTTTTTTACTTGAAATTTTAACCAGATGTGAACATTTACATTATCTTGAGAATGTCGATCGGAATTTTCAAGAACTTTATTTATTGATTTTTTATTAACAAAAAACTTGCCGTTTTTTTCGTCAAAAATCAATTTTTTTTTTCAAACGCACGCCAAATCCACAAAAATTGATACTTTTTAAAATCCGATCGACATTCTCTAGCTATAGCCCTCTAGATTAATGGTTTTTTTTTGTTCTAGATTCAAAAGTGCACCAGTGGTGCTGCGTGCCGCGGAGCCCTGGAAGCAAAACATGTCCCGGGAAGATAGCTGTGGAACCGCCATTTTGTTTTTTTTTACTGTAAAAAAATTTTATAATAAAGTTTAATGTATGCCCGATAACACCATTAAAAGTTTTTTTTCAAATACCTTCAATTTCGGGAGCAAAAAATTAGTGAAAAAAACCTTTTTTTTTGGGCCGTTACAGTGGCCTTACCCCTTAATACATAAAAATGTAGTCTTTAATCGTTCGAATTTTTTTCGAAAAAAATGGCCGTTTTATAGCCAAAAAACGGCCGTTTTTTTTTCGTTAAAATCGAACCATTAACTTTGACTGTCCGCCATTTTGTGAAAAATGAATATTTTTTAAAATCCTTCGATTAAAGACTAGTTTATACTTATATTTGACTAAATCCATCCGCATTTTTTTTTTCACATGATCCACTTCGCCGCAATGTTGGTCACCGCAAACCGTGTATATAAAAACATTATTTCATTGACGGCCATTTGCCACTAAGCAATGTAATATTTTTCAATAAAAAAATTACTAAAAGTTCTTCCAGATGTGTTCTTTAAGATGGTATATTGATCGGTTAAAAAAGTTTTGTAGTTTTCTTTTAAAAAAATCATGAAAAAGGCCTTTTTTGCGCTACAAGTGGGGGTAACGCCTTAAAAGGAAAGATTTCTTCACCATCTTATCAATACTTTAGGCCGTTGTATGGTATTTGAAAAAAAAATAATCTTAAAAAATGGAGGTTATTTACGGTCTTCTAAACGGGTTGCGGTGGATGTCGTCAGACGGCGTGACACGTAGCGTCGGCGGGATTGGTCTGAAAAAAAACCAAAGAAGATTTTTCTTTCGTTGACACTCATATACAGTATATGAACCAAGAAAACGCGAGAAATGTTAAAAATCGATGAAATGGTATGGATTGAAACAAAAAGATTGCATTTTCTGAAAAAAAATGACTACATTTTGCAATAAAAAAATACTTTTTAAAAAAATTTGGTGATTCTTCATATGAGTGACTTCCGAAAAATATATGAACCAAGAAAACGTGAGAAATGTTGAAAATCCATGAAATGGTATGGATCGAAACAAAAAGATTGCATTTTCTGAAAAAAATGACTACATTTTGAAATTAAAAAATACTATTTAAAAAAATTTGGTGATATTTTATATGAGTGACTTTTCCGAAAAATGAATTTGTTTGGCTTCGATCCAAACAAAGACAAACAAATTTTTGGTAATTCTTTAGATATGTGACTTTTCTGGAAAATGACTTCGTTGAGGTTTGTTTGTGTGGGTTCAACCTTTTTTTTGGGTCCAATCATTTTTGGTAATCCTTTAGATAAGTGATTTTGCCGAAAAATGAGTTTGGGTTGAAACCAAGCAAACTCATTTTTCGAAATAGTCACTTATCCAAAGAATCACAAAAAATTGTGACTTTACCGAAAAATGAGTTTGTTTGGGTGGAACCCAAACAAACAAACTCATTTTTGGTAATTCTTTAGATAAGTGATTTTTCCGAAAAATCACTTATTAATAAAATTACGAAAAATGTGTCGAGCCCAAACAAACAAAGGCAAAAAAACCCCAACAAACTCCCCAAACAAACAAACCGACACAAACTGAGTTTTCGGAAAAGTCACTTATCTAAGGAATTACCAAAAATGTTTAGACCCAAAAATGGATTGAACTCCAACAAACAAACCCGAACAAACTCATTTTTCGGAAAAGTCACTCATGTAAAGAATTATCAAAAATTTCAGAAACATTTCGCGTCATGTTTCCGACAATGAGATGAGAAAGATCGATTCCAAATTTCAGCAGAATCGGTAGATTAGTTTTTTTAGCTTTACGTGACGGCAGTTTTGAAAATGCAGTTTAAAAGACCGTGCATCGACCATTTCTAAAAAATTAATTAAAAAAAAACTTCGTGTAGCAAAATTCAGCCAAAAGTAGTAATAAAACATACCTTGATTCTCAAAAATGGTGACGTAATCTTTCCTTAAAAAAACAACGAAAATCAGCAAATTTTTTCCTCGTCTAAAGGTATCCCGCCCTTAACCTCGTAAAAGTCATTCCTAATGCTTTGTAAATACTGAGAAATTTCGAAAAATGAATCTGCAGCTTGAAAGGCTCGGCAAAAATATTTTTATTTCTTTTTATTTTATTTTAAATTTTATTTTAAAATATTTATATTTTATTTATCGTCAAAAAACGACAAAGCGCCCTTAATTTTTCTGCCCGGACACCCTATACGTCCATACACGGGGGGTCTCTCCCCTTCTTTCCACTTCGTTTTATCGCGAGACATATTCATTTTTCCAAGGTAACGACGAATACCGCAACACTAAAATAAATAACACTTTCTGCAAGTATCACCCCGAGAGTATGATAGCGACATTTACAGAAATAAATTTTTAAAACCCCAGCAGAAAAAAAAACAAAATGTAAAATGATAAAAAGAAAACTTGCGTGTGAGTTGAGAGATTAGTTAGCAGGTCGCTCTTGTCACTCGTTGCATGCTGCATTTCCAACGAGTAGTGAACTCGGTGGGGTTGCCTACCTGTACCCGACGATCAGGCTGATACCGATCCAATGGGTTGACTTTAATTAGTCTGCTAGGATCAAGTCACGAGAACAAAATTAAAATATACATAAATATATATTTAAGCAAATACGCAGACAATATTCTTGAAAATTGCAAAATCCATTGCCATTTGTATATGCATACATTTAATGAGTATAAAAAATATATAATGTATTGAAAAATACCGGTTCTTTTATTTTATTTTATATTAACGATAACACAGTCAACGAACAGGATTAATTTCGAAATTCAATTTCTTGCTGGCATAGGCTTTTTTTATTCATAAATAATAAATGATAAATGATACTAAATTTAATAATAATATAAATTATAAAACATTATTCATTTATTTAAAAGGTACTAATTTAATAAATGATACTAAATTCAAAACGTATATTTGTATAATAGCTGTAAATCTAATATAGTCAATTTATTATTGACGTTTAAAATGTTTCATTTAGTATGGACATTGAATTTTCTTGCGTGCTTAATTCATGAATAATGTTTTTGTTTTTCGTTTTAATGATTATATATTCAGGCACATTCATTTAAAAAAAAATATGTATAATTCAATATGTTCAGTTCATTTTATTCAATTAATATGTAAATTGAATATATTTAATTTATTATCGACATTGAATCTTCTGTGCTTGATTTATTATTTTTTAATTCTTCCCTTTTACCAAATAATAAATTAAATATTCTAATCCTACAACTTATATGAAAATATATATACAGTGAAACTTCAGTTATACGTTTTTCAAGAGGTACATTAAATAAGACGTATACGTGAGAATAACGTAGAAGTGAAATACATTATGTATCTGAAACTCTTTAACATTTGAAAATGGCGATTGGTATATAATTCCCGATGTTTTCCAATAGCAATACCTCTATTATGTTGGTGTTTGGTTTGCCAATTGAAATTTTGATTGGTTCATAGGACCACTTATTTTTTAGTTTAATTTATTTTTTACTTTCTAAGGTATTAGATTATAATTTTTATAATTGAGTAATGAGCCAACTCAAGTTTTTGCTCTTCCGTATTGAAATTTTATTTAAGGGGTCTTCTCACTTTAGATGCTAAAAAAGGCTATATTCATGATTTTTTTAATAGGTTTATATTATAGATATTCATATAAAAGTTGTTACACTTAATAAATACATAAAAGCATTTTTTAATGTATTTATCATCAACAGTTGAGACCTACAATTTTTTTAGGAATTTTTTTTAAGGGGCCATACCAGTGTTACACTTTAAAAAACACGATTTTTTGTTGCCTTTTTCGACAGTTTGTACTTTCAAGAATATCTTGTAAACATTTAAACGTTATCATTTTATCTTGAAAAAATCGATAGTTAAATCTTAAAACGCGTTTTTTTCGAAATGAGATTTTTCAAATTTGCTGACATTGTAACTCAAACAGCAATTATTCGATTGACTTGAAATATGAACTGAGTACTCCTGAATATATTTACTCTACAATGACGCAGGATATTTGTGATTGGATGAAAATTGACGATTTGGCATTGGAAAAGACGACCGTTTTATAGGCAAGAAAACAGACTTTTTTCCATAATTACGCCATGTTGTTAGATTTTGATATTTTTCGAAAATCCTACGTCATTGTACAGAAAATACCTTCCAGCTTGATGAAATTTTTTCCTTTTTCGGTTTCAGCTACTCAATCGGCCGGAATCATGACAGCGGTGGAGGAACTTTTTTTTGCGCCTCCGAAGGCAGCGTATAAGTCGCTTGGATCGCAATATTTTTCTATGAAAAAATGATGTAATATAGGTCAAATATAGCCAAATATATTCTTAATTTTTCAAAACATTTAATTGAGTACTTTTCTTCCAAAAAATTTCCGAAAATCACCCAAATGTTCAGCGTTCACACTGGTATAACCTCTTAACTACCATTTTCGTCTATAAATAGTGACTTAAATAAATAATTTTTTTCTTTTATCTATTCAGAAAGTGTATTTATTGAGTGTAACAACCTTTATATCAATATCTATAATATAAACTGATTAAAAAATGCATGAAACTAGCCTTTTTTAGCGTCTAAAGTGAGACGACCCCTTAATGCAAGTCTGTAACACTAAGCTTTGACGTTTTAGACTAATAAATAACAGACACATTCGTATTGATGACAGATATGTGATCACAGTACATGCATGCATAGTCGAGGTCAGAAAAATCGAAACATCAAATCATCAAAGAAAACATCAAAACGCAGTCACGTGAAATTTCTTCCGGCTAGAGAATATGACGTGATTAACGCATAACTGAAAAAAAACTAACGTATAAGTAAGAACAATGTACAAGTAAAAAACGCAGCAATTAAACTTTATTACCACCTTTATGAACGGAATCTGCCGGAGGTAGAAAAATTTGACGTATAAATAAATAAAAAATGTTTAAATATAAATCGTATAAACGAGATTTCACTGTATACATATAAAGATGGTAAATTTATTATGTTTAATTTATTATTTACGAAGAAAAAAACGATGCCATCGACAAATTAAATTTCGATATTCAGGTCGTTCCCCAACTCGGTAATTGTCATTAAGAAATATTTAAAACAAACAATTTGCTGTTTGTAAATACATAAATATCTATTTTAGTGTACACGTTATTTTGGCCTAGATGCCCAATTTGACATATTTACCAAAAATGTTCTCATTTTCAATTAATTGAGCGATAAATAGAAATTGAGATGAAAAGGTCGAAGGTTGAAGTAGGTGTGGATCCATTCATGCCTTACATGAGTCAGAGAGTACAGTAGTGCAAGTACGTTGTGAGACGATGTAAGCCGGCTCGTGTATATATTGCGAGGGCGAGTCACGTACCGTCAATATTAGACGAGGATCTTAATCCGTGCGAGAGTATGCTCTCTCTTCCTCTCCCTCTTATCTTGCTCTTCCCCGTTCCTCTCTGTCTTGTTCCTC
>OZ023318.1:2312745-2438555 GCA_964007375.1 Ophion obscuratus
CGACCTTTTCGTCCCTTTTCGCACGTCCGCCGATGATGAGGGAACACGACCAACAAAAATGATTCAAAAGAGAAAAAAATGGACACAGAAGAAACTGCGCAGTGCTTTTTGTGAAAACTCGCATATATACGTATACAGGGCGTTAGGAAGGTCGATGAAAAACCTTAAGGGGGTGATAGGTCACCTCGTTAGGAACATATCTAACCTAGGTTACCTTAGTTTAAAGTCTAAGGTAAGTTAAATAGATGGTAAGTTTTTCGAGTTATCATGGTATGATTTTTGAAAAATTTCCCGAAATTAGGTACTAACTCATTCATAATGCTCAAACAGACAATAATACAATCACCAATACAATCACCCGTATTCACACAACAAACTAAATAGGACGTGTTTAATAACTAAAAACTCGGTCAAAAAACAAAATTTTATGTTAATGGCATTTAAAAAAATAGCATCAAGGGGTCTTCTCACTTTAGACGCTAAAAAGGCTATTTTCATGATTTTGTTTGATAGGTTTATATTACAGATATTGAAATAAAAGTTGTTACTCTTAATAAATACACTTTCGAAATAAATTTAAAAAATAATAATTTACTTGTCTCTATTTATGGTCGAAAATGATAGTTAGAAATAAGTGCTAAAAAATGGTTATGTCTGCGCTGTTGATGCAATCTCGGTTTGGATCATCCGAAACAAAAAATCGAACGGTTTAAGATTTAGTATGTTAATGGCTATAGCGCATATCATACGATTTTTGATATATGCAAAAATAACAATATGGCGGACATTTTTCGAAAAAACCAAAAAAATCGTGTTTTTCACCGTTTTTGGCAAAAAAGTAAACATAAAAGTTTAAAAAAATTCTTGATATGTACTATAGCTATAGTTGTAAAGAATATGTGGTTGAAACTTCATAAGGATCGGTTCGGTAGTTTCGAAGATTTTATCAACAAGCCGTCGAAAAACGTTGTTTCGAGAAAAACGCGTTTAAAGTCTGTTTGGGTTACATAAATACATGAATTTAAAAAAAAATGTTTTTCGAAAGTGTATTTATTAAGTGTAACAACTTTTATATCAATATCTATAATGAAAATCTATCAAAAAAATTATGAAAATAGCCTTTTTGGCGTCTAAAGTGAGAAGACCCCTCAACATAACAGGGAAACGAGTTAGTACCTAATTTTGGGAAATGTTCCAAAAGTCATACTTACCGTGATAACTCGAAATCCTTAGACCCCCCTTATTTTATCGCCCCCTTAAGGCTTTGCATCGACCTTCCTAGTATCTTGTATACAGAGTGTCCCATTGAAAAAGATCGACTTGAAAATCTTCAAAACCATTGAAGACACCGGACGTTGCGGACGAAAATTGAACTGTTTCAGGGGGTGCATCATTTGTTCGAGATCATTTTTTTCCGTGGGTGCGTGGAGGATGATGTACAAAGGTTACATTTGTTTTTTGTTAAAATGAATTCATATATTTTTCATGCACTAACCGATGGAGTACTTTGGTGCCATTGGTGCATTACAAAAGACATTATTACATTTCAAAAACACAATTGACCTTTGTGTGACCTCCGGGGGTCCAGGTAGAAAAAAATTACTTGCATCAGATGACGCGTGCTTGGAAACCAATCAACCTTTGTCTGAAACGTATGTCGGTATCATAAATAGTTTGATAGATTTTCAAAGGGCTTAAGCTGAACAAGTCAGTCCGTATAGAGTAGAAGAGAATTATATATGATTCCCTTTCCATTTTTCCTGTCCGTATATACACCTAAAAGGAGGAGAAATTGGCCAAGAGCCAACGAGGCCATTACCACTGGGACACTGGCGTAAAACTTGAAGATCCTTACTGGCTTCTATTCGTCGTTGGAGGGGTCCTTCCGGTACAGAAAGCGGGACATCGACGAGCGTACGTGAATAGGGTTCGGGCCGAGAGCTTATCCGTCTCGTATTTGTGGTCCTGGGATTGAATTTATGAAGGAGCGGGCAAGATTTCGGTATGGGAGACACTCTTCTCTCGCCTTTCATCTTCGCTTTGGTAACGTGCGGGTCGTTTTCGTGCGTATTTCTCTTCTTTTTTTCTATGACTTTGTTGACCTTTGTCTGCAGCTCCTTGTTCATTTTATGCTCCTTCATTTTTCCTCGATCTTTGCCGCTTCCTTCATCTTCTTTTCCTCGATCTTTTCCGCTTCCTACTTCGCGGTCCTTTTTTATCCTCTTCCTTCTTCAACTTTTCTTTTCAATCTTCTCCTCCTTCGCTCTTCTTTATTTTCCGCCTACCTCGTCTCCTCCACGTTTTTTTCTTCCTTGTCTGCTCTACATTTTTTTGTTCCCCATTCTTCCTCCTCTCTTCCTTCACGTATCCCCCCGTCTTATTCATCTTCTTCTCCTTCTCCACGTTTTACTCCTCCTCCGCATTATTCCTCCTTATTTATTCCTCCTCGTCCTCTCCTTCTCCTCTGCAATTTTCTTCCTCTGTTCCATCACGCTTTCCTCCACCTTAATCTTCCTCCCCTCCTCTTCGCAATTCTTCTTCCTCTTTTCTTTCACATTTTCCTCCTCCACTTTATTCTTCTTCCTCTTCTCCTTCACATTTTCCGTTTTCTCATTCTTTTTCCTCTCCTCCACGTTTTCCTCCTCCTCCTCATTCTTCTTCCTCTCTTCCTTTACGTTTCCCCTCCACCTCATTCTGCCTCCTCTTCTTTTCTCCTCCTCCTCATTCTTCTTCCTCTTTTCCTCGACGTTTTAATCCTCCGCGGCATTATTCCTCCTCCTGCTCTCCTCACCTTATTCTATCTCCTCTTCTCCTCAATTCTCTTCCTCTCTACTATCACGCTTTCCTCCACCTTATTCTTCCTCCTGTCCTCCTCTTCTTCCTTCTCCACCTTATTCTTCCTCCTCTCTTCCTCCTCCTCCTTATTCTTCGTCCTCTTGTCCTTCACGTTTTCCGCTTTCTCGTTCTTCTTCCTCTCCTCCAGGTTTTCCTCGTACTCCTCATTCTTAGTCTTCTCCTCCACGTTATTCATCTTCTTCTCCTTCTCCACGTTTCACTCCTCCTTCCCGTTATTCCTCCTTATTTATTCCTCCTCCCCCTCTCCTTCTCCTCCATGATCTCCGTCCTCTCTTCCATCACGCTTTCCTCCACCTTACTCTTCCTCCCCTCCTCTTCTCAATTCTTCCTCTTTTCTTTCACATTTTCCTCCTCCACCTTATCCTTCCTCCTACTTATTCTTCTTCCTCTTTTCCTTCACATTTTCCGTCTTCTCGTTCTTGTTCCTCTCCTCCACGTTTTCCTCCTCCTCATTCTTCTTCCTCTCTTCCTTCACGTTTCCCCTCCACCTCATTCTGCCTCCTCTTCTTTTTCTCCTCCTCCTTATTCTTCTTCCTGTTTGCCTCCACGTTTTACTCCTCCTCCGCATTATTCCTCCTTATTTATCCCTCCTCCTCCTCTCCTCAACTTTCTCCTATCTCCTCTTCTCCTCCTTCTCCTCAATCTTCTTCCTTTCTACCATCACGCTTTCCTCCACCTTATTCTTCCTCCTGTCCTCCTCCTCCTCCTCCTTATTCTTTATCTTGTTGGCCTTCACGTTTTCCGCTTTCTCGTTCTTCCTCACCTCCAGGTTTTCCTCGTACTCCTCATTCTTCGTCTTCTCCTCCACCTTATCCTTCTTCCTCTTTTCCTCCACGTTTTCCTCCTCCTACTCCTCATTCTTCTTCCTTTCCTCCCTCTCATCCTCAGTCTTCTTCCTCCATTTTTTTCTGCTCTTTCGTCTGCTCCACGTTTTCTTGTTCCGCATTTTTCCTCCTCTGCTCCTTCGCCTCTCCCCCCTCTTTATTCTTCTTCTTCTCCTCCTCCACGTTTTACTCCTCCTCCGCATTATTCCTCTTTATTCTTTCCTCCTCGTCCTCTCCTTCTCATCCTCATTGTTCTTCCTCTTCTCTACTTCATCTTCTACCTTCGCTTCTCCTCCTCCTCAATCCTCTTCCTCTCTTCCATCACACTTTCCTTCACCTGATTCTTCTTCCTCTTTTCTTTCGCATTTTCCTCCTCCGCCTTATTCCTCCTCCTCTCCTTTTCCTTATTCTTCTTTCACTTTTCCTTCACGTCTTCCGCTTTTTCGTTCTTCTTTCTCTCCTTCTTCACGTCTTCCTCCCTCCTTATTCTTCTTCTTCTCCTTCTCCACGTTTTACTCCTCCTCCGCATTATCCCTCTTTATTTATTCCTCCTCATCCTCATTCTTTTTCCTCTCCTCCCCCTCCTCAATCTTCTTTCTCTCTTCCGTCACGTTTTCCTCCACCTTATTCTTCCTTCTGTCCTGCTCTCCTTTATTCTTCTTTCTCTTTTCTTTCACATTTTCTTCCTCCGCCTTATTCTTCCTCCTCTCCTTTGCCCTCTTATTCTTCCTCCTCCTCTCCTCATCCTTCGTCTGTTTCACCTCCTCCCCTTCTCCTCCCCTACCAGCTGTCACAGTCAGTTCATCGAAACGTTCCTCGGCACGTGGCAACATAGTCGGTCGGGTTCGAAGGGGTGGACGAAGGGGAATACTCTTGACGACACAGGGTGGAAAAAAATTCGACTTACGCTGACGCCATAGAGACCAAGAGGAAACGTCGAGGTTGCGTAGGAGAGCTTTGATGCTTTGAGCCAATAGTACAGCGGAGAGGTTTGGGGCTCGCTGCTTCGCGCCGATATAGTCGTGATTCGAAGCGTAGCCTCATAAAAATTCCGGCGTATTCGTAAATACCCGACGACGGCACGAGAAGAGCGCACTCTAGCGCGAGTTCCGCTCGCGTTATTCCCATCAGAAACGATCTCTTTCTTTCCGTCTCGTTTCCTCTTCGTATTGCGTCGGCTCTTATGTGCCCGATGTCCCCGATTTAGGCACTCGACCCCTCCGCTTCGCCTCCTTAAACCGGAAACGAGTGTACCAGCACGTATAACTTTTTTTTTCTTCATTGGGTATATTAGCAGCATTAGTGTTGGGTTGGAAAGTAAATGTAATTATTTATTATTCTTATCCAGATCATACTGATTATTATCATAGCTTTTAAATTTATACCAATCGTTCCGTTAATTTGATAATTAATTAATAATGATTATTTAGTGATTCAATAATAATTAATAGCTAAATTTAAACTAACGATTACACAGTAATAATTAATAGTTACAATTTAATGAACTATTAATACTAATCAATCGTTAATTTAATTGCTTCATAGTATATTATTATTTCACTTATTTTTTGTTTTAATCTTATAAATTGTTAATTGATACTTTGATAGATGTAAATAATTGTGATTATTGGTGCCCCGAAAAGAAAAAAATCGCGAACGAACTTCAAGAGAGCCCGGCATGAGACACTTTTTTTCTGCACGATTTATGTGCCACGGGAGGGAGTGGGATCGTATATTTTTTTTCGTGGTAGAACCTTCTCGGCCACTCACATTCGTTTTTCCCTTTTGGTCTGGCATCTCACTCGGCAAATGGCGGATATGAGCGAGGAATTCCATATTGATTGTTGTATGATTTCTCTATTCATCTCTTTCTCTCTCCCTCCCTTCCTCGAGCGAGGCATGGGGTATTTCGAGTGGATACGTCATCTTGTGGGAGTGCGAACAGTGTTCGTACGTTTACCTTCTTCGTCCCGGACAACCGTGGAGGAAACGAGCGAGAGACCCAAATACTGAAATAATGTCGTTCAACCGCTATTGACGGTTATTGCCGTCGATTTGTCTCGTATTTATTAATGTGCTTGCGTACGTGTACGTTGTATTCCCGTATCCAGAGCGAGGCTTTTTCGGACTCCGACTGCCCGCTCAATCGTGCCTGCTCGTCTGTTTGTTCAGAGGCGACGAAATTCTGCGATTGAGCACGGAAACCAGATTACTAATAGTTGCCGCACGATAAATCCTGTATTCATTTTTATCAGTAACGTAAATCGAGTGCGCGACTCGAGCCTATTGATTTTGGCATTTTTTGTCCGGCTACGTGCCAATCGGCACCAGGTCAGCTACGCACCTACCACAAAGATTATTGATACGAATTTTACGATGTTCTTTACGTATGGATGATTTTGTTTCGACGCCGATGTGCAAACCGAAAGATCACGCGAGAGCGACTAAAACTTTCATGGCAACGCGCTCGCTCGACCCGCTCATTTATACACACGGACAACGAGCCTCATTCGCGAGAGCGGCTCTGCGCACTCGCCATCTAGCGGCACTCTCGCGAACTACAGCTTTTCGTAGGCGTACGAATTTCCAAAAGCAACAGCGCTATTCCCAAGCGGCTGAACTATGTCAACGTCTCGTACCAATTAAAAAAAAAAACACAATAAATTTGAAACATTCTTTGCGAGCGAGATTCAATAAAAGTGACGATAAATGTACAATATATATTTATTCTTTTGGAACTGTTAATTGGAATAAAATAATAAATACTGAAACTGATGGATGGGTCGTCAAGGATGACAAACGGATTATTTAAGGGGTCTTTACACTTTAGACGCAGAAAAAAGGCGATTTTCATGAATTTTTTTTGATAGGTTTATATTATAGATATTGATATAAAAATTGTTAGACTTAATAAATACACTTTCGAGATGAATTTTAAAAAATGTATCTAAGTCACTATTTATAGACGAAAATGGTAGTTAAAAAATTTCCTAAAAAAACTGTAGGTCCGCGCTGTTGGTGAAATTTCGGAGATAGATCATCCGGAACAAAAAATCAAACGATTTTAGATTCAGTGTGTTAATGGCTATAGCGCATATCATACTATTTTTGATATGTGCAAAAATAACAAAATGGCGGATATATTTCGAAAAATAAAAACGTCTTTTTTTTCACCGTTTTCGGCAAAAAATAGTAAATATCAAAATTAAAAAAAATCCTTGAGACGCGCTATAGCTATAATTGTAAATAATATGTGATTAACATTTCATAAGGATCAGTTCAGTAGTTTCGAAGATTTTATCAACAAGCCGGCGGAAAACGTTTCGAGAAAAACGCGTTTATAGTTGTTTGGGTTACATAAATGCATAAAAAAGTTTTTTCAAAAGTATTTCGAAAGCGTATTAATTAAGTGTAACCACTTTTATATCAATATCTATAATAAAATAAACCTATAAAAAAAAAAAATTAATTAAAAATAATAAAACCTGTAATATAAACCTATCAAAAAAATCCATGAAAATAGCCTTTTTTAGGGTAGAAAGTGAGAAGACCCGTTAAAGAAAATTCAACGGTAGTCGCAGAAACACTGGCAAAACCAAAGAGAATCTCACTAAACGTCATCTTCTGTTTACGTTATAATACAATGTTTCCTCTAGCGGGAGGAGTTGGCAGTAAGGTTCCCTATTGGGAAGAGCAACTCGTAAAAAGATCGTAATATATACAATTGGATTAAAATATAAAATAATAAAAATAGATTCGTATTGATTTATCATCAATTCATAATTTTATTTTAATTTAATACCAATAATAATATTTAAAAAAATATTACGACAGTGCTAAATATGAGCGATCAAGCTCATTCGTAAATTTGATTTTCCTCATCAACGAGAGTGCTCGACGAATCGAATTGACCATCATCTGATGAGGGTTCTCAGATTATCCCGCGTCTCGAGACATTCGCTTTTATTCTTCGTAGACGATACAAGGTAAAAGCGATCGTTCTTTTTTTCCACCCCTCTCTTTTTCTCCCATTCTTTTCTCTTCCTGTCTCCCTCTATCGTTCTTTCGCCATGATAGACGGTCATCAACGCTCGCTTCATTAAAAGCTATCAGCCATTAAAGTGTCGAAATATTTTATGCGCACCGACAGGGGTCGATATGCACGTACATATAGGGTGGTCCTTAAAAAATCAACCCCTCTTCGAATCGCACACCGTTACTCTTCTTCACTTGTAATGACTCGAAAACTACGAAAAGCTCAGAAAATTAATTTCAAAAATTCTTCTACCACGCCTGCAATTTTTTCCCTTTGGAATTATTTTTCCTTATTTTGTTTTAATAAAAAAATTAATTAAACGTCTTCTACATCCAGCCAGTATGCGTATTGAGACGAGGATCCACCCTAGTATTTTGGTTTACTCTATTCGAGATTTGTTACCAAAAAGTGAGGGTGGTTCCCCCTTTCCGCCCACCCCATTTTACTGGGATTTTCCGCTGTTTCTCATTCTCCGAGTGTATCTCTTTAAAACGAGACTTCGTCGACTTTTACTCTCTTTTGTTTTCTAACCTTCGCCATTTTATCTCATCACCGAAATAAAGTGAGAAAGTTTTTTTCTCGCGATTCAGGATGCAGCGGGAAGAGGGTGGGACGAGCAGTGACGAAAAAAAGCCTGTTTCAAAGGAAATAATACGGACATTTCGAGTTCCTTCGCTCGGGATTATCGATGGATTAAGTCTTGAAATCTGCGAGAGAAAGAGATTTAAAAAAAGGAACGAGATTATACGAAGAGAGGGATGGAAACTTTTTGCATCACGCCGAAGTATCCCGGTAGTTTGATCCTCCCCCTGACGCCGTTTCCCTTCAGAGCCTGAAGATTTAGAAGGGAGGTACAGCCGATTGCATGTCTGATTTGGATTTGGAGTGAAAATGAAAGAAAAAAAAAAACACGGTTGTCTTGGTAGAAACAACCCTTAAACTCGTTACGAGAATCCGATGGCCGGTAATGTACCTGAGAAGTTTCGAGACACGGATTTCATTTAAAAGAATCAAGGTATCAAGAGCCATCAAAATTTGGCTTCACCCTGCGCTCTTGGAGGATTGGCAGCTTATGAAAAAAGGGTGGAAACCCTTTTTGGGATCGTATCTAGGTGTAATTTAAATTGGGAGTTTGCAGAAACACCCGAGAAGAGCAAGGGCGATTGTCCTTCCGGTAAGGCATCGAGCGCAAGGCATCAAGGGCTTCCGGGCATGGATCATGAATAAGGCATGTCCGCTGCAAGTGCTTCATTATCGTTTTCCCTAAGTGAAACACTCGTGCCTTAATCAAGCCTCGTTCGTGAAAATTAAGTATGCATCGCCAGCACCGAATCGTTTATACGCTCGCTACACACACACACACACACACACACACACACACACACACACACACACACACACACACACACACACACACACACACACACGCACACACACACACGCACGCACGCACGCACGCACGCACACAGGCAGACACACTATATCCGGGGCGAAGCGGGTGGAGGGTTCGGCTCAACATACCCCAGGGTATCATCGTCCGCGTGAATAAAATTGCAAGCAGCCTGCTTCGTTTTACAGCGTGGTACGAGGGTAGTGGAGGCGCGAGAAAGAGAGGCAGAAAAAAACAAAGAAGTGTACGATACGGAATAAACACCGCGCTGCTAACCTCATTGACCTTGGGCCATTCGCGCTCGTCTCTTAACACTGTTAAAACAACACTTGTTTGCGAGAGTCACGGGGGTCCGGGAGCGACCAGATCAGAAGGGTACGATGACCAATCCTGAAATTCCCTACGTGTGTCAATGACGACCGTTCGCCTAACTGGCAGGGATCACGCGAAGGGAACCGAAAGAAAATCTTGGAAACAATGAAGTGATCGTTCGAGTGGGGATTGAATGAGTTGGCGGACCTAAGTAATTGCTTCTTCGTGATCGACTCACGTTCTCCAGTGTTTTTCTTTCCTCGCGTGGCTCTCGAACCCTTTGCCTCGGACCCTCTTGCGATCCGGATCTAATTGACGAATTGCATTAACGCGTTAGGACCTGTGGGGAATGAGCCAGAAGGGATGAACGGCCGGGTACGGTGATCCGGATGTACGAGGAGCACGTTCGAGAGCGAAGGCAATGTTGAAATGGCGCCAGGGGCTCTCAGCCTCTGGAGCCTCGGGCGTCTGTGCCAAGGACCACGGGATTTGGTGGCTGATGGCAATTTGGCCGAAAAGGATATGATTTCGGGTCCACTGCATTTGGTATCCCGATCTGGAAGTAGCCACCTTCGTGGAACCTTGATGCAAGATGCCGTGAAAGCTCGAAGTTGGTCTTAGAAGTGATGACGGTATCTTTGATCCAGTTTCCATTGTCGAGAACACCTAGTGCCACGTACCAGACATAGCCACGAAGGCCTGCATACTTGGCTCCTGGAGACGACATGATTTCGGGACCACTAGATTTGGTATCGGAACGTAGAACTGGCCGCGTTAATGGAAACTCGATGCAAGATACCATGATTGCAGGACCAGTTCAACGTTTGATATGCCAGTCTAGAAGGTACTAGAAGTGATGATGTTGTCTTTGATCCAGGTCCACTGGGTCCACTGGTGAACGAAACCTCGGGCATGACTTCCAGGTTCGATGCACCAGTTCAGGTGGTGCCTTAGGCGACGTATCTTTTGATTCTCCATTCTTCTTGCTTCTTCAACGAACGCCTCCAGTCTGCGAAGTCCATCATTGGAACCGAAGAAACACAAAGGCAGCGTCGGTTCCGAAATGGACAGGGGAGATACAACGGCTTGGAAGCAAACACTGGAGACCGGGCCAAGACCCATGTGGTACTTGCCTTTATATCCTCGAACTGTTTGTTCAGGCTGGCAATCGGCGTCTTTCACTGTTATCCTCCTGGTGGGATCGCGAATGGGAGCTTTAGCCCGGCAGGAAGAGAAGAAAGGAGTAGAACAAAAAACTTCAACGTTTCCTGGAAAACTCCCCACGGGGAGTCTTCTATTTCCTCGACCGAGGCTCGTTCTTCTCTTGATTTCTCGAGACTTTATTTCCTCCCGTTACACGGTGACGACGAACGCCACCGGGTAACCGGATATGAATAGTGCCGGAGGAAAAACTCGCTTGGATATTCGCGCACGCGCGAGATAGCCAGTCAAAAGTATTAAGATCGGCTCAAATTGCATTTCCATCCTTCCGGACGATAAATCGTGAACGTTATCATCACATGCACCAATCCAAGCTCGGCGATACTTCATTGTCATTATTATTTTACGTTATCATTTACAGAAAGGCCGTGATAACTATTCAAAATTCAATCGAGTAGCGTAAATTCTCGCGAGCCCATAATCAAAGTTCGCGCAAATGCCTAGAAAGGAAAAAATGTAGTTCGCAAAAGCGCCACTAGATGGCAAGTTGACGGAGCCGTGGTCGCAAACGAATCAGGCTGCCCGGGTGTATAAATGCAACTGAAGGCCTGAACTACAAAATTCGCTACGCGTCCGCTTCTTCTTTCGATAAAGACTCTATCGCGTGGCGTAACTGGAATTACCATACTTTTTTTATCGAACCTTAAAAAGAGATCGGTCCAATTTCATTAATTCAAGAAAAAAATGTACGCTCAACCGCCAGGCCCTGGTTGATCCCGATACACGAAGCGGAGATGAAGTTCTATTCCACTTCCGTTTTCGCTGACGCTTGAAGGACAATGACGGCTTCGTGAGTCAGATGGGGAAGAAAAAGAGTTTAGGCGAATGGCTCCATTCGCGTATCACGACTACGAAGACTCTTCTCGAGGCGCGTAACACACACACACACACACATCTACGATTGAGTGAGTAGAATTTGACGCTTGGACGATCCCGAAGAGCGACGAAAATTGGTCTTCCGTTTCGTATTAAATTCACCCTATTTTCCGACTGTCCGAGTATCCGTGGCGGGCGCATTCCGGAATTTGCGGAGGGCAGAGCATCCAGGGCAGTAGAGCGGAAATGGATTTTACTCTCGTGCCATTGCGGTACGAACGACACATGGGCTTTTTCTTCCGACACTCGCTATAGATATCGGAAAATTGTTGATACGATACGATATGATGAAAATAAGTGGAAATAAATTTCCGTTAGTAATGCGCGGTGGAAAAGTTTCTAAGTACAAGTTACGAGGGATAGGGAAGAAGGAAGATGGTGCGAGCCTCCTTTGGGGGGACTTAAGAAAAAGAAAGAGAGAGAGAGAGAGAGAAAAAGAAAAAGCTCAAAGACGAAATAATAGAACCGAGTCGGAAAAAAGAGAAACCAAAATGTGAGGGGGTTGTTCCATTGGGCGGATAGGGTCTATAACATCGCGTCATGCATCACTGGCGAAAGAGGAAGAAACGAAGAGGATAGAGGGACAGAGGAAATAAAGCTGAACAGGCAAGGAGGAGCGAGCGAGGGACACCCACACACACACAAACACACACACACACACACACACACACACACACACACACACACACACACGCGCGCGCGCGCATATATATATATTGTGTCCTAGTAAATTCTAGAGCAAAAAATTAAGTGCTCAAACCAAACTCTATTTTGAAAAAAGTATCGCACTAATAATACAAGAATACCAATAGGAGAGCATAACTGCAGAAACATAAAAAAATATATATAATATAATAAATACATAAATAAAATATAAGAATGAAATGAGAAAGTCGTTACGAGATAAGATTTGCATACGATGGAAATTAAAAATAATCGGGAAGTTAAAAAATCACAATACCGAACCAAATGATCGTAGTAGCGAGAAAATACGAAATATAAGACGCTCCAATGAGAAAATAAAACAAAGAAGTGAAAGTAGAATATTTTTGAGAAATAAGAAAATAAAAGATATTTGTACAACAAAGATAAAAGGGACAAATATATTCTCCTTTGATATTTTTATCATATTTAGCTTCATCCGCAACCTTCCGGTAAAACCTCCTTCAGTTACATGCAATACTGTAGACCCTCTCGCTGCAAGGTTCCTTCGGACCTCCCTGTTCCGAGTCATGTATATATATAGACCGGAAGTAAGCTTGCTCAATCGTCCCTCGTCTCTCCATACGCGCCAACTTTACTTTTCCTTGCATTCATATGGAGGGGGAGGGCTGCTGACGATCCTTGCGTCACCCCGCGCACTTTCTTAGTTGCGTCTCTTCGACTTTTCCCTTCGTTTCTAATACCTCCGTGTTCCGTCCCAACCGCCCCATTCGCTATGGCAGACTTTCTCACCCTTGCGGAAATTACGCTCGGTGTTGCGACATTCTTTCCTAATCGCACGGATGATATCCCTTGCGAAGGGATGTCCGTTATTAAATTCCCTGTAAGTCGTGCATGAGAAGTTAAGCTGATTTGATTTTTGCAAAAAAAAAAAACAAAAATAAATAAATTCAGTGAGGAATCTATCGAATGGGCTTTGATCGATATCTGACCGAACTGTTCGAATGTGATTGGATTTTTGGAGTCGGGGTGGTCGAAGTTGCAGCGATTCACAAGAGTAATGGAAATAATATTCTATTATTACATTTATAATTACATGATTAATAAATAATAATTATAATTAATAATACTAAATCATAATATTATTAGTGAATTTTAGGATAATAATTTTATAATATTTATCAGTACATTATTAATGTACAATGATCATAATTAATAATAATAAATTATAATATTATTTATTAATAGATAAATATTCATTGATAAGTTACGATTAAATTATATTATTCAATAAATATATTGTTATTTCCTATTATCATTTTTAATCTATTTTTTTATTTTTCCGAAGGACCGGCATAATCACAAACGAAAAAATGAGAGCCCCATTGATGATCGTTGATGAGAGATGACGATGGGCGATACTCACTGGAGATTGCGTACCTTGGTAACTTGAGGACGTTCATAGAGTTTCGCATTTCCTGCAAACACGAATCCCAATGAAATTTATCGTTTGTCACGGAGATAACTGACTGTTCCGTAGTGGGTCTGCGCCGGGATAGGATATAGTTATACCAGCGATAAATTAACAGTGGCACTAATGACGTTCCGATTCATATCGCGACTGGCTCATGCGTATAATCTTTGTCTATGTGTGCTTGCATATAGTACACTTCGAGCATTGCAGTGCGTGTATTTGTGGATATATATGTATATTACCTCGTCGGCTTGTCTGAATCTGAGACCCTAAGACACGGCTTCTTCACGGAAGTATCATCAAGGTATCCTCGAAGCGGATAAAATTGTGCCGAGCTCGCTGAAAAGTATGTACCTATCCTGCGTATGCGGTACGAGTGTGCCTCCGTCTTGTCGGGGTCCGGGATTTACAATAATTACTCGCAGCTGAAATAAATTTGTGCTGGAGGTGACTCCGCGGGTTCAAAAGCTACCGGTGCTTTTTTTCTTTTTTGGCTTCTCAACGTTCAGCTTCCTGGCTTCTACGCAAATTAGGGGACCGCTACCACTAGAATACAACCGCTAACGCCAAGTTAGCGGTAATCCTGCAAGGTAGGAAAGTACGATGGGGTAATTTCCATAGCGTTTCTTCCCTACTAATCCGTGTTACTGTACTGTTGCTGTATCGCTGGTGTACGCTTGCGGCACTATTACAGTGCTTTGAATATGTTCCTACTGTACTATGCTATTACTGTACTGTTATTGTGCTGTCACTGTACGCTTACTGTACTGTGACTGTGCTGTACTGTGACTGTTACTGTACTGTCACTGCCACTGTGTACTGTTACTATACTGGCACTGTACTGTCACTGCACTGGTACTGTACTGTTACTGTACTGTCACTGCACTGGTACTGTACTGTCACTGTACTGTGAGTGTACTCTACTGTTATGATACTGTTACTGTACTTATAGTGCTACTGTTACTATACCGTTACAGTACTGTCACTATACTATCACTGCACTATGCTGTACTGTTACTGTACTCTACTCGACTATACTGTACTGTTACTGTACTGTTACTGTACTGTCACTGCACTATTACTGTACTGCGACTGTACTGTTACTGTACTGTTACTGTACTGTCACTGCACTGTTACTATACTGCGACTGTACTTATACTGCACTGTCACTGCACTGTTACTGTATAATTACTGTACTGTCACTGTACTGTGCTGTACTTTCACTGTACTGTGCTGTACTGTTACTGCATTGTCACTGAACTGTTACTGTATTGCCACTGTACTGTTACGGTACTGTTACTGTACTTTCACTGTATTGCCACTGTGCTGTCACTGTACTGTCACTGCACTGTTAGTGTACTCTACTGTTATGGTGCTGTCATTGTACTGTCACTGTACTGTTAGTGAATTTACTGTTGTGGTACTGTTACTGCACTGCTATTGGACTGTTCCTCTACTGTTACTGTACTGTCACTGTACCGTTACTGTACTGTTACTGTACTGTCACTGTACCGTTACTGTACTGTTACTGTACTGTCTCTGTACTGTCACTGTACTGTCACTGTACTATGCCTGTACTGTCATTGTACTATGCCTGTACTGTTACTGTACTCTACTCGACTACGACTGTACTGTTACTGTACTCTACTCGACTATACTGTTCTGTTACGATACTGTTACTGTACTGTTATTGTACTGTTATTGTGCTGTTACTGTACGCTTACTGTACTGTGACTGTTTCTGTACTGTTACTATACTGGCACTGTACTGTCACTGCACTGGTACTGTACTGTCACTGTACTGTCACTGCACTGGTACTATACTTCCACTTTACTGTGAGTGCACACATGGTACTGTTACTGTACTTATAGTACTACTGTTACTATACCGTTACAGTACTGTCACTGTACTATCACTGCACTGTGCTGTACTGTTATTGTACTCTACTCGACTATGCTGTACTGTTACTGTACTGTTACTGTACTGTCACTGCACTGTTACTATACTGCGACTGTAATTATACTGCACTGTTATCGCACTGTTACTGTATCATTACTGTACTGGCACTGTACTATCACTGTACTGTGCTGTACTGTCACTGTACGGTTACTGCATTGTCACTGTACTGTTACTCTACTGTTACTGTACTATCACTGCATTGCCACTGTGCTGTCACTGTACTGTCACTGCACTGTTAGTGTACTGTACTGTTATGGTGCTGTCATTGTACTGTCACTGTATTGTTAGTGAATTTACTGTTGTGGTACTGTTACTGCACTGCTATTGCACTGTTACTCTACTATTACTGTACTGTGACTGTACTGTTACTGTACTCCACTCGACTATACTGTTCTGTTACGATACCGATACTGTACTGTTACTGTGTTGTTATTGTATCGTCACTATACTGTGACTGTACTCTAGTCGACTATACTGTTCTGTTACGATACTGTTACTGTACTGTTACTGTACTGTTATTGTGCTGTTACTGTACGCTTACTGTACTGTGACTGTTTCTGTACTGTTACTATACTGGCACTGTACTGTCACTGCACTGGTATTGTACCCACATTGTACTGGTGAGTGCCCACATGGTACTGTTACTGTACTTATAGTACTACTGTTACTATACCGTTACAGTACTGTCACTGTACTATCACTGCACTGTGCTGTACTGTTATTGTACTCTACTCGACTATGCTGTGCTGTTGCTGTACTGTTACTGTACTGTCACTGCACTGTTACTATAATTATACTGCGTAACAGTACCACTATTGTGGTACTGTTACTGCACTGCTATTGCACTGTTACTCTACTATTACTGTACTGTGACTGTACTGTCACTGTACTGTTACTGTACTCCACTCGACTATACTGTTCTGTTACGATACCGATACTGTACTGTTACTGTGTTGTTATTGTATCGTCACTATACTGTGACTGTACTCTACTCGACTACACTGTTCTGTTACGGTACTGCTACTGTCGTTATACTGTACCGTTACTGCAGTGATACTGTACTGCTTCTGTACTGTCACTGTACTCTTGCAGTACTGTTACTTTATTGTTACTTCATTGTCACTAAAAAATTACTGTGCTCTGCCTGTACGGTCACTGTGCTGTTACTGTGCTGTTACTGTGATGTTATGTCATTGCTACTGTTATGTTACTGTGCTGTTACTGTGATGTTATGTCATTGCTACTGTTATGTTACTGTGATGTTATGTCATTGCTACTGTTATGTTACTGTGCTGTTAGTACACTGTTACTGTATTGTTGCTGCACTCTTTTTGTAGTCGTACTGTACCGTCACTGCATCATTACTGTGCTATTATGGTCTTCTTACCATTCTCTTACTGTATTCTTGCGATAGTGTTACTGATTTGTTATCATACGTATTTTTGTACAGTGTACAATGGGATTGCAACGTGGTACGTCTGAGCGATATTGCAGCTCTTTGCAGGGCTACTTTCAATAATGTTCCATCGAAAAGTTAGACATCTTTCCGCTGGGCTTAAGATGAGAGTAAGATAGAAAAAAATAAGATAAGAGAGACGGAGGGAGAGTAATATCAGCCCAGAGAATAAAAGCGAAAGTCCTCGAATGTATTATATTATTCCCTTTGCTCGTGTACGTGACATCGTTCTATAGACACTCGTGTATTTATGTCCAAAGGTAAAGAGGTTTCCACCTATAAATCCTGGTATACCCTCGTGGTAATATTACGGACCTTGCTGGATCCAAGTACACAAGTGGTATACGGTGGCACATAATTTTTGGGGACGCGAATCTACGGGTGCGGAGTTCGTACTAGTGTGTATACCTATATATTTCGTATTCGACGAGGGTAAATGTCTCATGAGCGCGGTTTTACAGCGCCGGATGTAAAGCGTTTTATCGCGTGTAAAACGGCCCCCCGTCTTTACTCCCCCGCGTGTACGTCAGCTCGTACACGTTGAGTGCGCACTTATACGCACATATGCGCGCAAATGCGTGTGCGAGCGACACACGCTACGCGTTTCGCCAAGGGTTAAACCAAGTGAGAAAGACCGTCGAGGAGGGTTAGAGGGGCGGGGGGGTGGCGACTTGAACGAGATCGCAACGAAGGGTAGTTGAAAAGCGCACCCCCCAGCCAGAGTTGCCGAGAAGGGTTGCCCTCGAGCCGATCGATAGACGCCCGTTCAAGGACACGTTTCGGAGGCTGTTGGCCGGGAGCGTAAAGGGGCGATCTCGCTCGTATCTGCCCTTCCAACGAACCGCTGATGTGTGCATGTGTGCGAGCTTTGCCGCTTGCGCCTGACCCTTTTAAGGTAGACCGAGCGTTGTACTGATGAATGTTAAAGGGCTTTGACGTTAAACAAATATCGTAAGTGTCTTTTTACAAGGATCCATATGAAACGGTAGTAGATTGCCTCGATTCTAACCTTTTTACCTCGAAAACGGAGCCGCTGTATTGATACTACTATGGTTACTGCACTGTTACTGTACCGTTACTGTATCATTACTGTAGCATTATCGAATCGTTACTGTACTGTGATTGTATCATTACTGTACCGTAAAACTACACAATTATAGTCCAGCGCCTCAACTATAGTCCAGTTACCTCTTCTTTAGTGGGAGAAACACAAATTTGAAACCTGACGAATCTGGACCAAAGTTCTGTAGTTTTACGGTACCGCTATTGTACTGTTACTGTATCATTACGTTGATGCCACTGTCACTGCACTATTACTGCACCGCTTCTGTACTGATATTGCACCATCACTATACTGTTACTGTACCATTGCTGTACTATTATGTCCGTTTGTATCATTACTCTACAATTACAGTACCGTTACTGTACCGTTACTGTTGCACTGTTGCACCGTTACTGTACCGTTACCGTTACTGTACCGATACCGTTACTGTACCGTTACTATTGCACCGTTGCTATACCGTTACCGGAACGTTCCTATATTGTCACAGTACTGTAATTGTGCCATATAGCTACGGTTACCTCATAGTTATGCGTACGCTGTAAGTACAATGTAGTTGTACCGTATATCAGTCACACGAAAAAATCGATTAAAACTTTAGCTTGAAGCACGCTAGAACGTGACCGTATCCTGCGCATGCACAAGGGCTACAAAGTAGCGGCAACTCAGATGGGCGGATCCAGCACGTTTTCATTTTATTCATTCTCTGCTTCTTCTTGTACCCTATGCATCATTCTCTTTTACGAGTACGACGACGATGTCTTACTCTACAAAGTTGCCTTCCCTTCGAAAAATAACAGCGTCCAGCGGAACAGCCCGAGACACATTTGTACTGTTTCCTAGCTAACGGCAAAGGGTGGGACGTATCATCCTATGCCACCAGCGTTGACAAGGATAAATTCCCTCTCTCCAAGCAAAAAGAAGACTCTCCTGATAACGGATTGATTGATTTAGAAGTTTTTTTTCTTTTTGTTGGATCCACGTTTTTGATCGAGGTGAAATGTACACTTCGAGGGATAACGGATGAGTTTGACTAACGTCCGTGTATGTTGCACACACACACACACACACACACACACACACACACACACACACACACACACACACACACACACACACACACACACACACACACACACACACACACACACACACACACACACACACGCACGCACGCACGCACGCACGCACGCACACGCACGCACACACACACACACATATATATTTATATATATTCTCGTGTGGAAACGACGTAGGTGTCTGTATTCTCAGATTACTGTCGCGTCGTTAAGCCAGATACGTATCCGTCAATGTCACACGGGCTGCTGGAGTCACACGAAACGCGTTTTCGAAGCCCTGGGATGGTTTGTTTTAGTTAAATCTCACTCTTTTCGGCCTGATCTTCGTCTAATTTTCCATTTTATGTGCACAGACGAGGGCGAGGTGGATGAGCATGTCAGGTTGGATATAAGAATTCACTATGTAGGCTATAGTCGTCATTGACTACCTCAGCTGTCAATCATTAGCTGCTCAGAGATGCCGGTCCAGCCCTGCATCTTTGATGATTTAGATTTCGATTCCAATTGTTCCGATCAGATAGTCGATGATATCTTCGATAGCCCAGGGTCATTAGGTGATGCGAATGCTCGCGTAGCCGGATTCCGAGTAGAGTGCACTTCTCACTGGCGAGTCCTGCTGGGATTATTCAAATCTATTTTGGACTAATGGTCCTTTGAGGGTGCACGTGCTGGTAACTTGTGCGCTTGCTTGCTCGCCACCACTCGCACGAGCCACACTTCGTAACAATGTACAATTAAACGTAATCAGAAATCGGCGTAATAGCCTTTGCCCATACGTGCATCACGAGAGCACCGCTACGTCCCCCAGCCTTCTCAATCGTTCCTGCGGTTAAATGATTTTCTCGGTGAAACGTGATGACCTCCCGGCTGCACATTCACGTGCACCATCCGACGATTCGTATTTAGAGGAGAAAAAAAGAATTCGAAGGAATACAGTGGTTTGCTCAAGACGCGGGAGTAATTGCCGGCTGCGTTGAGCGCGGTTGGAGAATCTTGCAGAACGAAAATCAACGAGTGAGTATACCGATGTGTTGCGAATTGCGATTGATTCCAGGCAATATAAAGCGGAGAGGTATGTATCGAGCATCAACGACCTTGCGTAACTAAATAAGTAGGGTTGAATTTCTCAAAAAATATCATTCGAATTACGCAAGACTGTAGAACGAGGCTGCTAAAGACTTTTTTTATTGATCGAATCTCTTGATTATGTTCGTACAAGACCTGCACAATAAAAATCAAAGCTCACAGGCACATGGTCCAATCGAAATTAAGGGCTGAGCTTTGGGACATATATTCTTACATGCATTTGAGATCTAGTTAACGCTCGCTCGTAACTTGAGCATGCATTGCATCCCTACTGATTCGACTCAATTGAGAGTTCAGCTTGAATTTGTTCGTACAAGACCTGCAAACAAGAAATCAAAGGCCACGGGCAGATTTTCCAATCGGAATTCAGGGCTGAGCTTTGGCACATATATTCTTACATGTATTTGAGATCTAGTTAACGCTCACTCGTAACTTGAGCATGCATTGCGACCCTATTGATTCGACGCAAGTTTTGACATGGATCTTCTAACGCATATGAAAAAACCGATTAATGCCTGCTCTTCGTTGAATTCCGAAGACGTTTCTGTCAAGAGCTGATGCGAACCGTATCTACCCCCTTGACGAGTTGCCTTTGATTCACTTGCGAAAGCGAGAGTCTACAGGCTTCTTGCAATCAGGAAAGGTCCGGAGCGAGAATCTGCTGCACACATATTTGTGTGTATGTGTGTGTGTCTATGTGTGTGTGTGTGTGTGTGTGCGTACAAACTCATAAGTGTGTTGGGAACTTGTGCGGTGGAAACAGGAAACGCAGAACGAAAAGAAGAAAAAACGAGAGACTGCAGCTTCGCCGCTGCTGTTAGGGTGACTCGGGCAATACATCGCGGTGACTGTATACCGAGAGAACTCGGTTGACGCTCGTCCGTCGTACGCGTTCGCAACACAGAAGCACGTGTGCGGCGCATCCGCGGCTCATTTGATCTCAAGCAAGAAGGAACAGCATGGAGCAAAAGTTTCTCGGGGAGGCTTCGTCTCCTATCGAGAATCGAGGAATCGCGGCTACGAACTCTCTCTCTCTCTCTCTCTCTCTCTCTCTCTCTCTTTCTTGCTCGTCTTTCGGTCCCCGCGATATGCTCACTCTCAAAAGCGTCCACGCGTCCCCGTTCACGTTTAACTCGCTCACGTTTGAAAGTATATTTTCAGCCGGATTGATCTCGCGCGCGGAACCGCGAGGAAAAAATATAATTAAAAAAACGCGACGAAAAAAGGGGCTTTCCGTGCTTTTATTTCTCGGGCTCCGTTATACATTCTTTTGAACTGCTACTCTCGTGTACGTACGAGCTTTTTCGGATATTCTTTGCCATACCTCACCGGATGTTGGCGCGGTCGGCCGCGAAAGTGCAATGTATTCGTATCATTCCACGTCTTGCCGGGAAACATGGTATTTAGGATTGTGCAAGAGTGCAACTTTGTAAGTAGCTTGAAAGAGGCCGCTTTTTCTCATTCTCTCGTTAAGCAATTCTTTGTTTTTCGCTGTCAACTTTTTATCTGTTTTTTTCGACTGTTCGACATTTTCAAGCATAAGTGTTTCGGGACGTATACACTGATTTTTTTAAATATAAGGAGGAGAGAGAGAGAGAGAGAGAGAGAGAGAGAGAGAGAGAGAGAGAGAGAGAGAGAGAGAGAGAGAGAGAGAGAGATTAGATTAGATGAGATTTATTATAATGCTCTAGGACGAGTAAGTCCTCTGGCATACGGCCTTAGTACATGATTAACAATTAATGCGAGTACCCATGCAGACATTTTTTGGGGACTCCCCAGATCCTACCAGATCCCTATGGGGATTTGATAGGGACGCCCCAAGTAAGGAGTCCACACTGGAATCCAAATAGATTCGTTGGGGATTCCCCAGATTCTACCAGATCCTTATGGGGATTTGATAGGGACGGCCCAGGTAGGGAGTCCACATTGGAATCCAAATGTATTTGTTGGAGACTCCCCAGGTTCTACCAGATCCTTATGGGGATTTGATATGGACACCCCAGGTAGGGAGACCACATTGGAATCCAAATGGATCCTGGGCCAAATGGATTCCTTGTCGGGAGCCAATAGGAATTCCCTATCGGGATCCAATAAGGATTCAGAAAATCACTTCCGACAAAAGAAAGACGTCGGGCGATAGAACATAAGCGGCGCAGGGTACATATATATTCGTGTCGTCGTTGAAAAGCGCGCGACGATCGAGTTACTGCGCAATCCCGATCGTAAAATTTATTTACTCCAAACACGCATTAATGTTTGTTGCATTCCAATGATGCAAGCATCAACCTTATTAAAGTGTTTAAATTTTATATAGTATAAAAAGTATTTAAAGTATTTTTAAAAAGTTCATAAAGTATAAAAAGTACTCAAAGATATAGATATAAGATATATAAGTATTCGAAGAATACTATACAAAGCATTATAAATATTCAGTATGGGTAAACAATTTAAAAAAAAAACAAAATAAGTATATTGTGGTATTCGATATGTACTCCTTTGTAAACAATAAATTGATCTCTTTAGTGTATCGATGCTTTTATTTTTTGTAGTATTTTGGGCTTACAGAATGCGATATGATCGATCAAGCATCGTATCGGATTCCGTTCAATACTGTGGGGAAGCTTTAAGATTCTTACATTGGATTCCGATGGGAAATCCCTATTGGATCCTAATAGGGAATCCCTATGGAATCCTTATGGAATCCCGATAGGAATCCCTACTGGATCCCGATGGGAATCCCTTTTGGATCCCGATGGGAATCCCTTTTGGATCCCGATGGGGAGTCCCTCTTGGAATCCAATGTACGAGCGTGACGTTCCCTGATAGGGATCCAATGGGGTGTCCCGTTGGATCCCTATCAGGGAGTAGGGAGAAGTAGGGGAATCCTATAGGATTCCAAACACAATTTCTACCTGGGTACTCATATGTAGCGGTTGCTCGATACATGTAAAAGTGAGAATACAAATAAAAATAAAAATAAAAATGAAGTAAAAATAAAATAAGATAAAATATTGACATAGGTGTAGGCACTGCGTGTGGTGCAATGAGTGGAGTGTTCCTGGGTTTAAGTTACGTTTGTGTTTGTGTTCCATAGGTTTGCAGCGGTGATGCAGAAAGAGTGACGCATGTATTCCGTGCGAAAATTTGGAATCAGTAATCGTAGGGGTTGATCACACAGGCGCGTCCGTTGGTTCAACGTGCAGAAGATGAAGGTTTCTCGAAGATAGGCTGGTCGGTTTGTTTTTAGTACTTGGTGTAGTAGGCTCAGGGCGTGGTATTTTCTTCTGTCCTCAAGACTGAGTAGGTTCAACCATGTCCAATAGGGTGAAATGTGCATATCCCAGCGCACATCGAAGATAAAACGGACACATGAGTTTAGCGCGACTTTGAGGATCGAATTGTGTTCATTGGCAATTCCAAGTGTGACAGTGCAGCAGTAGTCGTAAGTCGGTAGTATTAGCGCGTTGACAAGCCTTGCACGTGTTTGCCAAGAGAGGAAATTTCGACAAACCTTCAATTGGTAGAGGCGTGAGTTGGAGCGTTTCGCGACATAGACGGCATGATCTTTCCACAGGAGAGCATCATCAATCCATACACCCAGGATTTTAACTGTCGGGCTATAGTTAATTGCATCTTTTCCGTTGACTATGCGAGGGAGCGAGAAGGGATCGAGGCCTCGTAAATATTGTCTGCTACCAAGAATAATGGCCTGAGTTTTGGAGGTGTTGAGCGAGAGTCCGTTTAGTGCTGACTAGATCCTGATTAGGGTGATGTCCTTGTTTAATTTGGCAATGCATTGCCCAATATCCGAGGCGCTGCAGTGCTGAAAAATTTGAAGGTCATCCGCGTATAGGTTGTGGTTGCTAGAGGAAAGTGCGTATCTGAGGTCGGCTGAATAGAGCGTGAAGAGGAGAGGTCCAAGAACTGATCCTTGAGGAACGCCGGTCGCAGGTGATGCCCAGCTGGAGTGAGTGCGATTGGTTCCGAGGACAGCTTGTAGTCTGCAGGTTAAGTAAGATTGAACCCAGCCAATGGCTGAGACTGAGAATTGCTGGGACTGGAGCTTTTTAAGTAAGATCCTGTGGTTGACCGTATCAAAGGCTTTGGAGAAGTCGAAGAGTATCATCGCTGTAATCTTGCGTTCGTCAATTCCTTGTCGGACGTAGTCGGTTATCCGATGAAGAGCAGTTTGTGTGCTGAAGCCTTTGCGGTAAGCGGATTGATTGGGATCGAGGAGGTTGTCCTGAAGAATTTCGTATTTCGTACTTTGGATATTCACCTTCGGGAAAGCGCGATCTTTTGTTAGATTTTTTTTTATTAGTCTCCTATCGGACCCTGTGTGCCATGCTGGTTTCCAGGCTCGACCATAACGGTCTATAGGTCGATGGTGCCGAAGCGTTCGAGTCTCACATTCGTCCTGAAGAATTCATGGCACGTTTCGAGAGAGAGAGGGGGAGAGAGAGAGAGAGAGAGAGAGAGAGAGAGAGAGAGAGAGAGAGAGAGAGAGAGAGAGAGAGAGAGAGAGAGAGAGCAATGCTGATAAATTTGTTTATCTTTGTTTGGTATTTTACGATGGTAACTTGATATTGGTAATATCTTTAATTCGGAAACTTTTTTTTCATATTTCAACAATTTGTCAATAGTATTTTTACAATGAAAATTCAATATTCGCGATATCTTCAGTCCAATGTTTCTTTCAGCATTTCATCTAATCCATGGAATACCGAGTTACGAATAAATTCATTTTTTCTTGTTGAAAACGGATGTGCAATAAATGCTGAAATAATTTCCGGGACCATAATGGCGGCTCGAACGGAATAAATTTATTAACTTGCTCGCAGTTTGCTACTGTCTCTCGTTATGTTTTTATCCTGAAATGGCACATCCTCGCGTACGGAGTACCACCAATTATTTTCTACCTTGGTGTGCTTTCCCGGGTGAATTCTTCTCTCCTTTCTCTCTCTCTCTCTCTCTCTCTCTCTCTCTCTCTCGCTCTTTCTCTCTAGCTCCCTTTCTCGTATTACGTACCATACGTACACGCGTATATCCTCAATGTGGAAGAAGAGGAGCGGCTGGTCAGGCAAGCTCGATCGTAAAGAAAGTGTGTGCTCACTTTCGCGAAGAGTGTTTTACGAGAAAATGCCCCCGGCGTGTACGCCGAGAGTAAAACGGGGAAACAGGAATGAAATTGCGCGCCATATACGCGAACCCGTCGCTGTTAAACCACGTACGAGGGCAAGAGAGAAAAATTCGCTTAATCGTTATTCATCCTGATTGCCGCGTAATTCGCTCGTACCATTTTTCGTACCAAATTGACCATTTCCCCTCCCCCTTCTTTGGATCCTGTTTTTCGGCTCTAGGTTGGTTAGGGTCCGAATTCGCATGCATGGGAAAACTGGGAAGAAAGCTTGCTCGCGTTTGTTTAGGTTTGGGATACCGTGACGAAAAAAAAAATCATACGGAAGTGCATCGAAATTTTCTTGACGTACAAAAAATCTCATCGGCTCATATGCCGTGCAAGGAATGGCTTAAGGGGTAAGGGCACTGTAAATTTTTTGAAAAATCGATTTTTTTTTATTGGCTTAAAAAATAGTTTAAACCCTCTAGTTTAAAAATAGTTTAAATCCTTTTAACTTTTTTTTTTAATTTTTTCCAATAAAAAACTATTCGCAAAACTTTAAACGCGTTTTCCTCGAAACACGGTTTTTCAAAATGGCACGCAGCATAACTCGAACAATTTTCATTTTTTTTACTTGAAATTTTAACCAGATGTGAACATTTACATTATCTTGAGAATGTCGATCGGAATTTTCAAGAACTTTATTTATTGATTTTTTATTAACAAAAAACTTGCCGTTTTTTTCGTCAAAAATCAATTTTTTTTTTCAAACGCACGCCAAATCCACAAAAATTGATACTTTTTAAAATCCGATCGACATTCTCTAGCTATAGCCCTCTAGATTAATGGTTTTTTTTTGTTCTAGATTCAAAAGTGCACCAGTGGTGCTGCGTGCCGCGGAGCCCTGGAAGCAAAACATGTCCCGGGAAGATAGCTGTGGAACCGCCATTTTGTTTTTTTTTACTGTAAAAAAATTTTATAATAAAGTTTAATGTATGCCCGATAACACCATTAAAAGTTTTTTTTCAAGTACCTTCAATTTCGGGAGCAAAAAATTAGTGAAAAAACCTTTTTTTTTGGGCCGTTACAGTGGCCTTACCCCTTAAAACTTGCCTGCGTGGCGATAGAATATACGATATTTGGGGGATCCTTTGGCAGTTTCGCCGTACCTCCTCTTACGAGAGGGCACGGGGAAACTGCACAAAAAAACCCTGAAAGATCGTATAACCACGAGGTTGGTGGGTGAGAAGGCTATCGTAGTATGAGTACCGGTGAGACCTGTTACCTACACGGGTTTTTCGGCACTTTCCTCGTGCCCTCCTACAAACACGGACGGGCGGCTTAAAAGGCTATGGGAACGTCAAAAATGGCGACATGAGTACCATTGTTGAATTAAATGGTTTGCAAGTTCTAGAAATTGTTGCCATGTGGTAAAAATGTCCGTCAGTTCCCTAGGTTCCCTATCGTCCTGTTCGTCATTCACGGACTTTGGTCATGTTTTTGCGACGCCTCGCGCGTGTATATCTCTAGCTCCTTTCCGGCGTTCAAATAATCGGGAAAATGGTAAATTGTCATGTGCACATTAAATGGGGGGAGGGGCGAAGATGTGCGCGCGAGAGGTCGACACATTAATTCGAACTCGGTTACCAACCGCGTAGATACAGGAATCGCCCATGCCAGTTCGGAGGCTTATTATATAACGTCATATCATATTTGCGTAAAGTCCCCCCCCCTCTTCCTTGCAAATTTGCACGAAGGACGGACTGAAATTCTCGTGTTGATTTTACTTCCTGGCTCCTTCGTAATTGACTCGTCCGCAATTTTGTTCTCTCTCTCTCTCTCTCTCTCTCTCTCTCTCTCTCTCTCTCCGACTTATTCTCTCTCGTAAACACGCCCTGCTCACCCAACCTAATATACTTAAATCTCTCGACAATTTCCATAAAAACTCGTTACTTCGCTATGCCCACGCGTCGACTGTCGTCACTTTGCTTTACTTTGCTAGCTCCACTGCATCGTTCTCACGAGAAAAAAAAATGAATGCACCGGGTGATCCACGATAAATTAGACCCTGAATTAGAAATATAAAGAAATTAATAATTAATCTTAAATGTCAGACGCAGTCAAATAATTATGATTATGAGAGCCATATTTACCGCGACAATTTATTTATTCAATTCCAGCGCAAATTACGATTTTTTTTCGTAAGAAGTTGTCCTGCACTTCCAAAATGTTCAATGAACTTGATTTTTGCGCTGTTGAAACGCAACGAAAGTTAATTTAATTTTATGTACATTTTTAGTTCATTTCAAATAATTGTTTTGTTCACTTGCTAATTGCATGATTATTTTTTTTATGCAAAATTCGCAGCCTCAAACAAATGTTTGGCCAATGACAACAAATAAAGGAAGAAAGTAAGATTTTTTCCTACGTCCCAACGATGCAAACTTCAACCTTAACAAAAAATATATCCTGATATTTTTTATTGTTGTTGTTGCGTATACTCTTTTTTAAGTTTTTATTCGGCCCTTTATCGTACAGACAATTTGGCAATAGCCGAAGTAGTTCCGTCTTTCGTATTTCGTACTTTGGATATTCACCTTCGGGAAAGCGTGATCTTTTATTAGATTTTTTTTATTAGTCTCCTATCGGACCCTGAGTGCCATGCTGGTTTCCAGGCTCGACCATAACGGTCTATAGGTCGATGGTGCCGAAGCGTTCGAGTCTCACATTCGTCCTGAAGAATTCATGGCACGTTTCGCTCGCCGCGACGGAAATCTCGAACACACGTTTTAACGAGCTTAGGATGGCACTTAGCTCAGGATCCTTACAACGGAAGTGGAACGTAAGACAAGCGGTGTGGATTTAAGGGGGGAAGACCATTTACGAGGCAAGAAATTAGGGTTTTGTTGTTATTTTTTTTTCGTGTAAAGAATATTCATGGAAGTATTGTAGAATTGTATGTTTTTTTTTATTTGACATTTTAAGTATGCAAAAATATTTATTTTTTTTACTCAAATTGCCAGTCGTCTCTTCGATGTTGAGAGAAAGTGGCTCAAAAAGTTTCCGCACTGCTGAAGTTCTCCCTCATGCTGTCTAATGATTCTTGAAGGTAACTGTTGGTGAAGCATGATTTTGGAAATATGATCGAAATTCTCAGAATGGCAGCTTAATAAATTCAAGTGTGTGATTCTTCATGAAATGTTTGCTATTTATAAGAGCAAAGGTACGTTTCATATTCGGAATAAAATATTATATAGGGTCACAGACAAACTGATGGTAAGGAAGAATTGTGACAAATTTCATAAAGATCGGATGAATAGTTTTCGAGTAATCACTCCAGCAGTTGGGAAAAATGCAGTGAGGTATTTGTGAGGCAAGGAAAAAATGTGTTGTTTTTCATAATTTTTTTGAGGAAAGATTTCCCACCAATTTTGAGACTCAGAGCATGTTTTATTACTTTTGGCTGTTACATGGTATTTTTTTATTTTGGTCTGAACCAACCTTGGTTACCAAAACTGGCACTGTACTTATTAAATTGTTTGCCAATACTGAGGTAGTACCCCAATACTCGGTATCCAAGGCTGGCGTGGTACTGTTGTCAATGCTGGGGGAGTACTTCCAGCCGAGATTCAACCAACCTTGGTTACCAAGGCGGGTACTGTACTAATAAAATTGTTTACCACTACTGGGACAGTACTTAACCCAAGACTTGATAACCAAGACTGGCATGGTACTGTTGCCAATTCTGGGGCAGTACTTCCAGCCGAGACTCAACCAATCCTGGTTACCAAGACTGGCACTGTAATAATAAAATTGTTTACCAATACTGAGGCAGTACTTAACCCAAGACTCGGTAACCAAGACTGGCGTGGTACTGTTGTCAATGCTGGGGCAGTACTTCCAGCCGAGACTCAACCAACCCTGGTTACCAAGGCTGACACTGTATTAATAAAATTGTTTACCAATACTGAGGCAGTACTTAACCCAAGAATCGGTAATCGAGACTGGCACGGTACTGATACTTTCAGTTGCCAGTGCTGGGACAGTACATCCAGCCAAGACTCAACCAACTTTGGTTACCAGGACTGGCACCGTACTGATAAAATTGCTCACCAATACAGTCACTCACCAGTACAGAGGCAGTACTTCACCCAAGACTCGGTAACCAAGATTGGGACGGTACCGATACGTTCGGTTTCCAATACTGGGGCAGTACCGCCAACTGAGAGTCGGTCGCCAGGACTTGCACAATTCTGGGCCCTATTAGTAACTACAGCACAATACCGATATTCGCACATGGGCTCCTAAAGTGCATTTTCTAAACTGGCGTGACACATGGCTAAAAAACTAATCGGCCGATTCTGATGAAATTTTGTATAAAACTTTCTAACCTTATAGTCTAAAACATGACCCTAAATGTTTTTGAAAATTGAAGAAAAAAAGTATTTTTTTCTTTGAAAAATATAGCCATGTTCGGAAAGTTCCATTCTTTTTTTCGAAGCGCACCATTTCATTGATTTTCAACATGTCTTACTTTTTCTTGGTTCATATTCTGCGTATGATTGTCAATGATAGAAGAAACTTTGGTGGTTTTTTTTTCAGATTAATCCCTCCGATGCTACGTGTCACGCCGTCTGACAACATACACCGCAACGCGTTTAGAAGACCATATCATACCTCCGCTATTTTCAAAGATTAATTAATAAAAGTACCATATATCAATCAAAAGTAGTAACAAAACATACTCTAGGTCTCAAAAATGGTGAAGATATCTTTCTTTAAAAAAAAAAATACGAAAATCAGAAATTATGTGACCTGACTTTCGATCAATCCAGACCCTGCAGTGTTAAAAGGTGCAATTTTAAAACCCATTCTGAAACTACTGTTCTGAAATTTCACTCAAACATGCATAATGATATGAACAATGTCTGGTTGAAATTTGAACAAAATCTATAGAAATCAAGAGCGCGCGCTCGTTCTATCTGGTTGTACGCCACTTTGGCGCACACTTTATTTTCAACGTCGTATTCGTCCATTCACCTTCGGCATCTAAAACAAGAAGATAAAAAACTTTAACTTTTTTCGCTTGTCCATATTACACATTACACAGATATTACAAAAATTGAAACGAGGTACGCTAGCGCTCCCCGTCCTAACCTTCTCGAAATTCCTCCGTCGGTCTACCGACGCATACCTGAAAAAAAGGGGTACCTAATTATTTAAATGATTATCTTTATTATTATACTTACCGTTTCCGTCAAGTCTCCGATGGCTTCCCGGCGCTTCCTGTAAGAAAAAAAGAGGAGGAAGAAATTATCATTAATATTGTATGCGTATTACACCTATAAGAACAAAACTTTATTTATCTTATAACGAATTAGAATGCTGCAACTTACGCAGTTAAATGATGGTCGTACCATCCGCGCTGCGATAATTGAAAAGAAAACTTTTGTTGTAATTAATTATACTAAAACACCTGTGATTGTTCATAGCTAATTATCCACGAACATTAATTATTAACAATCGCTTATCGTACTTACACCTTTCTGAATATCACATATACGCGTCGAGTACACTGCGAACGTGAATTTTTAAACTTCCGCGACACCAGCGCCGCGATAAAAAACCCTTGAACACTAACGAACACGCCGCGACTTCAGCGCCGCAGCTTGCGCCGGGAGATATCCGAACCGCGCCGCGACTAGCGCGGTTCGGGACCTTGCCACACTTCGCCGCGCCATATGGAAACAGAGCCTGGGTACCGGGGTCTTGTGCTCTACTACCCGTGCTTGCATTTTCGGCGGCGGACCGCCGCTCCAGGCTGGGTATATAAGGCGGAGCGCGAGGCCGCTCGGTCTCAGTTCTTTTTCCACTGAAGAAGTGATAAGAACTCTCCCGAGCTACGTACCCACTAAAGAAGTGGCCTTAGCTTCCCCTCTCCTCACGTTACTTACACGGGCGGATTTTGACACTGTGTTCGATCGGATAGTCGGATAAGATAGAAACTTACTTATTTGAAAGGTCAATAAAAACAAAAGTACTTCAATTATTGTTTTAAATTTTTTTTATTTGAGAATACAATATCCCAATTTTTTTTTCATGCAGTCTTAAAAATGACATCGGATAAATGGCAACCCCCATTGCACATACATTGATGAAGTCGATTTTTGAAATTCGTATCCACTCTTTGCAGCATATCAATCGGTATGTTGGCAATGGCGTCGCGAATGTTGTTCTTGAGGTGTGCTATGGTCCGTGGTCGATCGACATAAATCAGAGATTTCAAATAACCCCATAAAAAGAAATCGCATGGAGTCAATCTGGAGAGCGTGCCGGCCATTGGAGATCGCCTCTGAGAGAGATGAGGTGGTCGGGGAAATGTTGTCGCAACAAATTCATTGAGTCTCGTGCTGTGTGTGCTGTGTATTCTCTATGAAGGTCTTCATGGAGAATTCGTCGAACAGTGGTGTCAGAAATTCCCATAGCAGCTGCGTGTTTGCGAGCCAAACGCCGGGGAGAACGCACAACTGACTGCCTCACTCTTTCGACATTTTCTGGAGTTCTGATGGTCCGTTGAAGTCCATTTCTGGGTTTAGCGACACTTCCACACTCCCGAAATGAGTTAACCCACGACAGAATCGAATTACGGCCAGGAACGAGTCTGTGAGGAGGAATTTCAAAGCGAGCGCGGAAGGCACGTTGCGTAGCAACAAGTGAGCGACCGTTAGAAAAGAAGCTCTCGACTGCGAAGGCCCGCTGCTCTCTAGACCAGAGCATGATGGCAACTGACTGGAGGGAGAAACAAACTTGGGAACTTCCCCCTCCAGATGCGCCCCCTCTCGCCCCTCTACCCGCCCAACTCACCTCGCGGGAATTTTTTCAAATAAGTAAGTTTCTCTGGCGCACCCTGTATAACCCGCGCTCTTCAACCGATTTCCCCGCTGCCTCCCGCACAACCCCCTTCCACGCCACCGCCTACACGGAAGGTCCGTGCCCCTCTCCCTCCCCACGCCCGCACCCAATAACTCCTCCCTCTCCTTTCGTACCTGTTTGCAACTTCCGATGACGACCCTGGCTCCACTGTAACTCGGACTACTCTTTGCCCACCCAACAGCCCTTTTAAGGGCTAAAGCTAAAAAACCCAACGTAGCGTTGGGCCCGGGACGTACTCCCCTCCACACTGCCAGGTGTTCTTTTCGGGACTAAATCACATGAGTTGGATGTTCGTCAACCCCTTCTCCCTCCTAACACCTGCCAATTGTTGAGACCGCGCTCGGAGCTCCTCTCGGAACTTCGTTATCCAAAATTGGTTTTTGTCAACGACCTTAAAGAGCACCACTAGTGTGGTACGTTCCAAAAAACGATTTTTTTTTGCATTTTTTTATAGTCTATATCTTCAAGTATACCTTACTACTATACTATACCCTATACTTTTGACGATTTATAACAATGGAATCAATATTTTTATCTTTCAACACGTTTTTCTCAAAACGACATTTTTCAAATTTGCTGCAGTTCTAAATCAAATACAAATCATCCGATCGACTTGAATCTTGTTTGAGCGTATTTAGTACTTGTTTCTTCATATAATGATTTTTCAATTTTTCTATTGGAAAAAATGTCAATTTGCCATGCAAAAAATCATCAGATTTTTTAGCGTAGTTTGGAAAGTTTTTTTAAAACTCCGTCATTTTGATGGATTTTAATTTTTCTACTTTAACGGTCTTTTTTAATTTTTTGTTTTCGTTTGAAGGCCGCAAGCAACGCAGCAGTGGAAGAGCTTTTTTTGAGATTCGGGAGACGGCGTATCAGTTGCTTAAAATTGAATATTTTCATACAAAAGAATGATTGTATATACATAATTCATACATAAACATTTCCTCGAAATTTCCGAACATTATGACTGGAATCAAAATTCCTTGACGGGCATTCCGAAAAATTTGATTTTTGTCATTCGAGAGATCACTTACTTTTTCTGCTGCATATGTGAATTTTTCGACGGTTTTTTTACGATTGCGATTATTTATTATTTATAAGCGATTTCTTTCTATATCTTTTGACAGATGCTTGACAGAGCGTAAGGTTGAAATTCACTTTTGAAGACCAACTCTGAATTGCGTTTGTTAAGTTTCCATGCTGTTGAATGAACAGCGTAGCGATCGCCGCCTGAAAGGAAGTTGAAGAAAATGGAAGTCGAAAATATTTGGAAAAATCACGTGTGTTTAATTTTTAAAGACGGGCCAATGAGGTGCGCCCGCCTTTAAAAAATAATAATAATTCAGGGGTTGATATGAGACCCATACATACTTATATCAATCGACTCAGAATTTCACCCCCAATCCCCTATTCCAGGGACTACCGTCAGTTCTTGGACACCCTGTACATTATCCCCGAAATGATTATTCACTATTGTAAATGCTTGTAATATGGCATACATCACTATAAACATCGCCGGAGGCAATATTTTTAATCGATGTATGTGTATTTGAGTTCTGTTCCCTATTAGGATCTTGGAGAAGCAAATTTCTGATAGTATCAGGGAATATTCATTTGATGAAAACCTACTTATATTATAAGGCATTGAACAATAAAGGTATGTTTGTAAGTTTGGTGGTTGCGGTTATATGTGCGTATATTTCATACAACAGCTAAAATATCATTAAGTACTATACTTTTGGCTGTAACTATGGCTATAAAATATTATTACCCCTTCAGGAAAATATAAAATGAACGTGCCTTAATGAAATGTGCTCCTGAAATGTTTCATTAAGGAACACGTAGAATTGTATTGAAGGTCATCTATACAAAGTTTCAAGGAAATCTGACCACGTGTTTCTTTTACCGTACAAACTTTGCTACCCCTTTTACCCCTTAAGGATTGAATTTCCAAAACCACTGGTTCTTCATTAATTGTGCCTAGCAGCAGTTATACAAAGTTTCAAGTAGATTTGACCCGATTACTTTTTATTTTCCGTATAACCTTTGCCACCCCCTTTCTCACCTTAGGGGTTGAATTTCCGAAAACGCTGGAATACGTGTTTCATTAATTGTGTGAAGAAGCACGAATACTAAATATCAAGTAAACCCTACCAGATTTTTTTTTATTTCCATACAAACTATGCCACCCCTTTTCTCTCCTTAAGGGTGGCATTTTGAAAAATCGCTTATTAAATGGTGCCTATAGAATAAAATCAGCATCTCCTTCAAATGTCACGTTTCTACATTTAGCAGCTTCGGCTCGGCGATGAAGAGTCAGTCAGTCATAAATTTGACTTTTATATGTACAGCCTTGGCTAAAAGTATTAGGCACCCTGTAAATTTTATGTCCAAACAAAAAATTGAATATCTCGGCGAAAAAAATCGTAAGCCAATTTACCGAACGGGGTTTTGGAGCGGACAAAGCCAGCTTGATTTCCGTTCTTTATTTTTGCCGTTTTTTTTTCGTAGCCGGTTCGTCATTTCGAAACAGCCGGTTTTCCACGATTTTCGCACTTTGCAATATCGGCGTGCTGGACTTTGAAAAATAGTAATCTCACCATATAGTGGTAAGATTTTTTAAAAGGACACCGAAGGCTATAGTTTCGTTAAAAAAAATTACGTTTTTTTTCGCAGATTTATCTATTTTTTTTTCAAAATTTCTTTGGATCGCAATTTTTGGTTGATAGTCGACGATTTGTATCATTAATTAATTGCCGTTACTTTGAAACAAAGATGTTTTAATGAAAAATATCAAGAGGAGAAAAGGTGCATACAGCCTTGGCCAAAAGTATTAGGCTACCTTATAAAATATTGATATTTTAAAAAGTTCATGAAACTATTAAAATTGCTTCGAACTAAAGCTAAGACGGTATCATCAAATATAAAATTTAAGAATAGAAAACCTCTCTTGGCGGATTGCAAAACATCTGGATCGTAAAACGCTAAACACGTGCGTTGTTCAAATTTCGACAGTGTACCTAATACTTTTGGCCAAGGCGTATAGATTACAAGGATATTTTTTTCCCATAGAAACTTCAACATCCTTTTCACTCCTTAAATGGGATTGTTTCGAAAAAATGCTCAAACACGTGTTTAATTATTGTCCTTAAAGATTATTTATACCGAGTTTCAAGTCATAATCATAATAATCACAAATCACATTATATACTTATAATAGTCATACAGTTATAATAATTTTTATCTATATATATTAAATTATAACTCATACGGCTAATTATACTTATTTCGTTAATAACAATAATAATAAGGATGACAATGTTGATCATCACTTTGGTACCAATGCATTAATTTTAATACACTCTGTATAACAATTATTTGTATATTTGTAATAATAATTGTCATTCAATTATAATAATTTTTATCTATTTATAGTAAATCATAACTCATACTCCCAATTATACTTGTTTCGTTAATAACAATAATAATAAAGATGTCAATGTGTATCATCACTTCGGTGCCAATGCATTCATTTTAATACACTGATTATAACAATTATTTGTATATTTATAATAACAATATTCTTAATAATATAAATAACTTGCTTTGCATTAGGTTAAAAAAATTCTAATTTTAGGGCATTGCCAAAAAATATTTCTCCTTATTGAGATATCGATTTGAAAAAAACGAAACTGAACGATAATTGACACACATGTAAGCGATGGACTGCGTGCTAATAACATTTTTTAACGAGCGTCATTTAAGAGAGAGGGAGAGAGAGAGAGAGACCCGAAGAGTACTTCTTCATTAAGTTTTCGCCTGTATCTGGTAATCTATCCTCTCTCAACTTTCTTCCATTTTCGTATATTTTTTTGCCATTCAAACACAACAATCGATATGCTATTCTTTCACCTTTCAAACTAGAGACAAATACGGAATTTCGGGGACTTGAATAATATGTTTCTTTTTTAATATCCCATTCTCTGCGACACGTTAAATAGTCGTCATTGTGTACGTCACGATTCAATTGACACAGGTGACACGAGTACGATAGAGAGAGAGAGAGGGAGAGAGAGATCCACGCGTCCCGGACCGTCCTTTTTTTTCGATCCCCACGCTACACGCTCAAGACGGGCACGTGAAAAATCTGTAACTTATCGTATCATTGATTGCGTTACGTTGCGATCGCATTAAAAGCTCGAGCACATACGAGCCATCCCCACCATTTCTCCAGACACTTGTGCAAATTTTTTCGTGCCGTAGATGCGCCACTGTCACGTGGGGGGCTAATCTATAAAAAGAAAACACGATTCGGCTCACGATTATTACTACGGTGAACGCCTGAAACATGGTGGATCTAGTTCATATCTTCTGCGTCGTTGTTCTCTCTGCGGTATGTTCGAATTATATATATGTATACACACACATACACACACACACACACACACACACACACACACACACACACACACACACACACACACACACACACACACACACACACACACACACACACACACACACACACACACACACACACACACACACACACACACACACACACACACACACACACACGCACGCACACACACACACATTGTAAATAAAAGCGTAATGTCTATGTGGCTCACCTAAAAATGGAATCTGTTTGGCAATTTTTTTTTTTTTAACACATAAAGAAACAATCATAATGACGTTTGGAGAGTTCATTTTATGTTTGTTAGCGTATATAAAAAAAATGTTTTTATCAAACAAATGCAAAATAGGGGCTCAATCGTAAAGAATATGATTTTTTTCGCCAAATGGCATAATTTTGAATGAAATTGCCGACTTTTAAGTGTACTTTGAAAAAATATTTTTTTTTTTAGTCAAAATGATGCCATTTTGCGAAAAAAATTGATTATAAAAAAATTTTATAATCGATTATAAAACGATTATAATTTTTTTTTTATTATCGTGATAACTTCTCTAGCAAAGCGAATATGAATAAAGACAATGAATGTTAGTACACACGATTTTTATGATTCATCAACGATTCTCATTTTCTTAAACAAATAATAGAAAGTTTTAAGCGGCTTCTATTTGAAACAACTCGAATGTAGATAAACAAACACATTTAATATGATATTTAAAAAATAAGTAATAAAGTAAAATAAGTAATAAAGTAAACATATTTGATTAATATAGTTAATTATACATTAACTACATTTATTGAATATTATATTGAGTGTTTTTTAAACGCTAAATAGGCCGCTAAAAATCGGCCTACATTTATTTATAAAAACGAGAAGCGTTGATGAATCGAAAACATCGTGTGTACTTCTTCAGAGAAGCTATCTAAGAATCTACAGTTGACATTTATTATGTTAAAATTATGCTTTTTATAAGCATAAAATATGCTTATAAAAACGAGGATTTAATTTTTAACTGCTCTTCTACATGAAATTTTTTAACTAGGCGTTACGTTTTTTTTTTCCCTTTATTCGGCTAGGCCAGATTATGGTGCTCAGTACCTTTCCTGGCTGAAGTGACTTCTTATCGAGCACCCTCTGACCCAATCTAACAAGGAACATCACTTTGGTGTCCACCTCCGATTTTGTTGAAACTTTTTTATGCAGAAGGGTATGAAAAACTAAGAGACACGTATTTTTTGTTATCGACGGACAAACGGTTTTAAGGGTTGAAACGCACCCTCGAAAATAGGGGTGTTTTTTTGTCGATAACGTTACCGTTCTCATCTCCAATGTATAATACACAAAAAAATTAACATCGTTGCAATTTGAATTTTTAATATCTTGTACCGTTAAAACGTTATCGACAAAAACGAAAAACATCCCCATTTTTGACGGTGCGTTTCACCCCCTTAAACCGTTTATCCGCCGATAAGAAAATAAACATCTCTTAGTTTTTGATACTCTTCCACATAAAAAAGTTTCAACGAAAACGGAGGAGGACACCAAAGTGATGTTCCTTGTAAGTGGCAAATTTTGGTCCCCTTATGATTAATACAGAAATGTCGCTCGTTTCATATTTTTCAATATGGAAATCCAAAATAATTATTTTTACGCAATTAAGGGCAATTTCAATTACTTTCGGGTCGAAGACAAACGAAAATCATTTCTAAAGTAGCTGTCATGTGTTTCAATATGTATTCATACGGTTGTGTTTGTGTTTCATTTGCGTATGTAGCCAATTGATGGGGAATTCTGAGATAAAAAATGTAAATTAATGAAACGAAATTTGCCCAAGTCTCCCGAACAAACAAAAAAGTAGTCTATTTGATCGCTGGCAAATGAACAAATTCGTTCAAAATTCAAATTAATTTTTGCAATAACTATTTTAATGATAAGTAAAGTCAATAAATAATCTTATTTCTATTATTTCGATTCGATAGGTTATAGAAATTAATTTATGCAAAAGCACCATTGTAATTATCATGTTGATATTTACTTATTATTATTGTTATTATTATTATCATTATTATTATGCTTGTCTTAAGGTTATTTCTATTATTATTGGTGTCGTTTGTTGCCTTTATTTAAACTATTATTATTATTGTCACTATTATTAGTTTTACAACGTTATATTATTATAATGGATATTATTAATTATATGTATTATTATTATTATCTAACAAGGAACATCCCTCAGGTGACACCCTCCAATTTTGTTGCAATTTGGATATTTTATAAAGCACCGAAAAGTACGAGATACGTATTTTTTTATATCGGCGGAAAAATGGTTTTAAGGGATGAAACCACCCCTCGAAAAAAGGCATCTCTAGGGGTAATATAGCAGTTTCACACACAAGGAGTCCACCGATTTGAATGAAACAACAACGAAAATTCTTCTAATCCGAAGTAGTGAAAAATCCACTATAGTGACATGGCAACAACAAAAATTAAGGGGTGAACCACCCCTATATTAAGGGGTGGTTTCACCCCTTAAAACCATTTTTCCGCCGATAAAAAAAAATACGTATCGCTTACTTTTCGGTGCTTTATAACATGTCCAAAGTCCAACGAAATCGAAGGGTGTTACCTGAGGGATGTTCCTTATGAGTAACGTACAATTCCGAACGATCCAATAACAATTTTCAGACGATAAAGTCAGCGAGTGCGATGGAACTGGATCTCTTGATGTTAACCCAAAATTCGTTACTGAAGACATTGGATTTGTCGACGGCGATAGTCAAAAGCGAATACCAGAGAGCGCAAGCAAATTTGAACATGTTAGACTCGCAAATCCAATTGCAAAGCCTACAACAATCGCCATTGTCGATTAACGAAGAAGAGAAGAAACCCTTACAGGTAGGATGTCCATTTCGATTGAAGGCGCGAAAAAAATGCCCGAGCTCCTCTAAAGCGAGTAGCCCAAAATGAATGGTAAAAATGAAAATTTGAGCAAAAATGGTGAATTTTATCGTCGCGCAGATTCCTCCTACCGAGTGTTACGAATTTTTGAGGGATCGCACGAGGAGGTCGCTAGTGATCGAGTGCTCGAAAGAGAACTATGCAGCATTGGATGCAATTCTTGCGAAGGCGCTTGCACAGTTCGAGGCTCGTGTGGAGAGCGCACAAAGATGCATTGCCAACGAACCCAATACCGCCATTGTTACAAGCAACATGATCGCTGCCGGGTGCGTCAAAAGGGTAAGAACGCTGTTATCAGCAATACTTCTGCATGCCATTTTTTGTTGATTTTTTTCAAAATGATACGTTAGCGAGCATTTTTTTTTTTTCAAGAAAAAGACGTTGCCATTTCCCCTGGCAGGAGGGGGAAAAATGTTAATAATTTGGGAGGACCCAATAATTGTGGTTGAATTTTTATTCATTTTTTTTATCTCGTCACCAGATCGAGTTGTCGTTGCCGAACATCGTCGACGTAGCCAAGGAGGAGTTTTTGACAGCTGTCTGTGGGTGTTATAGCAGCTGAACGCGATCTCCAGGAGTCGTTCTCCAAACCAAACCAAACTCCACCAAACGTACAACATGACGCGGCAGTGTTGGCAAAAAAAGATACCATAATGAGCTATTTAGGTAAATGTGTACTCAAGAATAAATTATTTCCACGATTTATCATTGTTTTACACTTTTGTACTAATATTGGCGAGTTTCGATGATACGGGCACCTTTCTGATGTCGAATTATCCCGCCTGAGCCCTTTCCGATGGTTTTGTTATTCCGAAACACACGCTAACATGGCCGCGATCCCTACCTTACCAGCGGTCGGTAAAATCGTTCGCGATATATACTAAGACAAATGTAAACAAAAACATAAACAAATAAATGTGGAAGTAAATCGAACCATTCGTGATTTGTATGAAAATTTATTTATTTCTCGGTTGCAAAAAATATTTCGATAAAAAAAATGTTGAGGCTACTGAAGCATCTGCCGGAGTGGGAAAAAGTGTGCGAGAGCAGCCACGATACCATTTTTGAGCGAAAAAGCGAGAAGAAACCTTCAAACGCTCTGGTTGATCCTCAAAACTGATATTTTTTGTTTGGGTTCTTCCTGTGCCGAGTTTCTTGCCATTGACCTTTGGTTACCAAGATACCTCCGAAGGAGCAGCTTTCGTTTGGGTTGCCCTGGGTGCGTATTGTGCTAACTTCGTTACCATTGGCCCTTGGGTACCAAGAAGTCAGTGAAGTGTCGCTACTTTTTTGGTTTCTCTGGGCTCTTCGTGCGTCAGCTTCTTTGGGACTATTTGAGTTTGTTCTCCGCCAACTATCTGTACTTCTACTAATCATCGTTACTAAATAGTTCAATTTTCCTTACAATAGGCTTTTGGGTGCCAAGAAGCCTCTGAAGTGTCGCTATTTTTTGGGTTTATTTGGATTCTTCGTGTATCATCTTAGTTGGAACTGTTCGGGTTTGTTCTCTGCCTATAGTTTTACTGCCAATTTTTACTAAATGGTTTGATTTTTTTTACCCTTGGCCCTTGAGTGGCAAGAAGCCTCTGACGTGTCGCTATTTCTTAGGTTTCTTTGGGCTCTTCGCGCGTCAGTTTCATTGGGACTGTTTGGCTTTATTCTCCGCCAACTATATGTACTTCTACTAATCGTATTTACTAAATGGTTCAATTTTCCTTACAATTGGCCCTTCAGTCCCAATAACCCTCTGAAGTGTCGCTATTTCTTGGGTTACTTTAGGTTCTTCGTGTATCAGCTTGTTTGGGACTATTTGCGTTCTTCTTTGCCTAAATTTCTACTAATGATTTTTACTAAAGGGTTTAATTTTCCTTACCATTGGCCCTTGGGTGCCAAGAAGCTTCTTAAATGTCGCTATTTCTTAGGTTTCTTTGGACTCTTCGTGCGTCAGCTCCTTTGGGAATGTTCGGGCTTGTTCTTCGCCAACTATATGTACTTCTACTAATCGTTTTTACTAAATGGTTTAAATTTCCGTACCATTGGCCATTGGGTGTCAAGCAGCCTCTGAAATGTCGCTATTTCTTGGGTTTGTTTGGGCTCTTCGTGCGTCAGCTTCTTTAGGAATGTTTGGGGATTGTTCTCTAGCTATACATTTACTAATAATTTTTACTAAATCGTTTTATTTCCTTTACCATCGGCCCTTGAGTGCCAAGAAGTCTCTGAAGTGTCGCTATTGCTTGGGGATCTTTGAGCTCTTCGTGCGTCAGCTTCTTTGGGAATGCTTGGGCTTGTTCTTCGCCAAATGTCTGTACTTCTACTAATCGTTTTTACTAAATGGTTTAATTTTCCTCACCATTGGCCCTTGGGTGCCAATAAACCTCTAAAGTGTCGCCTCTTTAGGCTTTTCGGGTATCAGCTTCATTGGGACTGTTGGGGTTTGTTCTCTGCCCATACTTTTACTAATCATCTTTACTAAATGGTTTAATTTTTCCTTACCATTCTCCCATGGAAATTTATGTATGTAAAATATATGCAGAAAATATATGCTACATATATATATATCGGTCGCATATATAGTGACGAAAAATAGAATAATACGTATATATTCAGTATATATGCACCAAAGATATGACGCATATATGACCCATATATTTTCGATATATTTTTCTGACCAAAAAAATATATGCTACGTATAAACACTATATATGATGCATATATGAGGCATATACGACGCATATATTTTCAATATATTTTCAATCTATTTTTTTGTCAGAAAATATATCAAAAATGCATGCGTCATATATGACTCATATGTGCGTCATGTATGCGTCATATATGACGCATACATTTTTGATACATATTCCTGACAAGAAATATATGCTGTGAACAAACACTATTACAGTTATACTTAATTTACAGTTAAAGTGCACTATTACATATAAACACTATATACACCCACGTGAAAATAAAATATATAAAAAATATATCGAAAAATATATAAAACATGTATTAAATATAATTGGTTCGCAAAGTTGGATATGCCAATTATATTTTTGGGCAAGAGTAAAACCTATACGATATATAAATATAAATCCATTTAAGATACATCTTAAATATATCAAACATGCAAACTGAATGTATGTTTTATATATTTTAAATATGGTTGGTTAAGCAACTTGAGTAACAGATGACGTTGCAAATCAAAAACATCTTCAAGTGGGTATCTCGCGAAGACCTAGCCGCACTAGCCGGAATAAATGATCGGACAAAAAAATTGAAGGTTATGTAATCTCGTAATTCTATTCGATTATCGCTCTCTACGCGAACGCAATTAAGTAATTGATCCGATAATGTTAGCTACCCTTGTAAATCCACACATTTCTCAATAAACTAACATTGTGTATTGTACGATATGCACACGATACGAAAGTTAATTTAACAAGTAGAATTAGCTCAGTGGGGAACGTCCCAGCTCATCACTCAGAGGTCCCGGGTTCGAAACCACCTTACGGCGTGTAAGCGTTTGATATAATTTAAATTTGAACCATTAATATATTTGAACCGCAAACACCATAATCGTAATTAATGACAAGGAAAAATATCGTAAAAGGGTGCAATTATGTAAATAACGTCATAACAAAATTTTTAAGAATATTTCAAGTATAGTTTAAATATATTTCAAGTATATCTTAAATACACGTTGAATATATTTCAATAATATTGTAAATGTAGTATGAACGTATTTCAAGTATATTTTTAACGGAGTATGAAGATATATCGTGTATATTTTAGAGGTAGTTTGAATACATTTAAAGTATATTTCAATTATACGTTGAATACAGTTAAAATACATTTGTAGTATATTTTGAGGGTAATTTGAGTACATTGTAAGTATATTTTCAATATAGTTTGTGGCATATATGTACCACTTATGCAGTATATATGTGGTATGCACGCAGTGTGTATGCAACATATATGCTAAATATATGTGGTATATATGCAGGGTAAATGCTACATATATCATTGATATATGGTACAGTGATATACAGTAATACCACGCATATACATCTCATATATAAAAACGTTACGAAAATTAGAATTTGGCACATATATGCAACATATATTTTCAATATATGGCACATATTTCACATATATTACAATTATTAATAAAATAAATTTGCCCTATATTTTTGCGTATATAAATTTCCATGGGGGTTGGCCCTTGGTTGCCAAGTAGCCTCGGAAGTGTCGCCATTTCTTGGGTTTCGTTGGGCTCTTCGTATGACAGCTTATTTAGAAAGGATTTGTCCTCTGCCGATTATCTATTCTCTTGGTAATGGTGAATCCACCGTAACTTTATGCAGACGTACAGCCAATTCATGTATCTCTAGGGGTACAGCCTTGATTTGCGTGAATGGTTCTCCAGTTAAACGAGCATTCGATGCGAAATAAAATGGGCCAATGTGACCTAATACCGCAATAGCAAGACAATGTTACTCAATGCTGAGTTAATTTTATACGTGAGAGTAGAAAGGACCGTCGTTGCGTTTGCCACTTCTTTCTTAGATTCTCACTCGGCAATCGCTAAAGATTTCAGGTCATTTCTCCGTGCCCATCTGGACTCCTCCAGTTCAAACGACAAGGGGGGGTAAAAGTTCATTGCAAGCCTCGATCATTGTGTTCATCTTACGGATCACTTTATCAAATGTTGACGAAGCTCTCGCGAAGATGGGCAAGAACTTCTCCCGGACCTGAGGGCGAGAAACAAAAACGACGTTCGATTGACTGGAAAGTTTCGTATGGATTTTCGGAGAAGTTTGAATCGGACTAAAGTGATTTGCTCGAAGTGATTGGTTCTCGCGGTCATCTAATTTTTGCTTACTTCCGGTAAAAAAGGTAGTACAGTCGTGCTGTCGCTGAAACAGCCCGGAATCGGAGAAAATTAGAAGAAGGCTAGTTTTTTGACAGGTGATTTTGTAGGTGGCGCGGGTGCTAAATCCAAGTTTGCCTGAAAATCGGGGTGTAGGGTTCTTTTTTAGGGGATGAAAGGAGATGGGGGTGGATTAATGCCGAAGTACAACCCCTACGAGGTCGGCGCCGTGAGACAAAATGTTCAGAAAAATCCGTGCTTTAGTTTTGTCCACAGCGCCGAAGCCGTGGGAGTTCATTTTGAGGGTGAAAAAGTGGGGTGAAATTTTGAAAAATCGGTTTTAATTCAATAACTCTTGAGAAAAAAATCGTACGTTTTTTGTTCAAATGGGAACGTTGTAGCCCTTGAAAGGACGCGTCGATCGAGTATTCGATCATCACTCTCCGATAATATCTTCACCCCCAAAAAATGGTTAAAAAACAAAAAAAAATAGTTTAGCGAATAACTCAAAAACAATCGGTTTTTCGAGTATGGCTCAAATGTACGAAATGTAGAGAATAATTTTCTCCATATTTTCGTTGCTATGGACCACCCTTGAATTTTGATTTTCCAACCCCTCTCGGGGGTTGAACATTCAAAATGAAATTCTGGGAAAACTATTGACCGCACGAATTCACCGCCGTGGAAGAATTTGTAGCTTGAACCCTCAGCTACATTTCTGCCCACAGCGCCAAACTCGTATCTCTTTAGTTTCGGTCAATAGTTTTCCCAGAATTTCATTTTGAATTTTCAACCCCTGAGAGGGGTTCGAAAAAGCAAAATTCAAAAGTTGTGCATAGAAACGAAAATATAGAGAAAATAATTCTCTACATTTCATACATTTGATCCATCCCCGAAAAATCGATTGTTTTTGAGTTATTCAATAAACAATTTTTTTGTTAATTCTTCAACAATTCTTTTGGGAGTGAAGATATTATTGGAGAGTGTTGATCGAATACTCGATCGACGCGTCTTTTCAATGGCTACAACGTTTCCATTTGAAAAAAATTGTATGAATTAGTCCTAAAGAGTTATCGAATGAAAACTGATTTTTCAAAATTTCACCCCACTTTTTCACCCCAAAAATGAACTTCCACGACTTCGGCGCTATGGACAAAAATAAAACCCGGATTTTTCTGCACATTTTGTCTCCCGGCGCCGACCTCGTGGGGGTTGCAGTTTGGCATTAATCCACCCCCATCCCCCAAAAAAACCCTACCCCCCAAAAAATCCCTACCCCCCGATTTTTAGGCAAACTTTGTTTTAGCACCCGCGGCACCTACAAAATCACCTGTCGAAAAACTCGCCTTCTTTTATTTTTTTCCGATTCCAATATACAGCACCACTGTACTAAGGGGACAAATCTTATTCCTTTCTAATGCTCGTTTTTCGAATTTCATTTTGTCACCTCGAGATTTTATTTCAACGGATTGCAATGGCATAGCAATAATATATACCTGTATGATACACTTGGCAGCTTCGATGTTTTTGAAAATTTTGACCTTCGAGGCCAGACAATTTTTGACCTGAAGCTTGCTCTCCTCCAAATGGCGATGCATCACTTGCCGGGCTTTGGGCAAATCCTTCAGTTCCAAATGGCACGATTTTATGTAATCCTCGTAGCACTGCAAATATTATCAGTGCATGACGGAAAAATTCTCTCACTTCCATTTGTTATTTTTTCTTCCATTACCTGTTGTTTTTCCGCTACTCTCTCGTCACTCGAATTATCCCGTGCCGTTAGCTGTTTTAATGCTGATGCAGCCAGTTCCGATGAATTCTTCAATTTTCGTTCCACCAGACCGTATTGGAACGTGCTATGCGCTTCCGTGTGAAACACGGTGCTGTCGAACGATGCTCGAGCTTTATCCAACGAAAAATGAACGGACACACTCGTGGCCTTGTCGGGTGAGAAAAATCATTTTATTATTCGTCCCTATCAATAATAAAATAATCAATAATTCAATCAATAATCAATAATAAAATCAATAATAAAAAAATAAAAAGAAAAATAATAATGGTAGTATCGAAAATGGTGATCATAGTGGTTTCTTTTGAATAATTAAGCCGAGCTGACGTAGACATCTTTTGTCATTAAAATATCAATAACATTAAGGGGTTACCCCCACTTGCAATTTTGAAAAAAATAGATTTTTTTTTATTGCATTTTTTTTGAAGTATAAGTATCTGAGAATATGTCCTGAAAATTTCAAATCGATCCGAACAAAATTGACTGAAATGTGAGCGTTGAAAGAGAAGAATCCGTTGTGTAAACGAGCGGCTAATTGAAACTTTAAACGCGTTTTTCTCAAAATGACATTTCTGAAGTCGGTGACCAAGATTACTCGAACACTAATGAACCGATCTTCTTGAAATTTTGCAGGCTTATTTAATACATAAAAATGTAGTCTTTAATCGTTCGATTTTTTTTTCGAAAAAAAAAATGGCCGTTTTATAGCCAAAAAACGGCCGTTTTTTTCGTTAAAATCGAACCATTAACTTTGACTGTCCGCCATTTTGTGAAAAATGAATATTTTTTAAAAACCTTCGATTAAAGACTAGTTTATACTTATATTTGACTAAATCCATCCGCATTTTTTTTTCAGATGATCCACTTCGCCGCAACGTTGGTCACCGCAAACCGTGTATATAAAAACATTATTTCATTGACGGCCATTTGCCACTAAACAATGTAATATTTTTCAATAAAAAAATTACCGAAAGTTCTTCAAGATGTGTTCTTTAAGATGGTATATTGATCGATTAAAAAAGTTTTGTAGTTTTCTTTAAAAAAATTCATGAAAAAGGCCTTTTCTTTGCGCTACAAGTGGGGGTAACCCCTTAATGATATTGGTGTTCGTGCTTTTTTGTTATTATTTGAGGCCTTATATACCTTTGAAAAAATGTATAATTTCTTTCTATTGGCTTAAATGATGTATGAACATGCCTATATAAATATGGTACATATGATATGGTCCGAAGAATTTGTTTTTTTTAAACTTTGAACGCATTTTTCTTGAAACGATGCTCTCAAAATTGGGCGGTCGCGTAGCTCGTACAATTTTTAACCGATTGACTCCGAATTTTCACTGTAGGTTCTCAGATAGATTTTCTAGCGAAGTACACACGATTTTCACGATCGATTAATAATTGCGATTTTCATCAACAAATTGGTGCCGGGTTGGAATTCCGAACTTTGAATGATCAGAACGCTAAAAATTCTGAAAGAATTTTGCACGAAAGACCAAAACTCCGAAAATTTGAACACCGTAAAAATAATTCGGCTATGGAAGTTTTAAAATTTTCAAAATTTTCAACAAATCGACAAATTATTTCAAGATTTTTTTTTACTAAGGAGTGATTTTACGTCAATTTTGAAATTTGGTTAGACAGTGACTGTACATAATTTACAGTCAACTGTGTAGTTTTTCGCTGTCATGATCTTGACAGGGCTGGGTTGAAACTCCGAACTTTGAATGTTCCGACGGTTTAAAATTCCGAGTTTTAATGTTCCCAAATTATGAGTTTCGTCAAGATCATGCCAGCTGAAGTTTACACAGTTGGCTGTAAATGATGTTGAACGTATGACATGGTCTAGGCAAATTTCAAAATTGACGTAAACTCACTTCTTAATAAATAAAAAATCCTCGCAATAATTCGACGATTTATTGAAAAATTTGAAACTTTTAAGACTTCCATAGCCGAATTATTTTGACGGTGTTTAGATTTTCGGAGTTTTGGTCTTTCGTGCAAAATTCCTTCGGGGTAGTATTCTTTCGAACTTTGAAGCCGGGCCCAGCAAATTGAAGCCATTTTTTAAGTCGAAAATGCGACCGTTTTTCCCCAAATTATGCCAAACCTACAAAAATCAATATTTTGTGATAATTGTGTGCACTTCGCTACCAAAAATCATGTACATTACGAAAAAAAAGAATGTGATTCATCAGAAAATAAAAAATCGACTTGAGTACTTACAGATATGTTAAGCAATCCCTCCAAACCACATTTTGATTGCTTTATTGATATTTTAGAAAAACTCCCAAAAAAGTCTCATTTTTCGACCATCCAAAGGTATACAAGGCCTTGAGTGTTTATTTTTCGGAGTATTTTCTTTTATCCGAATGACTCGATCCAATTGACTGATAATTGCCGCGAGTTAAATACGATGAGCACTTACGCCAGTAGCCAGTAGGAGGCAAATGACTTTCGCGAGATTCGACATTTTTCTGTATAGCCCAATGGGGTGTGAACCAGTGTCGGGTGCGTCCTTCTATGTTGGATATAAAAATGGAATTCTGGCCCCTATCCCTGTCTATGCCGGTCGATCGTAATTTTTTCGAAATTGCACAGAGAATTCGAGCTGAAAGGAGAAAAAATAAAAAAAAAATTACTGATTTTGATGATTTTTTTTAACGCTAGATTTCGTCACCATTTTCAGATTTGACGAAATTTCGTATAAATCTTTCTAATCTTATCCACTAAAAGGTGACCCCAAATGTTTTGAAAATAAAAAAAACTGTTTTTTTTATTGCAAAATGTCGCCATTTTTTTAGGAAAATTCAATCTCTTTGTTTCAAAGCATACCATTTCATTGATTTCCAACATTTTCCACTTTTTCTTGATTCATATTCCGCGTATGAGTGTAACGAAAGAAAAATTGCCGTTGGTTTTTTTTCTTCAGATTAATCACGCCGTTTGACAACATCCACCGCAACCCGATGGTTGCGGTGGATGTTGGTAGGTCCGCCGCGACTCGATGGTTTTAAGGGGGATTGTCTTTTTTTTTCGCAAAATTTACCGCTTTTTGGGAATTTTTTTGTGAAGAAAGTATACAACGGAAAACTTGTGAAACTTGGCATATAGTTTTATTGATCTGTTTACTACATACAAATTTTTTTTTTAACAATTTCATAAAAAATCCGCCTCCCACCCCCCTCGACGCGCGATGGTCCTTTTTTGATGGTGTGCACGATTTCTCAAAAACTATTCAACCGATTGTCTTCAAATTTGGACAGAATGCTCAGCTGACATCCTTTTATCGTTTGATGAAGCAAAAAAGCAATACGTTTAATAGTTTTTTATTTATAACAAAAAATCGATCAATTTTTTTCGAAAAATCGATACTTCAAGTTCAAAACGTCACCAAATCGTCAATTTTTGTTTCCCTTCATCGAACGATAGCTATATGTGTCTAAAGTAAAATGCTCTTTGGGTTTTTGTTGCAGGATGAACGTGAAGGCTGTAATCGTGCACACCATCAAAAAAGGACCATCGCGCGTTGAGGGGGGTCTGAGGCGGATTTTTTTATGAAATTGTTTAAAAACATTTTTGTATGTACTAAACAGATCAATAAAACTATATGCCAAGTTTCACAAGTTTTCCGTTGTATACTTTCTTCACAAAAAAATTCCCAAAAAGCGGTAAATTTTGCGAAAAAAAGACAATCCCCCCTTAAATACATGTTTATACCCACCGACATGTCGGTGGATATAAACAGAGACTTATTCCCCAAAACCGGTATCCCGGTTAGAATCCAACTTGCATCAGTATCGGAATATGTACGATGACGATGGCATAATTTTGAAAATGTTGGCATCACGTGCATTTTCGGTATTACTATGTAATTCCTATCTATAGATAGGAATTTTATAGATAGGAATCTATAGCCAGAAATTCCTATCTACAGTTAGGAATTCCATAGTAATACAGAAAATACACGTGACGCCAAATTTTCAAAATGATGCTATCGTCGTCGTACATATGCCGATACTGATGCAAGTTGGATTCTAACCGGGATACCGGTTTTGGGGAATCCATGACAGATCCTGATCGGGATTTGATCGGACATAGGGTACCCCGGTCAAAATTTCTGCATGGGAATTCACAAAAATATACTAGTACTGATAAATGATGTACAAGACATTTTTGAACGTGAAACGTCTCAAAAAAATTGCCGAAAAATGTTGGTTCACAGAGACACGAAAAAATGTGTTATTTTCGAAGAATTCGAAAATTGTAAAATTTTACGTCACTCACACGTAGATGATCCGTTGCGAGCCGATCGTTCCGAATCGTTGGGTCGCCAAATGAAGACTGATGTCATTCAAACGAGCTCCGCTAATATAAATTCGATCTGCGATTATCGTGTAAGCTTCCCAGAACGTTCGAATCGTACGATGACGATTATCGAGCGGCGAGTTTCGCCACAGGCACCTCTAAAAGACAATGGTGCAAAAATGCTGCTATTTGAAATGGTGCACTCGGTTTAACAGTAACGCATCGATACTTCAATTCGAATGCAAATGAACGTACACGTTGAGGCATTTCCGGCGTCCGACCACACTGGGCGTCGTTCATTTTTTAAAATCTGAAATAAACTTTAAAGTCCTGCGTACAATTGGAGCCGTCTCCGATATTGAAATGTACAAAAGTATCGAAGTCACGTAACAGAGCTATATCGACGCTTGATGTGGAACGAGCGCGTGATCTTGATTTCTATACATTTCGTTCGAATTTTAACCGGACATTGTTCATATAATTATGCATGTTTCAGTGAAAATTCCGAATCGTCGACTATTTACAGGGTGTCCAATAGGAAGATGCCAAAAGTAAGTAAGTGTCTCTTCCCTCCGTGAATCCAATAGGGGTCCCTTTTTCTAGGGTGCATACCTGAGGCTCCGCAGTTTTATTCCAGCCGTGGTTGAAGTAAGTACGCGCGCGTTAAAATGAGTGAGCTCACCACGGAAGAAAAAGTATATCTTATTGAGTGCTTCTTCTCGAGGGGAAAAATTTACAGTAATGCGTATAGAGGGTTTCGTACTAAGTTTGGAACTCATAGAGTTGCCAGCGAAAACACTCTGAAAAGGTAAGAATTTAATATTTATTCATATTCATCTATCACACAACTTGTGTTTCAATTCAATTAAACTGCATTGAAGTAATTTTACGTTAATTTTTGTAGGATAAACGATAACTTCGTGAAGTATGGTACACTCCAGGACCGTAGACACGAGTTGCCAGGTCCATCTGTTACGGTGACTACACCAGAGAACATCAACGAAGTTGAGAATTATTTCAAACAAAATCCAAATGATTCGATTCGGAAAGCTGCTCAAGCATTAGAGATAACCAAATCATCATTACACAACATTTTGAAATATTTTTCAAAGTTTCATCCGTATAAAATAAGCACTCGTCAATTGTTAACTGAACACGCCATGACGAAACGCATCGAATTTTGTAACACTATTACGGGAATGTTTGAAGCCGAAGAACTTAATGAGAAATTGATTATTTATTCCGATGAAGCACATTTTTGGCTGAATGGGTACGTAAACAAGCAAAATTACCGGTTTTGGGGAATGGAAAATCCCAACATATCGCTACTGAAGTCCCTTCATCCACAGAAAGTAACGGCATGGGCAGCGATTTCAGTAAAAGGAATTTATTTGCAATTGTTGGAATCTACGGTAACAGGAGAGAGTTACAAACAGCTTTTGGAAACGAAATTCTTTCCTTGTGCAAAAAAAGAGGGGACTGGTTAAAAATGTTTACTTCATGCAAGATGGAGCGACGCCGCACCGGACTCATGAGGTGTTTGAAGCTATTCATCGCGCAGATGGGACTCGAGTAATCGGTCTGGGGTACCCTAAATTTGCTCAAGGCGGACTAGAATGGCCTCCGTACTCAACGGACCTGAACACTTGTGATTTTTTCTTGTGGGGTTACACTTAAGATCATTGTTACGCTAAAAACCCCAGCACAGTAGAGGAACTGATCGCGGCCATCCAGGAAGTGGTTCGCCGCATTACGAACGATATGTTGGACACAGTTTTTCACAGTTTTCAAAAGAGAATTGATTTTCGTGCACAATCTAACGGTTTGCACTTCGAAAATATCTATCATTAATCACTGTACTTTTTCGTTATTTTTATAAGATGTAATAAATTGGCGTGAAAAATATTCAACTGGGTTTTATTTATGTGCGTTTAAAACTGCAGATTTTCCTCTATTTAAAGCAATTTGGCTTTTCTGATTCTCTGCACGTGTTTTAAAATGACAGTCGATTAGTTTGAGCAACTTCCTATTGGATACCCTGTAGATTGGGAGGTAATGGATTTTAGAATTGCAACTTTTAAGGGGCCCGACGACACACACACACACACACACACACACACACACACACACACAGCGATTAATTTCTTTCATAGAAACGATTGTTATTTTTTCAAGTTTAAACAAACAAGGAATTCACTAAAAAATTCTGAAAAAATTCGAATGGATTAAAAATGTTGAATTAAGAATGTTTTCTCTATTGACATTGTAGCCCAAGTCCTATGATAATTGAGTTGGGTTGGCCACTTGGCCACTTGAATTGTCGACAATTTGACTAAAAAAGATGAAAAAAAAAAAAATCTTGGACAACAATTCTGAAACAAATCTGACAAAAAATCTGAAAAAATTCTGGTCAATTCGACATAATGTCATGTAATTTTTTTTCCTCTTTAACGACTGGGTTATTAATGATATATTTTTTAATTAAAAAAAAAATTTTTTTTGCGAAAAAAGCGCATTGTAGGCCAAACGAAACGCGCGCCCACTTTTTCTCAACGCTCATAGTGTTTGATATGTGACACAGGATTTTTATGTTTTTTATTTCACATTTTTAAATTTGGGCGTTAATTTTTTGTTTATACAAAATATTGTGAAGTCAAATCGTTCCAAAAAAATCTTAAAAAATCCTCGAGTGCCTTTCAGAGATAGTACAATAAAATAAAAAATCGCGGGTCAAATCGGAGAGGTGACGGGTCAGACCCAGGTCGAATCGGCAGGGAATGCCCCATATATATATATATATACGTATATTTAATATATGCATGAACGACTGATTCTTATTTAATACTTATTTAATTTGTAAACATGATGATCGCTAGGACCCTGATGACTACTGAGCCGCCCACCTTGAATACATTTTCGGATGATGTCCAATCTGTTCCTTTATCAACAGTGAGTATATTCGGCTGACCCGTTGGACTGCCACCTTAAGCCACGAGTCGAACTATTGGTCCGATCATTGTTTGGGTTTGTATGGATTCTTCCCGTGCCGGCTTTCTTACCATTTGTTACCATTTTACGTTACCTTTGGTTACCTTTGGTTACGAAGATGCCTCCAAAGGCGCAGCTTTCAATCGGGTTTCATAGGGTGCGTCCAGTGTCATTTTCCTTACCATTGACCCTTGGTTACCAAAAATCTCTGAATTGTCGCTGCTTCTTGGGTCTCTTTGAGTTTTTCGTGTATCAGCTTGTTGGAACTCGTTGGGTTTGTTCTCCGCCAATACATTTATTAATGGTTTTTACTGGATGGTTTATTTTTCCATACCATTGGCTCTTAGGTACCAATAAGCCTCTGAAGTTTTGTTGTTTTTTTTGGGGGGGTTTGTTCGGGCTCTTCGTGTATCAGCTTATTTGGGACTGTTTGGGTTTGTTCTCGGCTTATAGTTTTACTAATGATTTTGACTAAATGGTTTAATTTTCTTTATTATTGGCCCTTGGGTACCAGGAAGCCTCTGAAGTGTCGCTAATTCTTGGACTTCTTTGGCCTTTTCGTGTGTCAGCTTATTTGGGACTGTTTGGTTTTGGTATCTGCCAATTATCTGTACATTTACTAACGGTTTGTACTAAATCGTTTAATTTTCCTTATAATTGGCCCTTGAGTTGGTTGAAGCCTCTCAAGCGAGGCTATTTTTGTTGGGTTTCTTTCGATACTTTTCCTAGTGGATACTTTTCCACTACTTTTATTAATGGTTTTTACTGGATGATTTATTTTTCCATACCATTGTCTCTTAGGTACCAATAAGCTTCTGAAGTTTTGCTGTTTTTTTGGGGGAGGGGGGGGGGGGGGTTTGTTCGGGCTCTTCGTGTATCAGCTTATTTGGGACTGTTTGGGTTTGTTCTCGGCTTATAGTTTTACTAATGATTTTGACTAAATGGTTTAATTTTCTTTACTATTGGCCCTTGGGTACCAGGAAGCCTCTGAAGTGTCGCTAATTCTTGGACTTCTTTGGCCTTTTCGTGTGTCAGCTTATTTGGGACTGTTTGGTTTTGGTATCTGCCAATTATCTGTACATTTACTAACGGTTTTTACTAAATCGTTTAATTTTCCTTATAATTGGCCCTTGAGTTTATTGAAGCCTCTCAAGCGAGGCTAATTTTGTTGAGTTTCTTTCGATACTCTTCCTAGTGGATACTTTTCCACTACTCTTATTAATGGTTTTTACTGGATGGTTTATTTTTCCATACCATTGGCTCTTAGGTACCAATAAGCCTCTGAAGTTTTGTTGTTTTTTTTGGGGGGGTTTGTTCGGGCTCTTCGTGTATCAGCTTATTTGGGACTGTTTGGGTTTGTTCTCGGCTTATAGTTTTACTAATGATTTTGACTAAATGGTTTAATTTTCTTTACTATTGGCCTTTGGGTACCAGGAAGCCTCTGAAGTGTCGCTAATTCTTGGACTTCTTTGGCCTTTTCGTGTGTCAGCTTATTTGGCACTGTTTGGTTTTGGTATCTGCCAATTATCTGTACATTTACTAACGGTTTTTACTAAATCGTTTAATTTTCCTTATAATTGGCCCTTGAGTTGGATGAAGCCTCTCAAGCGAGGCTATTTTTGGTGGGTTTCTTTCGATACTTTTCCTAGTGGATACTTTTCCACTACTTTTATTAATGGTTTTTGCTGGATGATTTATTTTTCCATACCATTGTCTCTTAGGTACCAATAAGCCTCTGAAGTTTTGCTGTTTTTTTGGGGGAGGGGGGGTTTGTTCGGGCTCTTCGTGTATCAGCTTATTTGGGACTGTTTGGGTTTATTCTCGGCTTATAGTTTTACTAATGATTTTAACTAAATGGTTTAATTTTCTTTACTATTGGCCTTTGGGTACCAGGAAGCCTCTGAAGTGTCGCTAATTCTTGGACTTCTTTGGCCTTTTCGTGTGTCAGCTTATTTGGGACTGTTTGGTTTTGATATCTGCCAATTATCTGTACATTTACTAACGGTTTTTACTAAATCATTTAATTTTCCTTATAATTGGCCCTTGAGTTGGTTGAAGCCTCTCAAGCGAGGCTAATTTTGTTGGGTTTCTTTCGATACTCTTCCTAGTGGATACTTTTCCACTACTTTTATTAATGGTTTTTACTGGATGGTTTATTTTTCCATACCATTGGCTCTTAGGTACCAATAAGCCTCTGAAGTTTTGCTGTTTTTTTGGGGGAGGGGGGGGGGGTTTGTTCGGGCTCTTCGTGTATCAGCTTATTTGGGACTGTTTGGGTTTGTTCTCGGCTTATAGTTTTACTAATGATTTTAACTAAATGGTTTAATTTTCTTTACTATTGACCCTTGGGTGCCAGGAAGCCTCTGAAGTGTCGCTAATTCTTGGACTTCTTTGGCCTTTTCTTGTGTCAGCTTATTTAGGACTGTTTGGTTTTGGTATCTGCCAATTATCTGTACATTTACTAATTAACGGTTTGTACTAAATCGTTTAATTTTCCTTATAATTGGCCTTTGAGTTTGTTGAAGCCTCTCAAGCGGGGCTATTTTCGTTGAGTTTCTTTCGGTTTATTCGTGTATCAGCTTGTTGGGACTCTGAGTTTTTTCTCCGCCGATACTTGTCCTAGTGGTTTTTTTACTAAATGGTTTAATTTTCCATACCATTGGCCCTTTTGTTTCCCGAAGTTTCGCTTTTTCGGCGATTCAATTGGGCTCTTCGGGCACCACTTTATTTGGGACTGTTCGTGCTTGTTCTCTACTAATTATCAAGACTTTCACTAATGTCGATTCCAGAAACTTTATTAAGATGATTCCAGTTGAACGGTGGATACCGTTACAGACAGTATTACGTTTTAATTCGAAGTAAATTGTATACACGGGAGTAGACATGATTATCGTGATGTTCACTTGGTTTCTTGTTTTTCATTCACCAGTCGTTTTTTCATTTCCATCAGAGGGCTCCTGGTCTTCCGCCGAGCCGATCGCACCTACGGCAGATCCAGCCTTCGCTTCTTCGGCAACCTTTCGGCAAATCTTGACCAAACGGACGTTCCTCATTCTCATATCTTTGACCACTGTAGAAAATATCAACTCGACTTCCTTCAGGACGCTCGCCGTCAAAGCCAGGAGCTGGGGGGCGAGAAAAAGCAAAGTGTTCAGTTGACTCGAACGATGCTTATGGAATTTGGAAAAACTTTGATCACGACCGATTTGATTCGCTCCGAGGAATTGATCTTCGGTGTACTTCATTTTTTTTTACGCCGTCGAAAACGGGTAAACGTTTCTTCTTCCTTTTCCTTTCGAGTACAATGTTGCATTGGGAATGCCGCGAGTTTGAAATAATTCTTGCTAAGCGATTTCTTTCGAGACAAAATCGATGTCAATTTCTTTTCATTAGGGTTCCCGTGTTTGCGAGCCGTTGAAATTCGCTTGAACTTTCATAGAGATTCAGTATCAACGGATCGCAATGGTATTGAAACGATACACACCTTTTTCAAGCAAGCGTGAGTTCGAAATGGTTTGAACCAGTCGAATGAGCACATGCATGTGCAGCTCTTTGCCATAATTTTATGCAGCTTCACACGATGGAGCGCCTCTAGCCTGGTTGCGTTCAAACGACGTTGTCGATCCTCAAGCACTTCTAGCTCTTCCCCGATGCACTTGATCACGGCTTGTTGCTGCATGGAGGAATTATTCACGCATTTACATGCACGTATTTACAATTGACAGCAGATTCGCACACCAACCTAATCGTTGGTCGTATCAACTTTTTTTCCCCTCAGTTACTCACCTTGATCTCACTCAAATATTCCCGTGCACTTTCCGCGCTGGATTTCCTTTCGACCTTTGTCATGATTTTGGACAAATTAGAGTAAGCGTACTTGTGCGCGGAGTTGATTTTCGCCGAAAACGAGTCCATTTTTAGAGTGAACGATGTTCGAAGTGGAGTCAGTATGTTCCAGGCGGACACACTCGTTGCCTTGTTGGATGAGAGTAATGATATTATCGTTTGTCACTATTATTTTCTTCCATGACGTGGGTTTGAAAATTTCAAAAAAATCTCAAAAATTTTCAACTATTTCAAAATAAGAAAGAAATGGCAAAATTTCAAAAATTTCAAACAAAATAAGAAAATTTCAAAAAAATTCGCAAAATTTAAACTATTATTTTCTCGCTTACGTGGGTTTGAAAATTTCAAAATATCTCAATAATTTTCAACTATTTCAAAATAAGAAAGAAATAAGAAAATTTCAAAAATTTAAAAACAAAGTAAGACAATTTCAAAAAAATCTCAAAAATTTTCAACTATTTCAAAATAAGAAAGAAATGCCAAAATTTCAAAAATTTCAAACAAAATAAGAAAATTTCGCAAAATTTCGCAAAATTTCAACTATTATTTTCTCGCTTACGTGGGTTTGAAAATTTCAAAAAATCTCTAAAAATTTTCAACTATTTCAAAATAAGAAAGAAAAAAGAAAATTTCAAAAATTTCAAACAAAGTGAGAAAATTTTTAAAAATTTCGAAAAATTTCAACTATTGTTTTGTGGCTGACGTGGGTTTTTGAAAAAATTCATTTTTTCAAAAATTTCAAAAAATCCTTTTTTTCAAATTTTATTATCCAACAGCACAATATGTCTAGAATATTCTGCCAAAGTTTTAAGTCAAGCGGAGTTAAAGTCTAGGACAGCATTTTTGGGAATTCCCCCCGTTGGGAAAGACCGGCTGGGGGCGACAAACACTATTTTTGAAGTCGGTGGACACGATTTTCCTAAAACGAATTCACCGATCTTATGGAAATTTTGCACATTTCTTCGCAAATAGTATTGGCTAGTGATTGAACGCAGGTTTTTTTTCGATTACAACTAATTTTACAACGCAAATTGAACCAAAAATTGAACCATTTTGCATAAAACTCTGCCGAAAATTTATTTAAATTGAAAAATTATTATTATTTTTTAAAATCCTTCGTTCAATCATATACTTATCTAATAACAGAAAAAATCTGGTTTTTCGATTTCAGATAAAGCTATCACGAGTTATCTTGACCACCACGAGGGCCCTTTTTTTAAGGGGTCTCCGGAAACCAGGTCCCACCAGCAGAATTTCCCAAATTTTTGGATAGTTTTTTTTTTTTTTTAATATTGGCGAAGTGTTGCTCTTTTATGTGCTTAACATTGTAAATGAAATAGTTTATATATTATATTTTTTAGTAGAGAAAATATGCTTTTTTGGCTTTGAAACCCCCGTAACCCGTTAAGGGGTTATATACAGTAAAATTTTTCGGAAAATCCATTTTTTCGCAATCTACATATATTCAAGTACACACACAGCAAATTTCTTGTTAATCCGGCGAATATTCGCGTAGTCACACGCACATTTGTAATGACGTTTAACACAATCTTTTAAAGTATATTTTTTTAGTAATTTATCGACGGTTTTCTCTCACTGACGAATATTTTCCATTTTAAAGAAAATTTGAGGCCTACAATTTTGTCAAAAATCGATTTTTTTAGCAGCCGCAATTTTGTAAAAATTATTATTTTCCTTATTCCTTCGATCAATTACACGATAATCCATTACATTAACGAAATATTTTTGGTTTTTTCATTTCAGATTATCCAGTCCAGAGATATCGTGCTCACCGCTAGACGCCTTTTTTCGAGGTGCTCCCGGTGATCAGCTATAGCAGCTTTCAAAATAATGATTTTTACAAATAAACCTTTTTTAAATACAGTTCAAAGTTACCATAATATGTGTACAATTTTTTACGTGAATTGTCTATTTTATGAAAAATTAGCATCTGCACAATCAATCTATACCTGGTGATCAAGTTTTTGAGGTTCATTGAAGAAAAAAGAAATCGTGAACCCTCATTAGACTAAACTGGACCCGCGCGTTTTTTGTTATTACTTGAGTATTCGTTTTCCGAATATTTAATTTTATCTAAATCACTCGATCCGGTTGAATAATAATTGAGGTGAATCAAATATTGTGCACACTTACCGCAACCATTAGTAGGAAGCAAAGAACTTTTGCGAGGTTCGACATCTCACTGTACAAGTCAATGAGGTATGAACGAGCAGCGAGAGCGTCCTTCTATGTTTAGTTAATTAACGGGACCCTGGGCTGTATATCTATTTATGCCATTAGATTGTAATTTGTTTGAAATTACACTCTGAAATGAGAAAAAAATCATGCTGCAAATGGATCGTCAATACAACAGACGACACGGATCTGTGTTAAGGGATGAGATCCTCTTAAGCAATCGAAAATGAGCGAATTTTCAAGATATTTTTTGTGTCGAAACTATTTATTCTACAGTCTTAAAATTTTGCGTGCATATTATTACATCTTGCAATTTTACATGATTATTTTTTAATATTCAAACATGACGTCTGTCTGACACTTGCTTCAGAGAGGCATGCCGTCTGAGTTGTTTCACGGTGTACAACTTAGCGTCACATCAGAGCCAAAAAGTTTAAGACTTCTAAGGTGCACACGCCCCGTGTGGGGTGATCGGTAGTGCCCACCGATTGGCCGATGCTCAACGCCGAGCTTGCTGCAACATTGGCACTCGAGCTTGGCCCGATCATTGACCGAGCCTCGGATGATAGGAGCGGCCCGATGTTCGCAATCAATATTGGCCCTAGAATGGCTTATGAGACTCGGCCGAGCATCGCGTTCATTCGAGGAGTTCATTCGAGAATCGGCCAACAATACGTTCCCGTCAAGATTGCCGTCATTGGCACTCGAGCTTGGCCCGATTATCGACCGAGTCTTGGCGAATAATTGTGACCCGATATAGATCACCAAAATTAGAATGCAATAGGAAAAATGTGATTTCACGAAAAACCTAGTTAATTCAAATAAAAAATAAATGAATAGACGGGGTTAGTTAATATTAATATAATTTTGCTGTCAGTGTAGGATGGTTCATAAAAATCGGCAGAGTATCGCGTATGAGCTCGTTCGAAAATCGGCCAACAATGAGTGCATTGATTTGGTAGTATATTTGTTAATATCCAATGGACTCGTAAAAAGTATTTATCTCGGATCTCAATGACCGACGCGAAACAATAAATCGTCAATATACGAATTGCGGTTCGATCATGCGTTACTCGGCCGAACATTGGCCTCGTATCGGCGAACCAACGTTGTCGAGTCTATACTTCACCAAACATCGCCCTCGTATCGACAAGCCCATCATTAGCGAGTCTATATTTTGCCGAACATTGGGCCCGTATCGGCAAAAACATGATTGGCGAGTATATACTTCGCAAAACATCGGCCTCATATCGATAAACCAATAATGAACGAGTCTATATTTAGCCGAACATTGGCCTCGTATCGGCAAACCAATGATTAGCCAGTCTATACTTCGCCAAACATCGGTCTCGTATCGACAAGCCAATAATAAGCGAGTCTATGTTTGGCCAAACATTGGCTGCGTATCGGCAAACCGATGATTGGCGAGTCTTCGCCAAACATCGGCCTCGTATCGACAAGCCAATGATTAGCGAGCCTATGTTTCGCCAAACATCGGCCTCGTATCGACAAGCCAATGATTAGCGAGCCTATGTTTGGCCGAACATTGGCCGCGTATCGGCAAACCAATGATTGGCCAGTCTATACTTCGCCAAACATCGGCCTCGTATCGACAAGCCAATGATTAGCGAGTCTATGTTTGGCCGAACATTGGCCGCGTATCGGCAAACCAATGATTGGCGAGTCTATACTTCGCCAAACATCGGCCTCGTATCGACAAGCCAATGATAAGCGAGTCTATGTATGGCCGAACATTGGCCGCGTATCGGCAAACCAATGATTGACGAGTCTATACTTCGCCAAACATCGGCCTCGTATCGACAAGCCAATGATTAGCGAGTCTATGTTTGGCCGAACATTGGCCGCGTATCGGCAAACCAATGATTGACGAGTCTATACTTCGCCAAACATCGGCCTCGTATCGACAAGCCAATGATTAGCGAGTCTATGTTTGGCCGAACATTGGCCGCGTATCGACAAACCGATGATAGGCGAGTCTATACTTCGCCAAACATCGGCCTCGTATCGACAAGCCAATGATTAGCGAGTCTATGTTTGGCCGAACATTGGCCGCGTATCGGCAAACCAATGATTGGCGATTCTATACTTCGCCAAACATCGGCCTCGTATCGACAAGCCAATGATTAGCGAGTCTATATTTGGCCGAACATTGGGCGCGTATCGGCAAACCAATGTTGGCTAGTCAATACTCAGCCGAGCATTGGCGTACAATTGGGTAATCGATTATCGCCCCGCCAATATTGGTCCAAGTATTTGGCCGTTACGGTTCGACTGGCGAAACCTACATGCGATGCTCTAGGTGAACCTAAAAATTCCAAAGAAGCGTAATGATTCGAAAAATAGTACCTCTTTGAAAAAAATGTTATATTTATCATGAATTTTTTTACTATAGTATTGAGCAATGGAAAATAGTTTTAAAATATAACTTTCAGGGAACTTTGTTCAGGTAGGTTCAGGTAGAGCGTGTGGGTCTTAGGAATCCAAAACTTTTTGGATCTGGTGGTTCAGATTAATTTACCGGACGCTAGGTTGCACGCCGTGGAACAATTCAGGCGGCAACCGTCTCGGAGGCAAGTGTCGTTCAGCTGCCAATTTTAAACATTTGAAAAACACTTTTGGTTCATTTAAACGATTCTATAACATCCACACAACATTTTACTTATGTCGAATAAGTAGCTCCGTCCCAAAAAAAATGTTGAAAATTCGCTTATTTTTTCGACTGCCTGAAGAGATCTTTTATACTTTCGTTATCGTGCGACATTATTTTATTCGTATAAATAAAATAAAACCCGTGTTTTGGTATACATTTTTATGAAGTTTTTTTCTTCTTATTATGGGCCAAAAGGCATTGTCTTGCTCAAGATTTTGTGCACAGTTATCAAATACAAAAAATGAGTCAACAGTGTTTATCTAATTTGAATTAATTACATCGAGATTGAAAAATACATTTTTCCAATGACATATGAGGCATTCCACGTCACTTCAGCCAGTAAACAAAAAATCCACAAATAATATTTTTAAAATCGAGTTACTTTATTGAAAAAGTGTCGAAATTTTTAAAAAATTTCTGATTTTTTTTCTCGTTGATTACCATTTTTTAACATTTTTCCATTCAGATGGCTGTATCTTTGGCAGGATTCGACGTATTTACATTAGTAAAAAACGAAAATGTGCGTCTTTTTCTAGCCTTCCAGAAAAAAATTAATTGAGATTTTATTGAGCAAGTCGAACGTCCGTTTCAGGGCAAAATATGCAAAAATATTTTTTTTCTCAAAGAAAGACACGCGTTATTTTTTTTTTTTTTTAATTTCCCCGAATTGTGAATACGAAAAACGGATTTTTGGTATTTTTTGTATTATGGGATTCCTCAACACCGTGAAGTAACAGCTATTTTTATTTTTGTTATTTTCTTATTATTATTCGATTGAAGAGTGTGGAGCTCCAATACATATGATATATATGTCATATGTATTTCACAAACCTGGTAAACATACAGAGAGTGCTCCACACTGTTCAATAGAATATTAATTAAAAAAAATTTAAATAGCTGTTACTTCACGGTGTTTAGGAATCCCATAATATAAAAAATACCAAAAATCCGTTTTTCGTATTTACAATTTGGGGACATTCTTAAAAATAAAATAACGAGTGTCTTTCCTTGAGAAAAAAAATATTTTTGCATATTTTGCCCTGAAAGGGAGGTTCGACTTGCTCAGTAGAATCTAAATTAATTTTTTTATGAAAGGCTAGAAAAAGACGCACATTTTCGTTTTTTACGAATGTAAATACGTCAAATTCTGCCAAAGATACAGCCATTTAAATGGAAAAATATTAAAAAATGGTAATCAATGAAAAAAAACGTCCAAATTTTTTTTAAAAATGTCGACACTCGGTGAATAATTTTCAATAAAGCAACTCGATTTTTCAAAATTATCTATGATTTTTTTCCTTGGCCGAAGTGACCTGGACTGCCTCATATATCCTTTTATGGCGAAATCAAATATTTGTTTGAGGATGTGAGGTGATCCTCAACCTGTCCGTGAAATTTCAGTTCGATGCAAATCAATAAAGCATGCAGTAAATTCAAGATCGATCCACGAAGCCATTATGAATAATCGCCTCACTTCGAATATGAATAACATATTGGTAAATAAATCAAATGAAGGAAATTTACTGAAAATAAAGCAATGTGACTCGAATTCACAAAAATTTACTCAAAATACTGATAAATAATGTAAACGAGATATTTGAAGATGAGACCTCTAAAAAAATTGGCGCAAAATGTTGGTTACGGGTCACGGAGACACGAAAAATGTGTCATGTTCGAAGAATTCGAAAATCGTTAAATGTTTCGTCACTTACATTTCGATTATCCGTCACGGGCCAATCCTTCCGAATAGTCGGGTTTCCAGATGAACAGTGATTTGTTTTGAATCGAGCTCCGCTAATACGACATTGATCTGCGCTTACGGCGAAACTTGCCGGAACGTTCGAATCGTACGATGCATATTATCCAGCGGCACGTTTCGCGCAAAGTCACCTCCAAAAGACAATGGGCTGGTGCAAAAATGCTGGGCTTTGAAATGGTACATCCGGTTTGATGCTTAACATGCATCGACGTTCCAGTTTGGATGCAAATTAATGTACACGGTGTGATTTGTGCGGGGTACGACATGTCAAGATCATGCCAGCGAAAGTCTACACAGTTGACTGTTAACGATATAGAACGAATAACATTGTCTAGACAAATTTCAAAATTGACGCAAAATCACTTCGTAATAAAAAAAAATTCTTAAAATAATTCGTCGGTTTATTAAAAATTTTGGAACTTTCGAAACTTGCGTAGTCGAGTTATTTTGACGGTGTTCAGATTTGCGGAGTTTTCGTCTTTCGTGTAAAATTCTTTCGGAGTTTTGAGCGTTCTGATCATTCAAAGTTCGGAATTTCAACCTGGCCCACCACGCCGAATGGTTCGTCGTTCTTTTTTTTTTTTTTTTACTAAAATAAAGCTGAAAGTCCTGCACTGAGACCAAAAATTATTGATCCAATATCATTGTTGTTATTGAATTGAATTTCGTTGATTCAATTGTACGATTGTTGTTGTTAATAATCGGATTTATTAGTCCAAACAAAACGCCATTGACTTTAATAACATGATGAAATTAAAAGTTTTTTTTTTATTCAAAAGATATATTGTTAGCCGAGAACAATATATAATTGAATCTAACTGAAAAATTATAGCGAGAAAAATTATATAGTTTTGAATGCATTTTTGCTGGTTTGATTAAGATAAAATTTCTATTGAGTAAATATACTATTTATTGCCTTCGCCATATCCGGTATTGATTTCCAAGTACATTATTCGTTAAAATATTAGTATTTTATTTTTATTCAAAAATATTAAGCGAATGTCTGAATTCCCGAGTAAAAATGATTGTATATACTTAGATACAATTATATAAAAATGATATACAATCATATATATTTATATAGGTTTATTTATAATTGTATATAACTCTATACATTCGTGTGTGTATATATATATATATATATATATATATATATATATATATATATATATATAATCCGATATAAATGTACTTCCATCAAATTTGCTTTGATAAAATCATACATAGTTCTGTATATATTGATATATGCAGATACTATTTGTATAGGGAGTTTATATAATTGGATATAATATTATATACAAATTGTATATGACTGTATATGAGTACTTTTTTTTCTTCTGAAATACATATAATTGTATAAATCTTTATATGGCTTCATACATTAGATATAAAAAAAGTTTTCTTTGGTTTTATTCGCGTATGGAAGCAGGTAAATCAAAAGATTGTTTATTAAAACTTAACAAATTTTGTATCGATGCAATATATTTATAACTTAATAGTTATAACTGCGCTACAAAGAGTCACTAAGATAATATTTAAAAAAATCTCTATAAGAAAATCTGACATGTTTTATTCCTTTTATATAATTTATAAAAAAGGTTTCTTATATAATGTTGAAAAAACGTTTAAATATTACAGTTTAAATATTATTTGTAGTCATTATTACTGTACTAATTACAAAGTGATATTTGTATTAAGATATTTGTCGAATATATGAAACTTTGTACATTGGAAAAATTTTCAATAAAAACATGCACTAACGATAGAATTAATTATTTTCTTCATGTGATTTTAATATCTACCATATTATATACAGGTTTACCTATATTCATAACAAATATAAAATCCTATAAATGATAACAATATACAATCGTATATTATTATATATAGAGTATGTTGTATATAAAATGGTATATTGATTTATCATATATAATTGGATAGGAAAATTGGCCCTTTAAATTGTTCTATATATTCATATACTATCGTACATAACTGTATACCAGTATATACAATTGTATACGTTTATATACAAATATATAAAATTTTATCGGGCCAATTTTTGTATACAATTGTATATGATCAATTAATATACAATTATATATGTTTATATATATTCATTTTTACTCGGGTTAGTTAAAAAATTATGCGATAAAGAAATTTGATTTTGGCGCATACACGGAGCGTTTAAATCGTAGTCTCACTATATGTACTTGTTTTGACTGATTATCTGACTAAAAAACAACTGTGTTCGCTAAAATTATATATTTGATTTAAAAAGATATGCTATTAATATGACACATGTATAAATGAGCTGAATAATTAATATGACACTTGTATAATTGAACTGAAATGAAATTACGGTAGTCGATGCAATAATTTCTTCTTTGGTTGAAAAAATTCAACCAAATCATGTACATATAATGGCCGAGCGCCACCGAAATTATAGGTGCGATGAAACCCGTAGTTCTCGGAGTAACCGCTAGAAGCCGCACACGCGCTCGTTTCTCGTAAGCGTAGCACGAACTGCAAATCTACTTAATGGAAGGTGCCTTATTGGACCAACAAATGTTCGATTGTTCACCATTTTTTTATGCGTCAAGTATTAAATATAGGATGTTGATATTTGTCATGTCGACTAAGCGGTCTTTATTGAACATCAAAATATTTTTTTAAGTTTGACTAAACATGGTAGTGGGAGTGGGAGGAGCCACGTACGCGCGGGCGATGACATTCTTCGCTTGCGGAAGTTCTAAGTCCCGGACAGGTGATCTGAAGCAAAAAAATCAAACATATTTTTAATTTGTACAATATTGTGTATAAGTTGACCCAGAATCAAGAAGAAAAATTGAAAAATAAAAAATAGTGAGCGATCGGAAGGAAATTTGTTTTTTTTTAATTATCGCAGTTCTTTTGTTCACTTTTTTTTATTTTTCAATTTTTCTTCTGGATTAGAGTTCAACTTGTACACAATATTGTATAAAGTAAAAATATGTTTGATTTTTTTTGCTTCAAATCACCTGTCTGGGACTTCCGCAAGCGAAGAATGTCATCGCCCGCGCACCGACACACACTGCTCCTCCCACACCCACCACCATGTTTTATCAAAGGTTAAAAAATATTTTGGTGTTCAATAAAGACCGCTCGGTCAACATACCAAATATTAACATTCTGTATCAATATTCTTTTCGCATAAAATATTGGTGAAAAATCGAACTTTGGTCCAACAAGGCAGAACCTTCCCTTGAGCGCCGAAGAAACTCTACATAATATCACTTCTCGGCCTGTGGCTAAAAAGTGTAGTATCGGTTCCCATCAGTTGAATATCTGATTGTCGTTCTAATGCTCACTTTTTATTTAAGATTTAAAAAAAAATTGAAAAACTTTTAATTTTTGCATAAAACAAATTCGCTCAAACATTTAATTGCTACAATCCTACCCTATTCCAAAGAACTTCTTTCAAATATTTTCAGCAATTCTGGTTCGTGTACATTTATTTTAACTAATAATCAAGAAATGTTTGCAAGTGTAGATAAAATCATATTAAAAACATGACTTCTCGAAATCACACATGTATTATTTTCATTGCAATAAACGTTTATTTCATCGAATATTTAATTTTTTTCTACTAGAGACTAAATGCGTTGTTACAGATGACACCTGTACTTTGTGGCAAAAAATGCCATTATTTCGAATCGATATTGTTAATTTTTCAATCATGATATACACTTGTCTCTGTATCTCATGCAACTACTTTTGATATTGTACGGAGTACGAAAATGTCTCATGGCATATTCGTTTCGATGTAATAAATAAATAATTCCTTCTATTGATTATATTTTCGACGAAATAAAAAATGTCGTAGCAACCGCTTAATTATTTCATCCATAGATCTGCGAATTGTATATAGAATTATTTCAATAGAATATAATTTCATTTTAAGGGTAATGTAGATATCCAGAGAACAAAAGGGATTTTCAAATAAAATAATATGTTATTCAAATCAATCACATTTTCCAATACCTTATAGTATTTTAAGGGCGGGGTAAAGTATTAAAATTTTTTTTTGCATTTTTTTTTCATTTTTTAAATGAATGCATAATATATCAAGAATATTGTGTTAAAATTTCAAGTCGATCGGAGTAAAATTGACGAACTTATGAGTATTTGAGCGTCTATTGCTCCATGCCGACCAAACTCTTCTGCGTTTTTCAAACCGTTTTTCTGAGACTTGTCATATTTGAAGTCCGTGTGCACGATAACTCAAAATCTACTGGACCAATCGCTTTGAAATTTTGCACAGTACTTCTTCACATAATTCACCAGGTATTGTCGAGAGCTTTTTTGTTTTTTTTAATAATTACTAATTTTTCAACAACCAATTAGCCGATTTTTAGCGAAAATCGGGTTTTTGGCTCCCAAGTGCTACGAAAAATCGAAAAACCGAAAAAAAAAATCCTCCCGTCATTACCTCGAGAAACATCTCCTTTAAAAAATGCCTTTTGATTTTTTTGTTTCAGATGATTCTGTTGCGAGTTATGGTGCACACCGCAAACCAACTTTTTTTTTAGGCGCCTCCGGGGTTTAATTTTCAATCGCTCAATTTTGAATATTTCGCAATGCAAATTTAGGAGAATGTTGTTCAAATGTTACTTGATTATATGTACATTTTTCAATAAACGAACACTATTCGTTACGCCAAAAAAAATCTTAAAAACATGCCTTTTTTTCGCCGAATTAACTTTACCCCGCCCTTAACAATCTCATATATCGGTGGCATTCCGCGTTCAGACATTTATTTCCATCAACCAAAATATATTTTTTTAAATTTATTTGGTGTTTTTTTCCTTTTCAGTGTACTTTTGCGTAAATGATTGATCACAGTCGATCATTGGCGGACGCAATATTGTGCATTATTTTTACGTGAAAGTACAGGGTGCGCCAGAGAAACTTATTTGAAAAAATTCCCGCGCGGTGAGTTGGGCGGGTAGAGGGGCGAGAGGGGGCGCATCTGGAGGGGGAAGTTCCCAAGTTTGTTTCTCCCTCCAGTCAGTTGCCATCATGCTCTGGTCTAGAGAGCAGCGGGCCTTCGCAGTCGAGAGCTTCTTTTCTAACGGTCGCTCACTTGTTGCTACGCAACGTGCCTTCCGCGCTCGCTTTGAAATTCCTCCTCACAGACTCGTTCCTGGCCGTAATTCGATTCTGTCGTGGGTTAACTCATTTCGGGAGTGTGGAAGTATCGCTAAACCCAGAAATGGACTTCAACGGACCATCAGAACTCCGGAAAATGTCGAAAGAGTGAGGCAGTCAGTTGTGCGTTCTCCCCGGCGTTCGGCTCGCAAACACGCAGCTGCTATGGGAATTTCTGACACCACTGTTCGACGAATTCTCCATGAAGACCTTCAATTTCATCCCTATAAATTGGCTGTTGTGCAAGAATTAACTGAACGCGATTTTGTTGCCCGTCAAAATGCATGTGAAATGCCGGTTGACAACCTGCCTGAAGACGCGGTCGTTTTTTTCAGTGACGAGGCTCACTTCCACATTTCCGGCTGCGTCAACAAGCAAAACATGCGTTATTGGTGTGGTGTAAATCCACGTGAGCTTCACCAGAAGCCACTTAATTGTGAGCGAGTTACTGTCTGGTGTGCGATGTCGGTAATGGGAATAATTGGTCCTTATTTTTTTGAAGAAAACGAACGCGCAGTTACCGTGAATGGAGCTCGTCACAGGAACATGATCGAGGAATTTTTTCTTCCAAGACTCGAAGAAATGAACGTTAGGAACGTGTGGTTTCAGCAAGATGAAGCCACAGCACACACAGCACGAGACTCAATGAATTTGTTGCGACAACATTTCCCCGACCGCCTCATCTCTCTCAGAGGCGATCTCCACTGGCCGGCACGCTCTCCAGATTTGACTCCATGCGATTTCTTTTTATGGGGTTATTTGAAATCTCTGGTTTATGTCGATCGACCACGGACGATAGCACACCTCAAGAACAACATTCGCGACGCCATTGCCAACATACCGATTGATATGCTGCAAAGAGTGGATACGAATTTCAAAAATCGACTTCATCAGTGTATGCGCAATGGGGGTCGCCATTTATCCGATGTCATTTTCAAGACTGCATGAAAAAAAAATTGTGATATTGTATTCTCAAATAAAAAAAAATTTAAAACAATAATTGAAGTACTTTTGTTTTTATTGACCTTTCAAATAAGTAAGTTTCTCTGGCGCACCCTGTACTTTCAGATATGCACGACTTCAGGTCTCGTTGGGTGTCCGACATCATAAGGTTCGATGCTGTTCTTACATGCCTGGAACCACTCCATCTCGGGGTTCGGATTCTCCGCAAGGGCGACGCAATGACCGGCATCCGGGACCCAAGTGTTCACCACTTTTTTCGCATTTTCGATCGCCGCCGAAAACTCGGCCTTGGCTCTCTCGACGGTCGTCGACAACTTCTGCTTTATCTGGTAACGTGGGAAAAAAAACCCTCGATTCAATTGACTCGAGAGGTCTCTATGGCTTTTAAGGGTTGCTCAGCTATCGCGAAATAATAATAATTCGCTGAAATTAATTGACAATGTTTGCGTACAGGTGTCACGACTCCGTGTAAAATTTGAAGTACTTCGTCCGCGTGATTGTTGAGCAATTAATTATTGACGTTAGACTCTTATGCATGGGCGACATAGCAAAAGCTCCACGAGAACTCCAATACGACTGTCGCAACGTAATAAAAATAGTAAGAATTGAATGGAAATAGGCGGAAAAGATTATTGAGAATTTAATGATCAATTTCAACGAAGAGCAGGGTTGCGAAATTTGTAATGAAAATGTAATGCATTATTCATTACTTTTTTAATGGGCAATGAAAAAATATTTCATTATCCATTACGTTACATTTAGCAATGTAAAAAAAATCCATTTCTCATCACATTGGATTTTGTAATGTAAAAAATTTCCATTACTCATTACATTGGATTTTGTAATGTAAAAAATTTTCATTACTCATTACATTGGATTTTGTAATGTAAAAAATTTCCATTACTCATTACATTGGATTTTGTAATGTAAAAAATTTTCATTACTCATTACATTGGATTTTGTAATGTAAAAAATTTTCATTACCCATCACATTGGATTTTGTAATGTAAAACATTTTCATTGCCCATTACAATGTAATGGGTAATGGAATTTTTTTATATTAAAAAATCCAATGTAATAAGTAATGGAATTTTTTTACATTACAAAATGTGATGTAATGAGTAATGGATTTTTTTACATTACAAAATATAAAGTAATGAGTAATGGAATTTTTACATTACTTTTTCGCGTTGAGGGGGGAAAGGAAATGGATGGATGAATCTCTCTCTCTCTCTCTCTCTCTCTCTCTCTCTCTCTCTCTCTCTCTCTGCCTCTCCCCCCATCCCTGTCAACGCGAAAAAGTAATGTAAAAATTCCATTACTCATTACTTCATATTTTGTAATGGAAACAAATTTCATTACTCATTACATTGGATTTTGTAATATAAAAAAATTCCTTGTATATTTTTGATATTTTTAAAATAAAGAAAATCAAACATATTTTTCAATGTATATACTTTTAGATAATTAAAATCCCAATCCGAAATTTCAAATAGTTTTGCTTGAAAAAAAAAATCACAAAAATGACGTTCTTCCGGCTCCTAGGTGTATATCTCCCCTTAAAAGAACAATTAAAATCAGCAATCTTTTCCGCGCTTAAAGGTTCCCCCTTAATTTTTCCCTCTTTCATTGCCCGAAGCATTAATTTCAAAACTTTGTCAGATATCTTTTTTTTTCTACGATTGCAACGCCGTTGAAAGCCGAGCAAACTTACATTGACGTAGCACGAGGCAACTTGCCAGTTGAGTTCAAAAAGTCCGCTGTACCAGGTCTCGCAGCTCTTGGCCTCGTCCTTTTGCGCCGCCAACTTCGCGAGTGCCCCTTCCAATGTCTCGTTCAAACGATCCTGTTGGCCCTTCGCCGATTTAAGGTAGCCCTTCGAGCACTCGATAATCTGCGGCATGCTCGTCAACATCCGCTTCCTCAAGAACTCGCGACACTCGGCGGACGGCGACTGCGATTAAATTTACGATTTTATAGACACGTCGATTTTTATATATATTTTTTTTATATATTTTTTTTTATTTTTTTTATTTTTTTTTTTATTTTTTTTATTTTTTTTTTTATTTTTTTTATTTTTTTTTTGGCTACCCACTATGTTCGGGTTCGGATATTCGTACTGACGAGAGTTCATTTGAAAGGGATACGCTCTCTGAATGTACTCCTTGTTTTCTTCGTCACTCGAAGCCTTCGATTGTTGGGGGCCTTGAAATTCGATCTGCGTTACTAAGATATGCACGAAGATTTTCGCAGCTTCGTAATCGCTTCGTATTCTCGTTATCGACGAACCAACAGCATCGTCGAACGATTTTTGGGCTGCGGGCAAGAGGTCCCACGCATTCGTTGCCTTTGTCGAATGAAAATAATTATTTTATCGTTTTTTGGTGTTACGCTTGAATAATGATAGGACAGTAATAATAATAATGATAACAATAGCAATAGTAAGTGCGGGGGAGTGTGCCCGAGGCTGTGAAATCTCATAGTGATAATAACAATAATAACAAGTGGCTCATAATAATAAGTATGAGAAAGTGGGGTGCCCGGAACAATTAAATTTCACAATAATGATAATAATAATAATAGCAAGAATGTCAATGTGATATTAATTGTTGCGCTGTTAAATGAAGATAAAATTACAATTCTTTGTTACGAATTTTACACGAAAGACCAAAACTCCGAAAATCTGAACATCGTGAAAATAATTCGGCTGTGGGAGCTTCAAAAGTTTCGAAATTTTCGATAAACCGAAGAATTATTTTAAGATTTTTTTATTTTTTATTAAGAAGTGATTTTACGTCAATTTTAAGAGGCCATAGCCGGGTAAGTGGGGAAAAATTGCCCCCCCCCCCCCCCCACATTTTTTCCAGCGAAATTTGGAGTATATTCTGAGGTATAAAAAAAAACAAATTTTCTGAAAATTTCATGCCCGTCAACGCAATGGTTTTGGAAAAATGAATTTTTTTTAAATATCAAAAAAAATTCCGGGAACGGTACAGAGGATCGATTTGATTTTTTTTGGTACTTGCTCCGATCAAACGTGTTACGAAGTAAAATTATAGAACATCTTGCGCAAGATTAAGGTTTGAAAAAAAAATAATGTTCCTTGTTTTATTATTTTTTACTATAATCCGCTTGGGGTACAATAGCGAAATTTTTTTCATATAATCTTCGGGCACCTTATTAGATTATATAATTTTTTCAAAATGATCGGTTTGGTACGCCACAGTGAAAAAAAAAGAAACACACTTTATTGATATATTTTAGTTATATAGATATATAACTAAAATATATCAATAATGTGTTTCGTTTTTTTCACTGTGGCGTACCAAACCGATCATTTTGAAAAAAATATACAATCTAATGAGGTGCCCAAAGATTATATAAAAAAATTTCGTTATTGTGCCCCAAGTGGATTATAGTAAAAAAAATAAAACGAGGAACATTATTTTTTTTTAAACCTTAATCTTTCGCAAGATGTTCTATAATTTTATTTCGTAATAAGTTTGATCGTAACAAGTACCAAAAAAATCGAATCGATCCACTGAAGCGTTTCCGGAATTTTTATTTTTTTTATTAAAAAAAAATTTCATTTTCCCAAAACCATTTCGTTGACGGGGATGAAATTTTCAGAATTTTTTTTTTTATACCTCAGAATATACTCCAAATTTCGCTGGAGAAAATGCGGGGGCAATTTTTCCCTACTTACCCGGCTATGGCCTTTGTCTAGACAATGTCATGTGTTCCAGATCATTTACAGTCAACTGTGTAGCCTTTCGTCGGCATGATCTTGTGTAAACAATTTTTTTAATTGACGCAAAATCACTTCGTAGTAAAAAAAATTCGCGAAATAATTCCTCGATGTATTGAAAATTTTGAAACTTTTAAAACTTCCATAGCCGAATTATCGTGACGGTGTTCAGATATTCGGAGTTTTGGTCTTTCGTGTAAAATTCTTCCGAAGCTTTGATCTTTCCGATCGTTCAAAGTTCGGAATTTCAACTAGGCCCCGGAGGAATTGACAACGATAACGATCGAGGTTTTCATTGAACATTACAATGTGCTAGAATAATATTTTATACTCATTAGAAATAATAATGTGAATTGTTTATTATCGCAATATTGATCAAGTTAGTGACGTCAATGTTTATTTGACAGTTGAATGGAGCTTGATTCGAATGGAAATTGAGGTTGATTGACATTAAAATGTTTGGTAAAAGAACTCATTGGTATCTGCCTCTTTTTGCAATGATTATTTTAATGTTTATTAAAATAATTATTTATTGTTTTTTATTTTTATGTTTATCTTAAATAATTTAGTTTAATTTAGCAATTTAGTTTATTTTAAATAATTTAGTTTAATATTTTGAATATTATGTTTATGATAAACATAATGTTTAATGTTTATTCAAATTTAATGAGTGCTTTTTTCAAAATGAATCGTCGGATTTGGTTGAACGATGATTTTCTACATATTGAATACACATTCACCGTGGCGACGAGTAAAAGACAGAAAACGTTCGTGAGCTTCGACATCATTCTGTAAAACTCAATAAGGTTTGATGGAGGGTCGCATGAGGTTCCTCCTTTATAACTCAAACGCGTACTCCCGTTGGCTTTGTTCGATTGTAATTGTCATAAATTAAACACGAAACGCGAGAAAGAATGGGGTAATTTTGGCGAGCTTGGTTATCAACGCCACTTGTGTCAATAAAGTTCACGTCACACATGTCTTTGACATCTAGGTTTCTTTTCAGCTCTAATCATAACTAATGAAGGAGAAAAAAAATCGGTATATGCGCAAATAAATTAACGTCGCGGACGCTTCAGCGCAAATGGTACATCGAAAGGTGCGACTTTTTTGGTTGTGCTTCCAAGAAAAAAAAATCGTTTCGAACAAGATCTAAGGTAAATGTCCCAATTATTGAACAGGTCCAAATTATTGAACACTATCTTGTATTTTTATTATTTCTCATTCACCTGCATGCGTTTACTTATTTGTAAAAATTTCATTACATCGATGGAACTTTTAGCTATCGAAATGTTACCTTAATTGTGCAAAAAAAGCTTTAATTGATAGAGAAAAAAAGTATTTCATCAGCAAGGCTGACCCGATTTGACGTCTCGTGGTAACTGCTTATCGTTTTTGCTAAGACGCGCCGCTTCATGCGTAAGGGCATAAAAAATTCAAAAACTGTCGCATCTCAAAAAGTAAAGGGGTTTCAGGTTCCTCAGAAAATTTCTTACAAATAACAATTAAATTTTTTATTTAAATTAATTATTTGTTAAAAAATACGGTGTTCGATCATTGGGACATAGAAAATGCAGTGTGTCCCAATTATTGAACACTCGAATTCTCCAAGATGGCGTCATTAAACCCATCAAAACATCGAGACAGTTAACGTGTGACAGATCGTGTGAATCGGATTTATTCAAACGAAAACTGTAAGTTCCTGAATAAACTTACCTTTTTTCTTTTAATAATAACTCTAAGATCGTCATATATATTTTTTATTTGTATTTTCGTGCAATAAACATAAAAAGGAAAGTAAAAAAAAATTATAACCTAAATGTAACCTAAAAATACGAATGTAATGATCAATATTTTTTGCTCTCCGATACTTCAGGGAGCCAAGCTGCGACAAAATCAAACAAAAACAGAACATAAAAACGAGGAAGCTGAAAAGCAATATAAAATAACGTTTCAGTTGAAAAGCAAAAATTAACCAAATGCGAATTTACCAAAAACCTGTCAAAAGAGACTAAATATATATTTTTGTATTTTTACATGATTAATAAAAGATTCTTAAGGCGTTACCCCGACTTGTAGCGCAAAAAGGCCTTTTTCATGATTTTTTAAAAAGAAAACTACAAAACTTTTTTAATCGATCAATATACCATCTTAAAGAACACATCTTGAAGAACTTTCAGTAATTTTTTTATTGAAAAATATTACATTGTTCAGTGGCAAATGGCCGTCAATGAAATAATGTTTTTATATACACGGTTTGCGGTGGCCAATATTGCGGCGAAGTGGATCATCCGAAGAAAAAAAATGCGGATGGATTTAGTCAAATATAAGTATAAACTAGTCTTTAATCGAAGGATTTTAAAAAATATTCATTTTTCACAAAATGGCGGACAGTCAAAGTTAATGATTCGATTTTAACGAAAAAAAAAACGGTCGTTTTTTGGCTATAAAACGACCATATTTTTTTCGAAAAAAAAAATCGAACGATTAAAGACTACATTTTTATGTATTAAATAAGCCTGCAAAATTTCAAGAAGATCGGTTCATTAGTGTTCGAGTAATCTTGGTCACCGACTTCAGAAATGCCATTTTGAGAAAAACGCGTTTAAAGTTTCAATTTCCGGTCGTTTATACAACGGATTCTTCTCTTTCAACGCTCATATCTCAGTCAATTTTGTTCGGACCGACTTGAAATTTTCAGGACATATTCTCAGATACTTATACTTCAAAAAAATGCAATAAAAAAAATCGATTTTTTCAAAATCGCAAGTGGGGGTAACCTCTTAAGGGGTAAGGCCACTGTACATTTTTTGAAAAATCGATTTTTTTTTATTGGCTTAAAAAATAGTTTAAACCCTCTAGAATAAGAAAAAAAAGGTCCTGTGCTTCTTCTTTTTTTAATTTTTTCCAATAAAAAACTATTCGCAAAACTTTAAACGCGTTTTTCTCGAAACATGGTTTTTCAAAATGGCACGCAGCATAACTCGAACAATTTTCATTTTTTTTACTTGAAATTTTAACCAGATGTGAACATTTACATTATCTTGAGAATGTCGATCGGAATTTTCAAGAACTTTATTTATTGATTTTTTATTAACAAAAAACTTGCCGTTTTTTTCGTCAAAAATCAATTTTTTTTTCAAACGCACGCCAAATCCACAAAAATTGATACTTTTTAAAATCCGATCGACATTCTCTAGCTATAGCCCTCTAGATTAATGGTTTTTTTTTGTTCTAGATTCAAAAGTGCACCAGTGGTGCTGCGTGCCGCGGAGCCCTGGAAGCAAAACATCTCCCGGGAAGATAGCTGTGGAACCGCCATTTTGTTTTTTTTTACTGTCAAAAAATTTTATAATAAAGTTTAATGTATGCCCGATAACACCATTAAAAGTTTTTTATTCAAATACCTTCAATTTCGGGAGCAAAAAATTAGTGAAAAAACCTTTTTTTTTGGGCCGTTACAGTGGCCTTACCCCTTAAGTGTTTGATTTTGCTTTTGTTTTTTAATATTGTACCCAAAATAATATTTTCAAAACGGAAAAAGAATTCTCGAGAGTATTCAATAACTGGGACATGCCTGTTCAATATTAGCGACATAGGCACTTCCAGTGTTCAATAATTGGGACATTTGCATGCTTCACATTTTTATTCTTTTTTTTTCATTTGAAATTATTCAAAAATAATTTAAAGGGTGATTTTTCGAAAGTAAAAATATCAAAGTATCATTTGAACATGAAAGCGATGGTTTTTTCTTGATTTTATATTTTTTTTCTCGCCGAATTCAATTCCCCAGATCCTCAGCTGTTCAATAATTGGGACATTAATCTTATACGCGATCATTTTTTTGCTGATAAAAGCCCAATGTTCGGCCAAATATAGTCTCGCTAATCATTGGCTTGCCGATACGAGGCCAATGTTCGGCCGAGTATTGACTCGCCGATCGTCTGCAGATTAATATCGGCCCATTAATTTTCGTCTAAGTTTGCCTTGTGAATTAAAAAATTATATTTTCGATCGATTAGGAAACAAATCTTGCAATACGATATTAAAGAGAGGGTAGGGGTTTGCACTTTGGAAAAATCGATTTTTTTGTTGTCTTTTCTTATAGTTAAACATTTCAAGAATATAATTCTAAAATTTCAAGTCAATCAGAACAAAAGTCTCAAAGTTACTGACTATTTAGTCCCGCTCCTCTAACACTGCAGCTCCGACTTCTCTAAACTTCAAACGCGTTTTTCTCGAAACCACTTTTTCAAAGTCCGTGCTCACTGCCATTTGAAAACCACATGACCGATTCATTTCAAACTTGGTACACAGTTTCTACACACAAAAAACCTCCCCCAACGGTTAGTTTGAGATTTTTTTACATTCGGGAGGTTTTCCAGCCCCAAAATGGCGGAATTTTTCGTGAAAAATAGCACGTTTCACTTTACTTGACCACCAAAAATTTAGAAATGAAAGAATTATCAAAGACCGTTGGGGGAGGATTTGATGATACTTTGAGTAAATTTTAATGGTACTTGATTTCAGATAATTTCTAGCTGATTGTGAGATACAGTGAACACCGCAAATCGTGTTTTTCCAAAGGCGTTCTTGAATAAGCTTTGTCACCGGCTTGTTTGTGGATATTTTCGCGTACAAATGTCACGGAATGTTCTTGAAATGACACTTAAGGCAGGATTCTACTTTGAAACTTTGAAATTGGATGAAAACACCCACCTGGAACACGTCGAAGGCATATTATATGGCCCAGGCATCGCTGATTGAGGGTAAGATAATTTTTTCTACGATTTATCACTCACCAAAACTTTAAACGCGTTTTTCTCGAAACGACATTTTCAAGTACCGTGGTCGTGATAACTCAAAAAGTACTTAACCGATCCTTATGAAATTTCGAACACATATTCTATATGTGTGTACCAACCGACCTAACTACAATCAACTTAAAATTTTGATTAGAACTATTTTTTTATTGCAAAAAAAGACCCAAAAAAACGAATTTTTTTCTTCGTATTTTAGCCGCCATTTTGTTAATTTTGCACGTATATAAAATATTCTAGTTAGGTCGGTTCCTGAAGACATACTGAACATGAAACTATTTGATTTTTTTGTTTCAGACCATCCGTCGGGAAGATTCCACGACCACGGCAACGGTGCCTGCTTTTCGAGGCGTTGGCTTTAAATATATTTTACGTGTACAAAAAATGAATAAAATACATTTAAAAAAAAATGTTTATGTACTTAAAGAGTGTATTTATTGAACAGTTTAAACCCCATATCGATATCTTTAATAGTATTCTCAGAAAAAATTCACAAAAATAGCGTTTTTTTTATGGTTTCAAAGTAGAATCCTGCCTTAACAATGTACAAAAGGTTTTAATACATTTACTCTATCCATATAAATGAAAAAAATTCGCTAAAAAGTGTTCTTTTTTTCACGCTGAAACCCCCACCCCCCGTTAACATTTGATAAGTAGATATAATATTTATATACAATATTGTTGTACGCTAACTTTTTATGCAGCTGACACATGAGCTTTCGCGCGCAAACAACGAAAAAAAATGCGTATGCAGCACGTGTTTGATTTATACATTTTTTTATTTGATTATATTAAAAAAAATAAAACAAGGTACATTATTTTTTTTAAACTCAATATTTCGCAAGATGTTCTATAATTTTATTTCGTAACACGTTTGATCGTAACAAGTACCGAAAAAAATCAAATCGATGCACTGAAGCGTTTCCGGAATTTTTATTTATTTTTTATTTAAAAAAAAATCATTTTTCCAAAATTATTGCGTTGACGGGGATGAAATTTTCAGAATTTTTTTTTTTATACTTCGGAATATACTCCTAATTTCGCTGGAGAAAATGCGGGCGCAATTTTGCCCTACTTACCCGGCTATGGCCTTTGGATAATGTTACAAAGCACCGAAAAGTAAGCGATACGTATTTTTTTTTATCGGCGGAAACCGGTTTTAAGGGCTGAAACGAACCCTCGAAAATAGGGGTGTTTTTCGTTTTACGTCGATAACGTTATCGTTCTCATCTCCAATGTATAGTGCGCAAAAAAAATAAACATTGTTGCGATTTGAATTTTTTTAAATATCTCGCACCGTTAAAACGAAAAAACATCCCCATTTTTTAGGGTGCGTTTCAGCCCCCGAAGCCATTTTTCCGCCGATAAAAAAAATACGTATCGCTTACTTTTCGGTGCTTTATAAAATATCCAAATTTCAACAAAACCGAAGGGTGTCACCTGAGGGATGTTCCTTGTCAGTGTACCGATCATCCTACATTGCGCAATCCCATGTAGGTTTCGCCAACCGAACCGTAACGGCCAATACTTGGACCAATGTTGGCGGGACGATGATCGATTAACCAATTGTATGCCAATGCTCGGCTGAGTATTGACTAGCCAACATTGGTTTGCTGATACGAGGCCAATGTTCGGCCAAATATAGACTCGCTAATCATTGGCTTGTCGATACGAGGCCGATGTTTGGCGAAGTATAGACTCGCCAATCATTGGTTTGCCGATACGCGGCCAATATTCGGCCAAACGTAGACTCGCTAATCATTGGCTTGTCGATACGAGGCCGATGTTTGGCGAAGTATAGACTGGCCAATCATTGGTTTGCCAATACGAGGCCAATGTTCGGCCAAGTATAGACTTGTTCATTATTGGTTTATCGATATGAGGCCGATGTTTGGCGAAGTATAGACTCGCCAATCATTGGTTTGCCGATACGAGGACAATGTTCGGCCAAATATAGGCTCTCTAATCATTGGCTTATCGATACGAGGTCGATGTTTGGCGAAGTATAGACTCGCCAATCATGTTTTTGCCGATACGAGGCCAATGTTCGGCCGAGTAACGCATGATCGAACCGCAATTCGTGTATTGACGATTCATTGTTTCGCGTTGAAGTCATTGAGAGAAGAGATAAATACTTTTTACGAGTCCATTGGACATTATCCATAAGGGGTAAGGCCACTGTAAATTTTTTGAAAAATCGATTTTTTTTTATTGGCTTAAAAAATAGTTTAAACCCTCTAGAATAAGAAAAAAAGGTCCTGTGCTTCTTCTTTTTTTAATTTTTTCCAATAAAAAACTATTCGCAAAACTTTAAACGCGTTTTTCTCGAAACATGGTTTTTCAAAATGGCACGCAGCATAACTTGAACAATTTTCATTTTTTTTACTTGAAATTTTAACCAGATGTGAACATTTACATTATCTTGAGAATGTCGATCGGAATTTTCAAGAACTTTATTTATTGATTTTTTATTAACAAAAAACTTGCCGTTTTTTTCGTCAAAAATCAATTTTTTTTTCAAACGCACGCCAAATCCTCAAAAATTGATACTTTTTAAAATCCGATCGACATTCTCTAGCTATAGCCCTCTAGATTAATGTTTTTTTTTTTGTTCTAGATTCAAAAGTGCACCAGTGGTGCTGCGTGCCGCGGAGCCCTGGAAGCAAAACATGTCCCGGGAAGATAGCTGTGGAACCGCCATTTTGTTTTTTTTTACTGTAAAAAAATTTTATAATAAAGTTTAATGTATGCCCGATAACACCATTAAAAGTTTTTTTTTCAAATACCTTCAATTTCGGGAGCGAAAAATTAGTGAAAAAACCTTTTTTTTTGGGCCGTTACAGTGGCCTTACCCCTTAACAAATATACTACCAAATCAATGCACTCATTGTTGGCCGATTCTCGAACGAGCTCATACGCGATATTCTGCCGATTTTTATGAACCATCCTACACTGACAGAAAAATTCTATTAAGGAGTAAAGCCACTGTAACGGCCCAAAAAAAAAGGTTTTTTCACTAATTTTTTGCTCCCGAAATTGAAGGTATTTGAGAAAAAACTTTTAATGGTGTTATCGGGCATACATTAAACTTTATTATAAAATTTGTTTACAGTAAAAAAAAACAAAATGGCGGTTCCACAGCTATCTTCCCGGGACATGTTTTGCTTCCAGGGCTCCGCGGCACGCAGCACCACTGGTGCACTTTTGAATCTAGAACAAAAAAAAACCATTAATCTAGAGGGCTATAGCTAGAGAATGTCAATCGGATTTTAAAAAGTATCAATTTTTGTGGATTTGGCGTGCGTTTGAAAAAAAAAATTGATTTTTGACGATAAAAACGGCAAGTTTTTTGTTAATAAAAAATCAATAAATAAAGTTCTTGAAAATTCCGATCGACATTGTCAAGATAATGTAAATGTTCACATCTGGTTAAAATTTCAAGTAAAAAAAATGAAAATTGTTCGAGTTATGCTGCGTGCCATTTTGAAAAACCATGTTTCGAGAAAAACGCGTTTAAAGTTTTGCGAATAGTTTTTTATTGGAAAAAATTTAAAAAAGAAGTTTCGGAGAAACTTAAACTATTTTTTATTTTAAACTTAAACTATTTTTTAAGCCAATAAAAAAAAATCGATTTTTCAAAAAATTTACAGTGGCCTTACCCCTTAATGTTAACTAACCGCTTCTATTTATTTATTTTTTATTTGAATTAACTAGATTTCTCGTGATATCAAATTTTTCCTATTGCATTCCATTATTGGAATTATTCATTTTAAATGTATTTATTTATTCAAATTAAACTTGAACTAATGAACTAATGGTCTGTCTTTATTGCAACACACATATTAACGGGTTGTGGGGGTAGAGAAGATGGAGAGAGAGAGAGGAATTATATATATAGATTACGTTTGAAAATTCTATAACATGTCAATCGATAACACTCTAATTATCACAATGATATTAACTAATTGATATAGTTTACGTGATACAAATAATAATGAGAATCCATTTGGTATCTTATGCCATATCTGCGATTCAAATGTTACAAGCACTCCGTAGCATAGGGGCAGCGTGTTTGGCTATGAGTAGGGAAGTTCAAGGTGCGAGCCCCCCATATGGGTGAAATATTTTCTTCGAACTAATCATTTCGAAAGACCAGGTAATGACGAATTACAATACAAAAATAATTAATTTTTTTTTTTTGGCAGTGGAGGACCAATTTTGGTGATCTATATTGGGTCACAATTATCCGCCAAGACTCGGTCGATGATCGGGCCAAGCTCGAGTGCCAATGTTGGCAAGCTTGGCGTCGAGCATCGGCCAATCATTGGCCACTACCGATCACCCTACATGGGATACGAGCTGCAGCACCTGATGGCGCTGCTCGATCGTAATTATTACAAATTACACGTAGAAAGTGCAAGGGTGTGCGACAACCTTGGTCTATTTTGGGCTCTAAAAAGTGCTACAAGAAGAAAGATAATTGTCAAATCCGAATAATGTTTATTTCCATACACATGTTAGTGAAAGTAATACACCAAAGTGTAAAATTGTATTAGCTGATGCAGTTTCACGCATTTTCATTTTAACCAACGGGTACTTTTTCTCATTGGTTAGCCGGCCTTTCGTCATCCTCCAACGACGAAAGCGACACAAGGTCGTCCGCTTCTTGGGGGGCTGCAGACGGGCGGCTCCAATCCAGCCTGGCCATCATGCTGGCTTTCTCACAGCGACGTATGTGCTGGGACTCCTTCTTTGCATTTTTTTTTACATCATGCACTACTTCCCAAAAATCTGACTTGGCCTTGGCGACGATGCCCGGCAACGTTCGTTTGACCTACGAGGAGAAAAAAGCGCGATTATATTAGCTCGAAAGCTTTGGGTGGACCGGAGAACTTCGAACAGGACCAAAATGATTCACCCGACATAATTGATTCTCGCGGTTGCCGGTTACTTTTTTTTTGCTCCTAGCTTTTAGGTTGCTAAAAACTAAAATCTAAAGAGCCTATAAAAATTACGCGCATTTTCAACAGTAATCAAATTATTCATCGAGTAATACATTAATTTTTAAAAGTCATATAATAATTTTCAAAGTGGTTAAATAATTTTACAAAGTAATCGCGAATAATTGAGAAAGCAATAAAATCATTATTAAAAAGTAATTAAAGAATGTGAAAAGTAATAAAGTGATTTTAAAAGTCATAGAATAGTTTTAAAAAATAGTTAAACGTGTTTTTAATTAATTGAGGCCCGAGCCGGAATTAGAAGTTAAATTAAGGCTTTGTATACGCGAAAAATTAAAACAAAATTTATTCCATCGTAGTACAGTCGTGCTGTCGCTGAAAAGCCACGTAATCGGAAAAATTAGAAGCATGTTTTTTGACAGGCGATTGTGTAGGTGCCGCGGGTGCTAAATCCAAGTTTGCCAAAAATCGGGGTGTAGGGTTCTTTTAGGGGATGAAAGGGGTTGTGATGGATTAAGGGACAACACCACTGTGACGGCTTCAAAAAATCGATTTTTTGAAAACCATCGAGAAAAATCTAAAATACATTTAAGATTAAGATGCCGTTGGACCCAGGTCGAAAAAATAATTATTTTCGGAGATATTGAATATTTTGTGGAGCGGTGCAGGGCTCCGTGACGCTCGGGGTCCCGCGCAGCTGCGCGCCTCAGGGTCGGCAGGTATACCGGGCCTTTCCCAGGTCCTGTGGGTCTTTCCCAGATATTCTTTTGTCTCCCTTCACAAAAACCGGCTATTGTTATAAATATAGTTTCGAAAAAAAGCCTAAGGTGGCGATAATTGAAAAATGTTCAAGTCGTCAATCGTCAATCGTCGATATTGCAGCTGATATCGCGGTATTATTATTCAATGATGGCCTGAGAGGCCTCATGAAAGTTTTGGAGACGTTGGGGATAACTATCGGCCCAAATTGTTTCAATTTTTGCGTTGAAACCGACGCAGCGCGGATCGAGCTGGCGGAGCGCTCGCTCACAGACGCTGCAAAAGAGGCAAGAAGAGCCTCTACAAGTTCGAGAAAAGATGCTAGGGACAATGATTTGCTTCTTGAAGGCCAGCTATATAGTGCCGGCATCGCTGATTAAAGGTAAACATTTTTTTTTCCAATTTATCGCATAAATTAACAAACCTAAAAATTTGAACGCGTTTTTCTCAAAACCACTTTTTTGAGTGCGGCACGCAGCAGAACTCGAGCAATTTTTATCCGATCGACTTCAAATTTGGACTGCATCAATAAAACTAGATTATCTAAAGAAGTACATAGGATTTGTTCGATATCTCAATAATAAAAAAAGTTATAGCCTATTTTCGACGAGAAATTTTGCTCGAAAATCGTCCTTTAATTTCGAAAGCGTGCCTATTTTTTAAAAATCAATATTTTTTCAAATCCCTGTGTACTTCTCTTCAAAATATCATATTATTAACGAAAACACTCGGTATTTTTTTTCAGATCGACTTTGAAGAGAGTTCTGCTGCGTGCCGCGAACCACTGCAGAGGCAACAGTACCTGACGCGGGAGCTTCCCCAGCGTCACCATGGGGCGTGAAAAATTTGAATTTTTTTTTTATATATCTTCAATAAACAACGAACAAAACAAAAATTTTTTTTTTCGAATATCTCTTTTTTTTCCCACAAAAAAAATTCTTGAAAAATGGCAAAAAAACAAGGGGTCACAGTGGTGTTGTCCCTTAATGCCAAACTACAACCCCTGCGAGGTCAGCGCCGTGAGACAAAATGTGCAGAAAAATCCCGGCTTTAGTTTTGTCCACAGCGCCAAAGTCGTGAAAGTTCATTTTGGGAGTGAAAAAGTGGGGTGAAATTTTGAAAAATCATTTTTAATTTAATAACTCTTCAGAAAAAATTCCTACACTTTTTGTTTAAATGGGAACGTTGTAGCCTTTGAAAAGACGCGTCGATCAAGTATTTGATCATCACTCTCCGATAATATCTTCACCCCCCCCCCCCCCCAAATGGTTAAAATACCAAAAAAAATGTTTATTGGATAACTCAAAAACAATCGATTTTTCTGGTATGGTTCAAATGTACGATATGTAGAGAATAATTTTCTCTATATTTTCGTTTCTATGGACCACCCTTGATTTTTTATTTTTCAACCCCTCTCAGGGGTTGAAAATTCAAAATGAAATTCTGGGAAAACTATTGGACGCGCGAATTCGGCGCCCTGGAATGAATTGGTAGCTTGAACCCTCAGCTACATTTTTCGTCCACAGCGCCAAACTCGTGCCCCTTTATTTTCGGTCAATAGTTGTTCCGAAATTTCATTTTGAATTTCCAACCCCAGAGAGGGGTTCGAAAAAGCAAAATTCAAGAGTGGTCTATAGGAACGAAAATATGGAGAAAATTAATCTCTACATTTCGTACATTTAAACCATCCCGGAAAAATCGATTGTTTTTGAGTTATTCAATAAACAACTTTTTTTTTTCACTTCAACAATTCTTGAAGATGTTTGAATGATGTGAAGGGGTGAAGATATTTTCGCAGAGGGTTGGTCAAATGCCCGATCGACGCGTCTTTTCACGGGCTACAACGTTCCCGTTTGAACAAAAATTTTATGAATTTTTCCTAAATAGTTATCGAGTGAACTCTGATTTTACAAATTTTCACCCCATTCTTTCACCCCCAAAATGAACTTGCCCGACTTCGGCGCTGTGGACAAAAATAAAGCCCGGATTTTTCTGAACATTTTGTCTCCCAGCGCTGACCTCGTGGGGGTTGTAGTTTTGCATTCATCCATCCCCATCCCCTTTCATCCCCTAAACAAACCCTACACGCCGATTTTTAGGCAAACTTGGATTTAGCTCCCGCGGCACCTACAAAATCACCTGTCAAAAAACTAGCCTTCTTCTAATTGTTTCCGATTCCAATATACAGCACAAAGCCTGAACGATTAGGAATATTTTAAGCTTTACAAAATTGAAAAATTAAAACAAATTCAAAACATTACGTAAGATTGCATTTATAATAAATACCGCGCGGCGCGCCCGACCGCCAACTTCAAAGCCGTTTCTCCACGATTCACTTTTTTGAACCTTGTGAAAGTTCTAACTCTTGAACGAAGGTTCCGATCGCTTTGAAATTTTTACAACATATTCTTATTATTATCACTTATAGCGTGAAGCACGGAAACAAAAATTTCAATGACACAAAAAAATATAAAAAATAAAATACCGACAGAAAATTGAGTAAAAAAATATTAAGTTTCGAATTTTTATTGTGATAATTAAAAAAAAATAATATCGTTGGTTCACACTGAAAAAATACATTGCTTTGTTATGTTATATTTCCGCCATTTGTTAATATTTCTGATTTTTTTACATCCCTGATGGAAATCCGCTTATTGGAATTCGACAAATAATGTTGAAATCTGTTTAAAAATGTCAGAAACTGTGAAAATGAATAGATTCTAACATAATTTGATGGAATCGTACATATTTTGATAAATTCTGTCGGAAATAATCTATGAAAATCGGACAGAACCTCACATATTAGGTTAACTTTACGGAATGTCATAAAATCACAGAATTCGATACTTTCTGTCATCTTTTTGTCAGAAAATGTCATCTTTTAACAAAAAATGATAAAATTAATTTTCCATTTTTTGACATATTGTTGCATCGAAAAGAATGACAGAAAATGACAAAAAATGATAGAAAACGATAATTTTTATCATAATTTGTTGTCACATTTTTGTTGAATTCTGACAGATTTCAGCTGTCATTAAATCACAGAGTTTGATACTTTCTGTCATCTTTATGTCGGAAAATGTCATCTTTTAACAAAAAATGATAAATAAGTTTTCCATTCTTTGACATATTGTTGCATCGAAAAAAATGACAGAAAATGTGAAAAAATGATAGAAAACGATAATTTTTATCATAATTTGTTGTCACATTTTTATTGAATTTTGACAGATTTCAGCTGACAGAATTCTGACAATTTATTATCAGAATCGATAATTAAATGTCAAAATTCATCAGAATATATCATATATTTATAATGCAAAATGTCAAAAGTTAACAAGTTCGGGGATTATATGACAAAAAATCGAAAAGAATGATATAATTTGACAGATTCGGTCATAATATTTCATGAATGTTAAAGAATTCCATTTCATTCCATTAAATAATGACATTTAATGACGAAAATCTCACAAAAAATAAGAAAGAATGATATAATTTGACATATTCGGTCATAATATTTTATAAATGTTGAAGAATTCCATTACATTCCATAAAAAAATGACATTTAATGACGAAAATCTCACAAAAAATAAGAAAGAATGATATAATTCGACAGATTCGGTCATAATATTTCATGAATGTTGAAGAATTCCATTTTATTCCATCAAAAAATGACATTAAATGACGAAAATCTCACATGAAATGGAAAACTCTTACGACATTGTATGACATATTATGTAAGATTCTGACAGAAATTACTGAATTATAACATGACTTTTCTGATAAAATATGACAGATTCTGTAAAGCATGTTCCAATTTCCGGTCAGAAATCATGAACTTCTCACAGAAAATGTCAAATCTCGAAATAATATGACAGATTCTGTCGTATAAATGACATATTCTGACATTATTTCTCATTGAAAGTTGACGGAATATTATCAAATCTGACATTTTTTGTTAAAATCTGACGAATTCCAATAAGCGGATTTCCATCAGGGATGTGCCTAAATGATCTGTAAAAATATTTTGTCAATATATGTATAATTTTTTTTAACCATGAATTATGAACTCGCGTATATAAGGCTTTGAGCCATCTTAAGAGATGGAAAACATGCCATCGAAAGCTTCAGAAATTAATTTCGTACCTTCGAGTACGAAACGATTCCTGTTCGATCTAATTAATTTTAATCCCGTTTCATTATCGTTGTCGTTTGTTTGAACTCCTTGGAATATTTCGATTTCCTCAGACATTTCGTCTCAACCGAATAACACGTACCTGTAATATTTTCCGGATAGTTTGGATACCGCCAAATATCGGTGCAGGTTCCGCTGTGAAGGCTAAGGACTCATTCTTCGCATGCTCTAAATATTGAAATGCCGATTTCAAGACGTCGTTCAAGCGACTGAAACCATCCTCTCGCACGGCCACCAGACTTTCGGAGCACTTGCTTTCTTTCGGGATCAGGCGCTTATTGAAAAATTCGAGACATTCAACGAGGTTGCAACGCGCAGTGAAAAAACTCACGCTTTAAGGGGTCTCACTTTGGACGCTAAAAAAGGCAGTTTTCCGGTTTTTTTTATAGGTTTATATTATAGATATTGATATAAAAGTATTTACACTTAATAAATACACTCTCGAAATACATTTAAAAATGTTTTTTTAAATGTATTTATGTAAAAATTTTATTAAGGGGGCTGCACAGTTCGCATTGGACTCGGGCGATTGCACGAGTCAAAAGTAAATTTTGACAGCTCAACACTGTAATATAAATTTAACAAAGCTTGCAATTTGACAGTTGGTTAATCTGTATTATGTACAATGAATGCGCCAGTTATATAAATTATAAAAAAAGGTTTATCGATAAAAGAAGTTTGAAAAAAATGTGTAGAAAATATTAAAAAATCAGTCGCATACACACGAACGTACCTTTTTGTAAATAATTCTCTCTTTTTTTTATAATTTCTCGAATTATGTCGCACAAATTTCAACGTTCGCATCCTATCGACCACTACTAACTGGCAATACGTTGTGTCCTCGCCTCGTGCCTCATTTGCGCACAGTATAAAAATCAGTGATCGAGTTTAAATTTTACAGTTGAATATTTTTACTGAAATCACTGATGTATTCGCAATATCAAACTGCAAATAAACCGATGTAACTGTAAAAATCTCAGTGTGTACAGGAAAATTCGTCATTTTTGTAGGACAGACTTTGTAGGACATTACTCTGTTTTACTGTAAAATGAAATATTCGCTGTTTCGATTTTTTCGATGTATGAAATTTTAACCGCATATTCTTGACAACTATATCTATAGCGCATATAAAGTATTTTGAAAATGTTTGATATTTACTACTTTTTGTTGCCAAAAATGGTAAAAAGAAATGCGTTTTTTTTTTTTCGAAAAATGTCCGCCATTTTGTTATTTTTGCATATATAAAAAATAGTATGATTTGCGATATGATGTCGATTTTCCCTGTTTCTTTTTTTCGATGTATGAAATTTTAACCACATATTCTTGACAACTATATCTATAGCGCATATAAAGTATTTGAAAAATGTTTGATATTTACTACGTTTTTTTTGTTGCCAGAAATGGTTAAAAAAAAGCGTTTTTTTTCGAAAAATGTCCGCCATTTTGTTATTTTTGCGTATATAAAAAATAGTATGATATGCGCTATAGCCATTAACATACTGAATCTAAAACCGTTCGATTTTTTGTTCGGATTCCATCTCCGAGATTTCATCAACAGCGCAGATATACAATGTTTTTGGGACATTTTTTTAACTCACCATTTTCGTCTATAAATAGTGACTTGAGGGATTTTGAAAAAAATCGATTTTTTTTATTGCATTTTTTTTTTGAAGTATAAGTATCTGAGAATATGTCCTGAAAATTTCAAGTCGATCCGAACAAAATTCACTGAGATATGAGCGTTGAAAGAGAAGAATCCGTTGTGTAAACGACCGGAAATTGAAACTTTAAACGCGTTTTCCTCAAAATGGCATTTCTGAAGTCGGTGACCAAGATTACTCGAACACTAATGAACCGATCTTCTTGAAATTTTGCAGGCTTATTTAATACATACAAATGTAGTCTTTAATCGTTCGATTTTTTTTTTTCGAAAAAAAATGGCCGTTTTATAGCCAAAAAACGGACGTTTTTTTTTCATTAAAATCGAACCATTAACTTTGACTGTCCGCCATTTTGTGAAAAATGAATATTTTTTAAAATCCTTCGATCAAAGACTAGTTTATACTTATATTTGACTAAATCCATCCGCATTTTTTTTTCAGATGATCCACTTCGCCGCAATGTTGGTCACCGCAAACCGTGTATATAAAAAAACATTATTTCATTGACGGCCATTTGCCACTAAACGATGTAATATTTTTCAATAAAAAAATTAATGAAAGTTCTTCAAGATGTGTTCTTTAAGATGGTATATTGATCGATTAAAAAAGTTTTGTACTTTTCCTTAAAAAAATTCATGAAAAAGGCCTTTTTTGGGGCTACAAGTGGGGGTAACGCCTTAAGTGTAACATCTTTTATATCAATATCTATAATATAAGCCTATCAAAAAAAAATCATGAAAATAGCATTTTTAGCGTCTAAAGTAAGAAGACCCCTTAACGTACACACTAGACGTTTTTTTTCCTCTTTTTCATTGGCCCTATCGCCTTTTGCTTTTTTTTTTTTAACTTTGAGACATTTTTGAGCTACTCACTTCATGTACGATCGGATGTTCCTGGCGACTTGTGTCCGCTTGAGGCTCAAAGCCTATATGCGGTTTGGCTGCTGACACTGCCGCGGCCACGTCTCTTTTCGCATCACCGTGAGCCTCTACGATTTCCTTCTCCGACAAAGCTATTTTACGTTGCAACGAGCCTTGGACTATTTGCTCGGGTTTCAGGCTGGACAGACTTATTGCCTTTGTTGGATAAAAATAACGATCATTCTTTGCTGCCGTTTACTTGATTAAACAATAAAAGTGCCTTATTGAAAATGATCACGATCGTTGTAATTTATGTTGCCTAGATTAAGGCGGTCCTCTAGTTTATCGGGACGAAAAAATTGATTTTTATTTTCTTCATAAATCACATCTACAACATGTGTGGAAAATGTGTGCCAAAGGATTTTTCGAAAAATGGCACCATTTTTCGAAACGGTGACCGCGATATTTCAGAAACTACTGCACCGATCTTGTTCAAATTTATACAGCATCTTTAATATCTTATAAGCCTGCGATTGAACTAGGATTATCATGATTGCTTCGATAGTTTTTTTTTTGTACGAGCGAAAAACTTAAGAAAAAATGAGTAAAAAATAGAATGCAATTTTCAAAAGTGTATAAAAAAGTCAATTTTTCTAATTTAGAATTCACTCTAGTTCAATCGCTAGTCTTAAATATGAAGATTAAAATGCCGTTTGGTTTTTTGATTTCAGATAAGCAGAACAGCCGCAATCTTGGTCACCGTCAAGCATCTCTTTTACTTGATGTCTTCCTGTTGGCCACTATAACGTTTATTCTATTATATATTTTGATTTCAAAAAATTTGTAAAGTTTATTTAAATGTTAATAAAGATTATGCAAAAACAATGAGATTGATTATTTCGATGCTTTGCCCGTAAAAAATTATTGAAAAAGCCGTAAAAAAACAGCCGAGAAACTGGAGGACCGCGTTAATGAAGCTTGAATGGAAATCGTTTATTATTGTAATATAATATTAATAATACTATAATCGTTTATTATATATTATATTAATATATAATATATAATATATTAATATAATATATTAATATATTATATTAATAATTAATAAATTATATTAATAAATTATAATAAATAAATTATATTAATTATTATAAATATAATATAAATATTATTAATAAATAATTAATATAATATAATATAATATTATTAATATAATATATTAATAATATAGCATATTAATAATATTAATAATATTCATAATACTATAATCGTTTATTATTGTAATATAATATTAATAATACCAATGGTTATTTCATAATTGAATTGCACGCGAGTGCAATCGTTCGTTGTCTCAAGGCCTTAGGCCACAGTGACGTGTATAAAATCATGTGCGAATTTAGCAATTTTTTTCGTATGAAAAAATTATTCACTCGTCAAATTAATTACGCATCTATTTAGTATGAATATGAAGCTGTTAGAATTTTTTTTTCTTTCGATTTTACAAAACGGCCGACTACTCGAAAATACTCGAAACAGCTTTTTTTCCAATTGGCGTGAAAAATAACTTCAACAATATTCACTCGATTTACTTCAAATTTAAACGTCATGTTCCCAATTGAATTTCCGATTAATCGAAAAGTTTTAATTTTATGAGCAGTTATAACGAAATTGTTCAGTGAAAATTCATTTCTTAATTTCAAATACCTACAACTTTTGAATAAAACAATATTTTTTAAATTCCGTACGTACTTCTCCAGTACTATTACTATTTTATTATTTATTCTAGTCGAATACTATTTTTTTACGAAGCAGTTGATCGACTCGAGGAATGATTCTTTATATAAAGACTTACCTCACTCGCCGTAGCGACTATCAGGAGGCAGATAATTATCGTGAGATTCGACATTTTTCTGTGTTAGTCAATGAGGTACGAACGAGCGTCGAGTACGGGCTGAAATGAGAAAAACTTAGCCGGCGTTTCCACGGGGCTACCTGCCCCACTAAAAATATCCTAAAAATAGAAACTACGCTGAAAAGTTTGGATACACCAATCGATATTTCTTGCCGCGCTAAAACTTACATAGCTTCGTCAAAAAAAAAGATAAGCCAATTTACCGAGCGGCTTTTTGAAGGGAACACATTCAGCTGTGTTATGATTTTTGAAAATATTTTTTATGATTTTTTTTCGACCCGGCACGCTCTTTTGTACGTGACTGTTTTTCGGCTTTTTTTTCGACAATCGAGAATTGGGTGCATGAATTGTGGAATTTTTTTTGTCATGTTTATCCATGATTAACTTGAACGGGGCAGCAGGAGCTCCATTTTCGTTTGTTAAAAAGTTTCGAACTATTGTTTTTTCGCAAAGTTATTTTTTGCTAAAAAAGACAAGTTTTGGCAAATGCAACGTAACTTAAGAACTATAGGGTTTAAGAGGGAATGTCAAGGATGTAAAAAGTTGCGTAAGTTTATACTAAATCGTCTGGAATTTTTGAAGAATTTTCCTGTGACATTTTTTTAAAACCATTTTTGCTCGACACTTTGATGAGTAGGATGACTTAACTCGAAAAGTATGGCGTTTCGGGCCAAATATCAAGAGAAAATCTTTTAATTTTGGATGATAAGTTTTCTTCAATTTTTTTATAATTTTCTTTTTTCGACATTTTTTCGACCGAAATTCGTAAAACCGTCTAAAAAATTGATTAGCGCGTCTCGAAAACTATTGAGTTAGACACAAAATATCAAGAGGGGACAATGTTGCAGTCTCATTTTAAAAACGTTGACATAAAAAAAAAATTCAATATTTAAAAAGGCCCCAGACGACTCGAAAAAAAAACATTAAAATTTTTTTTCAAAAAAAATATTAAAAAATGTCAACATATTCAAAACGAAAATGAAACATTTTCCCCTCTTGATATTTTGTGTCTAACTCAATAGTTTTCGAGACACGCCAATTAATTGTTCGGACGATTATCCGATATTCGGCCAAAAAAAATTTCAGAAAAAATTCTGAAAAAATTTAAGCGAATTTAAAATCGAATATTAAAATCGTTTCTTCTCTTGATATTTTGTTATAAACGCCATATCTTTCGAGTTAAGCCATTCTACACATCAGAGTATCGAGCGAAAAAAGTAAAAAAATCTGAGAGGAAAATTTTGCAAAAATTCCAGACGATCCAGTATAAATTTACGAAACTTTTTACATCTTTGACATTTCCTCCTAAACCCTACAGTTCTTGAGTTACGTTGCAGTTTCCAAAATTTGTCTTTTTTAGCCAAAAATAAAATAATTTTGCGAAAAAAAATCGTACGGAACTTTAAAAAAACGCAAATGGAGCTCTTGCTACCCCGTTCAAGTTTATCAAGGATAAACATCACAATTTTTTTTCCACAAGTCATGCGTTCAATTCTCGATGGTCGAAAAAAACCGAAAAAACAGTCACAGACAAAAGTGCCTACCGGGTCGAAAAAAAACATAAAAAATATTTTAAAAAAGCAAAACCAAGCTGAATTTATTCCCATCAAAACGCCGTTCGGTAAATATGGTTATCTTTTTTTTTTTTGACGAAGCTACGTAACTTTTAGTGCGGCAAGAAATATCGACTGGTGTATCGAAACTTTTGGGCAGCAGTGTATGTGTGCTTAAGGAGGTTGGAGCGTTAGCCACAATCAAAGGTTAAATTTAATAAAAAAAATACAAGTTATTGTTTACACTATACTGAGTCTTTGCGAATTTTTTGAACTTTTTTCACCACCAAACACCAGAGATAAAAAATAGTTTAATGTGTGTAATTTAACGTGCGGTTAGATGGGCAAGACTTTCACACTAAAGGTTATGTAATTTTTATTGTTATTTAGCACCAAGATAAACCATTTCTAACAAAGGATTAACGCAAACTGTACCTTTGTGAACATTTAGAAAAAAAAATCCTCATCTTGCCCATCGTAAACCATGGGCAAATAATCTCGTGACGTAAATTATGAATATGCATAATTATGAATTACTCAAAATTTCATTGTGAATTGTATAAAACGTTCGTTGTCGTAGTTTTTTCATAATAATCATCGATAATGTTATGCTTTTTCAAGTTGGTAGTAACACAAAAGTTTTTCTGCCTTACGTAATAAAAATGTTAAAATGCATAATTTTGCCCTTTAATTATATATTTTAAAAAATTAGCATATATAGAATAAATCTGTACCTCGTATGTATTTTTTTGAGGTTCATTGAAGAAAAAAAATGAATAAACCGTCATTTGACTCAACTGAATCGCTCCAACCTCCTTAAGGGGGGCGATGCCTTTAAACGAGGAACAAATTCGCTGATTTTCATTATTTTTTTCCAAGGAAACATTTCTCCACAAATCTGGAGACTTAGGGTAGTTTTTATAACGTGGGTGTTACATGGTATTTAAAAAAAAAATCTTTAAAAATGTCCGAGGTATGGTCTTCCAAACTGCGTTTTCAAAACTGGCGTGACGTATAGCTAAAAAACTAATCCACCGATTCTGATGAAATTTAGTATAAATCTTTCTAACCACATTGTCTAAAACTCGATCCTAAATGTTTTAGAAATAAAAAAAAAGTAATTTTCATTGCACAATATAGCCATTTTTTTCGGAAAATCCAAACTTTTTGTTGTAAAGCTTACCAATTCATCGATTTTCAACATTTCTCACTTTTTCTTGGTTCATATTCTGCGTATGAGTGTCAATAAAAGACGAATGTTCGTTTAATTGTTTTAAGAATAATCCTGTCGACGTTACGTGTCGCGCCGTTAATTTGTCATACCTATGCCATTTTTTGAATATTGATGAAAAAATATCATGTAACATGAAAATAAAATATATAAAACATGTATTAAATATAATTGGTTCGAAAAGTTGGATATGCCAATTATATTTTTGGGTAAGAGTAAAACCTATACGATGTATACATATAAATCCATTTAAGATACATATTAAATATATCAAACATCCAGACTGAATGTATGTTTTATATATTTTAAGTATGGTTGGTTAAGGGCGGGGTAAAGTATTAAATTTTTTTTTTCATTTTTTTTTAAATTTTTTAAATGAATGCATAATATATCAAGAATATTGTGTTAAAATTTCAAGTCGATCGGAGTAAAATTGACGAAGTTATGAGTATTTGAGCGTCTATTGCTCCATGCCGTTCTCTTCTCTTCTGCGTTTTTCAAACCGTTTTTCTGAGACTTGTCATATTTGAAGTCCGTGTGCACGATAACTCAAAATCTACTGGACCAAACGCTTTGAAATTTTGCACATTACTTCTTCACATAATTCACCAGGTATTGTCGAGAGCTTTTTTATTTTTTTTAATAATTACTAATTTTTCAACAACAAATTAGCCGATTTTTTTAGCGAAAATTGGGTTTTTGGCTCCCAAGTGCTACGAAAAATCGAAAAATCGAAAAAAAAATCCTCTCGTCATTACCTCGAGAAACATCTCCTTTAACAAATGCATTTTGATTTTTTTGTTTCAAATGATTCTGTTGCGAGTTATGGTGCACACCGCAAACCAACTTTTTTTCGAGGCGCCTCCGGGGTTTAATCTTCACTCGCTCAATTTTGAATATTTTGCAATGCAAATTTAGGAGAATGTTGTTCAAATGTTACTTCATTATATGTACATTTTTCAATAAACGAACACTATTCGTTACGCCAAAAAAAATCTTAAAAACATGCCTTTTTTTCGCCGAATTAACTTTACCCCGCCCTTAAGATGGTATATAGTTTTCTTTTTAAAAAATCATGAAAAAGGCCTTTTTTGCACTACAAGTGGGGGTAAGGCCTTAAACGGAGTATGAACATATATCGTGTATATTTTAGATGTAGTTTAAATACATTTAAAGTATATTTCAATTATAAGTCGAATACCGTTAAAATACATTTGTAGTATATTTTGAGGGTAATTTGAGTACATTGTAAGTATATTTTCAATATAGTTGGAATATACGTAACCGCCTATCCAACATATATATTTTTATATACATTCCGAAGATCTATTTTGGTCGAAAACTTTGATATCGCGAATATATTTTTTATGCATTTCCCGTATATACTGCATGTGTCTAATCTATATCTAAGATGGATAATATATATCTGAAATATATTTTACATCCATTTTTAATATATCGAAAAGTATATTTTTACATATATTTTATTTCTGTGTGGGCAGGCAAGACTAGTAATAGAAGATGTCCTGAGTCTAAAAAAATGGTGAAAAAAAACGTTCCTTAGAAAAAATCATGTCAATCAGCAATTTGTTCTTCGCCTAAAGGTATCCCCCCTTAAGGCTGCGGCATTATTCATCTAGCCTGTATAGCTTCGCTTTTATTCGCTATTATTTTAATTACCATGCATTTTTAAAACGCGTATTTTTTCAAGACGAATTTTTTTATCATAACGGGACCCGAGATTTTTTAAAAAGCCATTAACGAAAGGCATTGTTTTGCTTAAGATTTTGTGCACAAGCGTCAGATGCAAAAATATTAGTGAACAGCATTTTTGAATTTATTCGACTCAAATTAAATATATAAAGAGGAGAACGAACAATTTTCCATTCGCAGTTATTTTTTTGTGAGGAAATAAAATATGTTTTTGAGAATGTGAGCAAGTTTTGAAGAAAAACTATGATAGGGATATGAATTGACTGCATTATTATTGCGTTTACCCTGCGGCTGCCCGAAAAATTTAGAAGCAATCCAAATAAAATTAAATAAATAACATTCAAATACCTCACGCAGTCAAAGTACCATCAAATAACGTATGATGAATTGTATCAGGATTTTTGAAGATTTAGCGCTTTAAAAAAAATCCCAAGAATATGAATTTTTTGTTCGTCTGGAGATTTACAACTCGTCATTGTCAGTCACAAAATACATATTATGTTCGAAAGAATACAATATTGTTAAGTGTTCCAATAGTCACTTACATTTCGATGATTCGTTGCAAGCCGATCGTTGTGGGTCGTTGGGTTTCCAAATGAAGACTGACTTTTTCAATTGAGCTCCGCTAGTGTAAATATAGCCTGCGTTGATAAACGAACATTCGTATCTTACGATGCATATTATCCAGCGGCACGTTTTGCCAAAGTCACCTCTAAAAAACAATGCGCTCGTGCAAAAATGCCCCGCTTCGAAATATGATGCATTCGGTTTGAAACTTATCATGCATCCAGATGTAAATTGAGATGCAAATGAATGTACACGATGTGGAATTTGCAGCGTCCAGCCACACTGAATGTTTCATAATGTTTCCTTTTTCATCCAAAATTAACTTGAAAATCATGCGAACAATTTAAGGGGTCTTCTCACTTTAGACACTAAAAAAGGCTACTTTCATGATTTTTTTGATAGGTTTATATTATAGATATTGATATAAAAGTTGTCACACTTAAGGCAGGATTCTACTTTGAAACCATGAAAAAAACGCTATTTTCGTGAATTTTTTCTGAGAATACTATTAAAGATATCGATATGGGGTTTAAACTGTTCAATAAATACACTCTTTAAGTACATAAAAAAAAAATTTTAATGTATTTTATTCATTTTTTGTACACGTAAAATATGTTTAAAGCCAACGCCTCGAAAAGCAGGTACCGTTGCCGTGGTCGTGAAATCTTCCCGACGGATGGTCTGAAACAAAAAAATCAAATAGTTTCATGTTCAGTATGTCTTCAGGAACCGACCTAACTAGAATATTTTATATACGTGCAAAATTAACAAAATGGCGGCTAAAATACGAAAAAAACATCGTTTTTTTGGGTCTTTTTTTGCAATAAAAAAATAGTTTTAATCAAAATTTTAAGTTGATTGTAGTTAGGTCGGTTGGTACACACATATAGAATATGTGTTCCAAATTTCATAAGGATCGGTTCAGTACTTTTTGAGTTATCACGACCACGGTACTTGAAAATGTCGTTTCGAGAAAAACGCGTTTAAAGTTTTGGTGAGTGATAAATCGTAGAAAAAATTATCTTACCCTCAATCAGCGATGCCTGGGCCATATAATATGCCTTCGACGTGTTCCAGGTGGGTGTTTTCATCCAATTTCAAAGTTTCAAAGTTTCAAAGTAGAATCCTGCCTTAATAAATAGATTAAAAAATGTATTTATTTGAGTCACTATTTATAGACGAAAATGGTAGTTAGGGGGAGGATGGGGGCACTTTTGAAAAATCGATTTTTTAGGTATTTTCTTGTAGTTGAATATTTCAAGAATATAATCCCAAAATTTCAAGCCAATCAGAGCAAAACTCTGGAAGTTATTGGCTATTTAGTCCCACTCCTGTAATACTGTAGCTCCGACTTTTCTAAACTTCGAACGCGTTTTTCTCGAAACCACTTTTTCAAAGTCCGTGTTCACTGCCATTTGAAAACTACATGACCGATTTATTTCAAACTTGGTAACGGTTAGTTTGAGATTTTTTTATATTGAGGGCGTTTCCCACCCCCAAAATGTCGGAATTTTTCGTGAAAAATAGCACTTTTCACTTTACATGACCACCAAAAATTTGGAAATGAAAAAAAAATTATCAAAGACCGTTTAGTACAGTCGTGCTGTATATTGGAATCGGAAAAAATTAGAAGAAGGCTAGTATTTTGACAGGTGATTTTGTAGGTGCCACGGGTGCTAAAACCAAGTTTGCCTAAAAATCGGGGGGTAGGGTTTTTTAGGGGATGGGGGTGGATTAATGCCAAACTACCACCCCCACGAGGTCGGCGCCGGGAGACAAAGTGTTCAGAAAAATTCGGGTTTTATTTTTGTCCATAGCGCCGAAGTCGTGGAAGTTCAGTTTGGGGGTGAAAAAGTGGGGTGAAATTTTGAAAAATCAGTTTTCATTCGATAACTCTTTAGGACAAATTCATACAATTTTTGTTCAAATGGAAACGTTGTAGCCCTTGAAAAGACGCGTCGATCGAGTATTCGATCAACTCTCTCCAATAATATCTTCACACCCTAAAGAATTGTTGAAGAATTAACAAAAAAATTGTTTATTGAATAACTCAAAAACAATCGATTTTTCGGGGATGGATCAAATGTACGAAATGTAGAGAATAATTTTCTCGATATTTTCGTTCCTGTGCACAACTTTTGAATTTTGGTTTCTCGAACCCCTCTCAGGGGTTGAAAATTCAAAATGAAATTCTGGGAAAACTATTGACCGAAACTAAAGAGATACGAGTTTGGCGCTGTGGACAAAAATATAGCTGAGGGTTCAAGTTACAAATTCTTCCACGGCGGCGAATTCGTGCCGTCAATAGTTTTCCCAAAATTTCATTTTGAATGTTCAACCCCTGAGAGGGGTTGGAAAATCAAAATTCAAGGGTGGTCCATAGCAACGAAAATACGGAGAAAATTATTCTCTATATTTTCTACATTTGAACCATACTCGAAAAACCGATTGTTTTTGAGTTATTCAATAAAATATTTTTTTTTTTTTTTAGTTTTTTAACCATTTTTTGGGGGTGAAGATATTATCGGAAAGTGATGATCGAATACTCGATCGACGCGTCTTTTCAAGGGCTACAACGTTCCCATTTGAACAAAAAATGTACGATTTTTTTCTAAAGAGTTATTGAATTAAAACGGATTTTTCAAAATTTCACCCCACTTTTTCACCCTCAAAATGAAGTTCCACGACTTCGGCGCTGTGGACAAAACTCTGTTTTGTAAATTTATTGAAACCTTTTGTACATTGTTAAGTGTCATTTCAAGAACATTCCGTGAAATTTGTACCCGAAAATATCCACAAACAAGCCGGTGTCGCGTTTTTCTCGAAACCACTTTTTCAAAGTCCGTGTTCACTGCCATTTGAAACCTACATGACCAGATTGATTTCAAACTTGGTACACACTTTCCACACATAAAATACCTCCTACCAACGGTTAGTTTGAGCTTTTTTTACATTGAGGGGGTTTTCCACCCCCAAAATCGCGGAGTTTTTCGTGAAAAATAGCACTTTTCACTTTACATGACGACCAAAAATTTATAAATGAAAAAAAAAAAACAATTATCGAAGATCGTTGGGGGAGGATTTGATGACACTTTGACTAAATTTTAACGGTACGTGATTTCAGATAATTTCTAGCTGAGATACAGGGAACACCGCAAGTCGTGTTTTTCCAAAAGCGTTCTTGGAAAAGCTTTGTCCCCGGCTTGTTTAAGGATATTTCCGCGTAAAAATTTCACGGAATGTTCTTGAAATGACACTTAACAATGTACAAAAGGTTTCAATAAATGTACTGTATCCATGTAGATGAAAAAAATTCGCAAAAAAGTGTTTGTTTTTCACGCTGAAATCCCTACCCTCCCGTTAAGGGGTTACCCCCACTTGCGATTTTGAAAAAATCGATTTTTTTAAGTTGCATTTTATTGAAGTATAATTATCTGAGAATATGTCCTGAAAATTTCAAGTCGATCCGAACAAAATTGACTCAGATATGAGCGTTGAAAGAGAAGAATCCGTTGTGTAAACGACCGGAAATTGAAACTTTAAACGCGTTTTTCTCAAAATGGAATTTCTGAAGTCGGTGACCAAGATTACTCGAATACTAATGAACCGATCTTCTTGAAATTTTTCAGGCTTATTTAATACATAAAAATGTAGACTTTAATCGTTCGATTTTTTTTTCGAGAAAAAAATGGCCGTTTGATAGCCAAAAAACGGCCGTTTTTTCCGTCAAAATCGAACCATTAACTTTGACTGTCCGCCATTTTGTGAAAAATGAATATTTTTTAAAATCCTTCGATTAAAGACTAGTTTATACTTATATTTGACTAAATCCATCCGCATTTTTTTTTCAGATGATTCACTTTGCCGCAATGTTGGTCACCGCAAACCGTGTATATAAAAACATTATTTCATTGACGGCCATTTGCCACGAAACAATGTAATATTTTTCAATAAAAAAAATTATTGAAAGTTCTTCAAGATGTGTTCTTTAAGATGGTATATTGATCGATTAAAAAAGTTTTGTAGTTTTCTTTAAAAAAATTCATGAAAAAGGCCTTTTTGTTTGCGCTACAAGTGGGGGTAATGCCTTAATATTTTTCAATCAAAATTAAATATTAATATTTTACCGAACAATGTACTTAAGGGCGGGGTAAAGTATTTAAATTTTTTTTTCATTTTTTTTTTCATTTTTTAAATGAATGCATAATATATCAAGAATATTGTGTTAAAATTTTTATGCAATCGAGAAGTGTTCTCAAACTTATGTGCAATGAGCGCTAAGTGACCAAACTCTTCTGCGTTTTTCAAACCGTTTTGCTGAGACTTGTCATATTTGAAGTTCGTGTGCACGATAACTCAAAATCTACTGGATCAATCGCTTTGAAACTTTGCACAGTACTTCTTCACATAATTCACCAGGTATTGTCGAGAGCTTTTTTGTTTTTTTAAATAATTACTAATTTTTCAACAACAAATTAGCCCATTTTTTTTAGCGATAATCGGGTTTTTGGCTCCCAAGTGCTACGAAAAATTGAAAAATCGAAAAAAAAAAATCCTCCCGTCATTACCTCGAGAAACATCTCCTTTAACAAATGCATTTTGATTTTTTTGTTTCAGATCATTCTGTTACGAGTTATGGTGCACACCGCAAACCAACTTTTTTTCGAGGCGCCTCCGGGGTTTAATTTTCACTCGCTCAATTTTGAATATTTTGCAATGCAAATTTAGGAGAATGTTGTTCAAATGTTACTTTATTATATGTAAATTTTTCAATAAACGAACACTATTCGTTACGCCAAAGAAAAATCTTAAAAACGTGCCTTTCTTTCGCCGAATTAACTTTACCCCGCCCTTAATATCAATATCGCATATGGCGGAAACAATAAAATAACTTTTTTACTCAATAGAAATTTTATTTGAATCCAACGAGCGAAATTCATTTTTTTTGTGTCCTCGAATCAACAATATTCATGTTATGAATGGAAACGCTTTTTTCGTTCGTTGCACAAATTGCATTCAAAACTATATAATTTGTTCGCGATCATTTTTTGATCGCGAATGAAAAAAAAGACTTTTAATTTTATCATGCTATTGAAGGCGTTTTGTTTGGGTTAATGAATCCGATTATATTTACACCCACAATTTTACAATTGAATCAACGAAATTTCATTCAACAACACCAATGATATTGGACCAATGATTTTTTTTCTCAGTGCGGTAATAAACCATATCCAAAGTCTCAAAAATGGTGAAAAAGTATTTCCTCAAAAGTGATAAAAAGGAAAAATAATGAAAATCTGCAATTTATTCCTCCCCTCAAAGGTTTCTAAGATTCGGCCTTCAAAAGAATCCCGAACGTATTGTTTTTCGGTCCGTCTGAAGATATTCAGCCCACCGTTCACCAGACACAAAATACATGTTATTTTCGGAGGTTTAAAAAATTGCCAAATATTCCATCACTTAAATTTCGATGATCCGTTGCCGGGCGATCTTTCTGAATCTTTGAACTTCTAAATGTAGAATAACTTGATGAATCATTTTTCAGACTAGGAAATCAGACTTCCCCTAATATCAATATTATCCGCGCTCGTCGCGGAAACGTTCCACAGCTTACGAGTCACACGATGCCGATTATCCATCGGCACGTTTCGCCAAAGTCACCGCTAAAAGACAATACGCTCGTGGAAAAATGCCGCGCGTTGAAATTGTGCACTCGGTTTAACGCTTAACATGCATCGATATTTATATTTAAATGCAAATGAATGTACACGATGTGGCATTTGTGCCGTCTGACCACACTGGACGTTGCGTTATTTTTTTTTCATCTAAAATAAACTTGTTCTCCGATTCTCCTTTGCTCTCCGATATTTCAGGGAGCCAAGCTGCGACAAAATCAAACAAAAACAGAACATAAAAACGAGGAAGCTGAAAAGCAATACAAAATAAAGTTTGAGTTGAAAAGCAAAAATTAACCAAATGCGAATGAACCAAAAACCTGTCAAAAGAGACTAAATATATATTTTTGTATTTTTACATGATTAACAAAAGATTATTTGAGTGTTTGATTTTGCTTTTATTTCTTAATATTGTACCCAAAATAATATTTTCAGAACGGAAAAAAAATTCTCGAGAGTGTCCAATGACTGGGACATGCCGGTTCAATATTAGGGACATAGGTATTGCCAGTGTTCAAAAATTGGGACATTTTCATGCTTCACATTGTTATTATTCCTTTTTTCATTTGAAATCATTTAAAAATCATTTAAAGGGTGATTTTTCGAAAGTAAAAATATCAAAGTATCATCTGAACCTGAAAGCGATGGTTTTTTCTTGATTTTATATTTTTTTCTCACCGAATTCAATCCTCCAGATCCTTAGTTGTTCAATAATTGGGACATTTACCTTACTTGGTCGGATCCGTCGGAGCCCAAACAAACGCTCAATCAAAAAAAGACAACATCAAACAGGCAAATGTGAAAAATAATATATTTTCGTAAAAAAATTTGCGCAGGTCATTGATGGAGGCGATAGATGTTTTCAGCTGACAGCCAATACTGCCTCGCTGTCAAATTTTCCCGCGATCATTACCGCAAACAAAAATTCACTTTCACTACGAGGCCCACGTTGGATATTGCGATATCCGAAGTCTCTCTGGGCCTTAAATTTTGACGGGTTCGGTGCCGTATCTGCACGCCGCGTTCCATTTCAACTTAGCTATCACAGTGTCCTTTGCGATCAGGCAATGCCCGGCTTCCGGGATCCAAGCGTTCACTACATTTTTCGCATTATTGGCTATCCCCGAAAAATTTGTCATGGCCTCCTCAACGATTTCCGACAAACTCCACTTGATCTGGTGATGAAAAAAAAAATCATTCAATTTCGACGAGACATGTGGTTGGATTTCATGGACCATTTCGGACCGGTCCAAATGTGACAATTATTTTTCCTTGAATTATTGCAGAATTTCGTAAAATCAATGTTTTTTAATTATTTGATTCTAAACACCATATCAGAAATTTCTTTCAATTAAATTAATTTATTCGTAGGAAGATCTATTGAAGACCGTGGAGTGATAAAAAATGTTAATGCATCCAATAACATTTATAAATGTTCGTAGAAAATATTTCGTTGTGAAGGCTAAATGGGTATATGTGAATTTTTAAAATTAAATCAACAGCAAATTCGTAGATATAGTAGTACGCTCGGTGGCCGCAGTGTGGCGCAGGGGCCAAGGCTTCTCACGTGAGCCACTCCTACTCCATACTGAGCGAGCGCAATTTCGCGCATTCTCAGACCAGGTGACTCGCTTTATTCAGCTTCAGCGCTGCTATATGCTTACGAAAATGTATAAAAAATATCGTAAAGGTACTCGAAGTTATGTAGAATAAAGGCCACTGAACGGAATTACCATTTTGTCAACTCGGTATGCACAGAAAAATCATCGAAATACACCTTTCGTTTCGGGTTCTAGACTGGTAGTCTCTCTCGAATCAAATAAATATTTTCAACAGTGAACGTGTATTGTTTGCTCTTGTTGTTAGCAAAAATGCAATAATTCCTATTTCCCCGGATGTTCGTTACTCAAATTTTATTTCGAATTTTCGATTATCGCGATGCGTTGGAAATCTAAAAATCTTTCTTTTACTTCGTCTTCTTTTTGTTGTCTGTTTGTCGGTTCGGTACAAATTTTGCAATCGATTTTAAACTAACTTGCGGATGAGCTAGAGACTTGAAACTTTGAACATAACTCAGTTCTGGATGACAGATAAATAAACAGACAGGCAAATCTGGCACGGAGAGAGAAAAAGAGAAAAAAAATTGTGAATCAAATAAATCAAGAAATAAAAAATATAGTTTAGAAAACGTTTTGTTAAATAGCAATGTGAAGTGTGAAGTGAATATGTATATAATGTGTATATAATAATGTATTAATATGAATATAATAATGTATGATATAAATATAATAATGTAAAGTGGTTTTTAAAAAAATCATAATAATAATATTGATAGTGAGTAGTGCATTAGTGACGATTTCTACGATGGTCAAGGAGACAGCCCCCCAACGCGAGCGACGCCTAGAGAAAGAGAAGCAAAATTTCACACACACACGACTAAAAAGCAGTAAATAAAATTATTTAAATAAAACAAAATTTAAAACCACGTTTTTAAAGCGGACTGAAAAGTGTAAAATAATTTCTCCTAGCCCCATACATATTTGTAACCCAATACAGATTCCTAACCGCATACAGATTGTCCTGAAAATGTGTGATTGTGAATTTTCAATAGCTATGAAAATGCTTGCGAAAGGCCGGGTAAGTAGGGAAAAATCGCCCCCGCATTTTCTCCAGCGAAATTTGGAGTATATTCTGAGGTATAAAAAAAAAAAAAAATTCTGAAAATTTCATCCGCGTCAACGCAATGGTTTTAGAAAAATGAATTTTTTAAAAAACAAAACAACAAAAAAAAATTCGGAAACGCTTCAGTGGATCGATTCGATTTTTTGTTGGTACTTGTTACGATCAAACGTGTTACGAAATAAAATTATAGAACATCTTGCGAAAGATTAAGGTTTAAAAAAAATAATGTTCCTTGTTTTACTTTTTTTTTTACTATAATCCACTTGGGGTACAATAACAAATTTTTTTTTCGTATAATCTTTGGACACCTTATTAGATTATATATTTTTTTCAAAATGATCGGTTTGATACGCCACAGTGAAAAAAAAGAAACAGACTTTATTGATATATTTTAGTTATATATCTATATAACTAAAATATATCAATAAAGTGTGTTTTTTTTTCACTGTGGCGTATCAAGCCGATCATTTAGTCACATATCAGACTTTATTGATATATTTTAGTTATATATCTATATAACTAAAATATAAGAATAAAGAAATAAAAATAATAAAAATAGTTGTTACTTCACGGTGTTTAGGAATCCAATAATATAAAAAATACCAAAAACCCGTTTTACGTATTCACAATTCGGGGAAATTCTTAAAAATAAAATAGCGAATGTCTTTCCTTGAGAAAAAAAAATATTTTTGCATATTATTCCCTGAAACGGACGTTCGACTTGCTCAATAAAATCTAAATTCATTTTTTTCTAAAAGGCTATAAAAAGACGCCCATTTTCGTCTTTTACGAATGTAAATACGTCAAATCCTGCCAAAGATACAGCCATTTGAATAGAAAAATATTAAAACATGGTAATCGACGACAAAGAAAGTCAGAAATTAAAAAAAAATTGCGACACTCGGTGATTATTTTCAATAAAGTAACTCAATTTTTCAAAATTATTTGTCGATTTTTTTTGCTGCTTGAAGTGACGTGGAATGCCTCATATAAGGCCTCAAATCTTACAAGTATTTCCATAGCAATTAAAAATGCAAAATCACAAATTTTCAGGACAATCTGCATGGGTTTAGGAATCTGTATTGAGTTATAAATCTATATGTGGCTAGGAGCAATTACTTTATACTTTTCAGTCCGTTTTAAATTGTGGTTTAAAATTCGTTTTTATTTGAATAATTTTATATTCTGCTTTTTAGTCCAGTGTGTGAAATTTTGCTTCTCCTAAAAACGTGGTTTGAACATTTTATAAAAATTTAAATATTTTCCGATTCAATCTTCGATATTTTCTTTCGTCACTGCGCGGTCTGCGATGCTCTGGTAATCCAAACAAATCCAAACAAGCTCACCCTGAACATGCAAACGACGGCGAACCAGTTGTTGAATAACGCGGCATCCCACCAGGATTTGCAATTCTTCGCCGCATCTTCTTTCTCCTCCAAACGGTTGATCGCCAATCTGAAGGCCTCGTCCACAAGCATCGGTAAGCCTCCGCCTGCCATTGCCAATGCCACGAGCATTTTCTCACCGCCGATGCGTTCGTCGTAACGTACGTCTTCAAGAATTCGTAACACGCGGTCGAGGGAGGCTGCGCCGAAGTTCCATCAATTTTCCGCCGTAGCTTCTCTTCTATTTCTAATCCGCTTCCTTTCCATTTTCGAACATTTCCGGGGCCACTCAATGAATTGTCGTTCGAAAAGCTGTATTCGTGCTTATGTATACTCGAGGGTGGGCCCTCATAGGGGATGACAAACATTATCTGTAACAGTGCCCGGTCCGCGCTTGTTTTTGCATCCTCGTGATGAATTTCGATTTTTTTCCTCGACGAATTAATCTTCTGGTTGAGCGATTCTTCGACAACAGACAGCAAATTCGGTATGATCTCGCCCGTTGCCTTCAAAGAAAATCACCCTTGTATCATTGTTTTTTTTATTATTCCCTTACTCGAGTATCAATAATAATAATGACAATGATATTATAATAATAATATAATTATATAATTGTAATTATTATATATTAATTATATATTATAATTATATATTATAATATAATTATTATATATAATTAATAATATAATAATAATATTATTGTATAATATTACAATTATATAAAGTAATATTAAGTTTATATTAGATTATATTTATTATTAGATTTTATTAAATTATATTAAGTAATATAATATTAATTAATTATATATTATTATATTATAATATTATATAATAATATTACAATTGTATAATATTATTGTATCAATGACAAGTATAAGTATAACAATTATTGTAACAATTATAATTGCAGCTGTGACGATAATTAACATTTTGTACGTTTTTCAACTGGTAGTGAATTGTAAATGAGAATATAATAATGGGAATTATGTCGTTATTTTAGCAATGCAAATTGTTACTGTAACAATTATTGTAACAATATCGATGTTAATGATAATCACAATCATGGTGGGTGCCTCTCTGCGTGGGTGACACCCGCAAAAGGGAAATGCTACCTTCCGGCGTCCACGTCGCACCCGCTGGAAACATCGTTGCCGCGTCAATGTCCCCCGCGACAACGCAATAACAAGGGCGGCTAACGGAAGCTCTGGCTGTGGCCGCTCATAGTGGTAAACGACCGCCATGCACCCACTCACAGGCCTTACAGTTACACCTCTGAGCGCCTTGACAGAGCCCCCGTGGCGGTATGAGTCAGGTGACCCTGCGAACGGGTATCACCGATGAAAGAGACGGAACCCCCTATAAACAGGGGTATTTCCAACCGGGTCATCGATGGCGGGGGCCCTATAAACGGGTATCGCCCGCGAGGGAATGATCCCACGGGACGCCCTGCCGGGTCGCAAGGAGACAACGCAGAGCCCCCTGGCGGGGGAGGTAAAAGTGGCCGAGAGAGGGCCTCATCCGGCTGCCCGTCGAACGGACGAGGCTCAGGACGGGCCGTTGCCACCTCCACCTAAAACCAGGGGGGATCTCTGACCACCTCACACTCACCATACACGTAGAAGACAGGGGGAGATAAAACAAAACTATGAAAGGACATGTTTCAAAATATAGACCCCAGGTGGTCACCCCGCTATCGGGGGGGGGGGGGGGGGGCACCCTGAGCTCCGACCGGGTGCAAGCCCCGGTGGCTTCAGGCCGCGGCAAGGATACTGGGGGCCGCAAAACATGTTTTACGGAGGCGAGAAACGAGGCGAAGGGAGAGCGAGCCGACACGGACAGCAAACGGCTGGAGGCTCACAACAGTCGAACGAGATGCAACAGCGCGTCGAGCTACGCGAGCATCGCGAGCTACGAGAGCGCTGTCGGCGGAGGAACTGGCGAGACCAGCCAGCGACAGAGGGCAAGTTGCCCAAAAAATATGGGGCCTCCAACCCCAAGACCGACGGACGGACGAACGGGACAGACGACGGCGTTGGCCACACCCGTCCAGACAGCTGAGGCCCGGATCCGGGCGCAGTTGCGGTGGATCCGGGAGTGCTTGGTTGTGATGGAGGCGAAAACGCGCGTCCAGCGCAACATCAGCACCGTCATAACGACGCACATGGCCATAATCAGGGAGGCTGTGGACGAGGCCGGGCATGAATGTGACAGAATGTTTGTGCTCGGGACTGTCGAGGGTGCGAGTCGCGGAGACAGACTGGCGACGCCACAGACTACGCCACAGACGAAACGGAAGCGGGTGACTACGGGCTCAAGCCCGGACTACGACCGCGAGGGGGGGAAGCGGGAGCCGTCCAGCCCGGAGACCCGAAGTTGGTGTGGTTCTCGTCAAACCCACGAGTGGAAAAACTTACGCGGACACATTGAGACAGATGAAAACCGTTGACCCCGGCATCGAGAAGGTGCAGGTCAACGACTACCGACAGACAAAGGACGGGTCGGTCCTGGTCCGTGTTAAAAGCGGACCCAGGGAACGACAAAACTTCCAGGACAAGCTTCGGCGAGCCCTGGGAGATAACGCACAGGTACGAGACATGACGGTCAACGTACAAATTAATATACTGGACCTGGACTGCGTGACGGACAAGGAGGAAGTGATGGAGTCACTCCGCCAGGCGACGAACGACACGAGTGACCCGAAGGTTCATATCTTCGGGCCAAACAGACAAGGACAGTGTATGGCTGTGTGTGAGCTTGAGGAGGGCGCCGCAAACGCCCTGCTCAAGAAAGGGCGACTGAAAATTGGGTGGACGAACTGCCGCGTCAGGCCTAGGACGACCGTGCCAAGGTGCTACCGATGCCTTGGGTACGGGCACACTAGGACTAATTGCAACGGAACGGACAGGGCACGGAGTTGCTACAAATGTGGCAAGACGAACCACGTCGGCAAGGACTGCAAAGACAGACCGACGTGTTTCCTGTGCGCCGAGGCGGGGCACGAGAGCACCGCACATGTCCCGGGTTCCGGGGCGTGTGCGATTTTTAGAGCCGCGCTGGAGGAGTGCAGGAAAAAGACGAAGACGTGACGGTCCTACAGGGAAACATGCACAGATGCGAGGAGGCACATTTGCTGCTACCTCAGATCGCGACGGAGCACGACGCTGACGTACTCATACTTAGTGAACAGTACAGGGACTGGACGATTCCGACGTGGTTCCAAAACGGCGCGGGTACCTCGGCCATCTGGGTCAGGGGTTTCGGAATGCGCGTGCTCGACAGCGGGGCGGGCGACGACTACGTCTGGGTGAGGGTGGGCGGCGTGACGTACGTCAGCGTCTACCTGACCCCAAACTGCTCCGCTGGAGAGTTCGTGGACAAGACGGACAGACTGGAGGACGCGCTGAGGGAGCTGTCTGGCGATTTAATTGTCGCGGGCGACCTCAACGCGAGAGCGATCGAGTAGGGCATGACCCGGACGGACAGACGTGGACACTTGCTGCTAGAGATGGCAGCAAGACTCAACCTGACGGTCGCAAATACGGGAAACGTACCAACGTACGTAAGACCGAGGGTGGGCTCCTCGATACCGGACGTGACGTTAATCTCGGACAGTATCGTCCCGCTGATGAGGCGGTGGGCGGTGATCGATGACTACACAGCCAGCGATCATCGGTACATCGTCTTTGAGGTGGCAGGACCCACAATGACGCGACGCAATGGATTGGTGCGTGCACCACGGTGGAACATACAGAAACTGGACGGTGACAGGTTCTCGAGGGGGTTGCTGGAAGCAGCCGCTCCCTCAGTGAGCATGTCTGACGAACTGACTGGACGCACGAGGACTGAATGACTCGTGGACGAAACACTGAAACTGACGAGACGGCTCTGCAAGGCGTCAACGCCATTCAAGAGCACCCAACACGACAGACGAGCGACGTACTGATGGACAGAGGACATCGCCGAACTGCGGAGAGACTGCATTCGGGCCAAACGACGGATGTACCGGGCTCGGGAAAGGGACAGGCCAAATGCGGCCGCTCTTACGACAGAGTACAAGACCCCCGGAAGACGCTGACGAACGCCTTAAAACTGCGCAAAAAGCGGTGCTGGAGACAGCTTTGCGAGGAGGTGGACCGAAACCCCTGGGGTCTGGGATACAAAATTGTGACCCAGAGACTGGGGGTTCGAGGCCCACCGGAACTCCATGACGCAACGACCATGGGACAGATCGTCGACAGTCTCTTCCAGACTCACCCGATGAGGGAGGAGCCAGCGCACACCGACGACAGATTAGACGTCCCCGTCTTCACCGAGGAAGAGCTTATCAAAGCTACGATCTCTCTGAAGGCGAGGAAAGCACCGCGACCGGATGGCATACCCGGGGAGGTCCTGCGGCTGATGGCTCGCCTGAGGCCTGGGATCCTCCTCGAGATGTACAACGAATGCCTAAGGACAGAGACTTTTAGCACGCGCTGGAAGACGGCCAAACTGGTTCTCCTTAGCAAAGGAAAGGGAGAGCCGTACATGCCGTCCTCCTACAGACCGCTCAGTTTACTGGACACAACGGGTAAAGTTTTCGAACTTTTACTGAGACCGCGACTGACAGACGCGATAAGAGCGGCTGGGGGCTTGTCCGTGAACCAGCACGGCTTCCGCAAGGGACGCTCGACGATAGGGGCAATCCGCGAGGTCATCGACACCGTTAGGAGGACGGACGAGGCCTGTCACGCGGCAAGGCCCCTAGTGTTACTGGTGACATTAGACGTGACAAACGCCTTCAACTCGGCTAGGTGGGTGGATATCTTGGGGGTGCTGGAAGGCGCCCTCCGGATCCCTCCCTATCTTCTCCGGGTATTGAGGGATTATTTCAACGACAGACAGATAACGTACGAGACGGCGGACGGACCAGTGACTAGACGGATCACCGCGGGTGTAGCGCAGGGTTCAATTCTGGGACTGGACCTTTGGAACGTGACATACGACAGCCTGCTGAGGCTGGAGATGCCGCAAACCGCATCGCTCGTCGCTTACGCCGACGACGTGGCGGCGGTGATCGTGGAGCGCAGCGCGGATCTGGCCCAGCTGACACTCAATCAAGTCATGAGGCGCGTAGACCGATAGATGACGGAGCACGGACTGACTCTTGCACTGGACAAGACGGAGCTCCTCATGCTCACGAGACGACGAATTCCGACCCTCATTCCGATGAGAGTCGGAACAGTGCGCACGGAAACCAGAGGGGAGGCCAAGTATCTGGGGGTGACCCTAGACACAAAGCTGACCTTCTGGCCACACATAAAATGGACGGCCGAGAAGGCGGCGGTGAAGTCCACCTTGCTCAGCCGCCTGATGGCGAATACGCATGGACCGAGACCGTCAACACGACGGCTACTGATGACGACGGCCCATTCGATCCTCCTGTATGGCGCAGAGGTCTGGGCGGACGCGCTGATCATAAAGAAATACAGGAAGACTATGACGTATGTACAAAGACAGGGGGCACTAAGGATAGCGTGTGCCTACAGGACCGTCTCGGCAGAGGCGATCCTGGTAGTGGCGGACGTGATTCCCATAGACCTACTGGCCACAGAACGAAAACGTATTTACGAACGCGACGAAAGGACTGAAAGGCCTGACGCGGCAAAGCACGAAAGAGAAAAGACCATGACGGACTGGCACGCACGCTGGACGGCTGAGACGAGTGGACGATGGACACGACGACTGATAACCGACCTAAGTCTGTGGACCGAACGGGGGGCCGGGGAGGTGAATTTTTACCTGACCCAGTTCCTAACGGGCCACTGATGCTTTCGAGGTTATCTACGTAACATGAGACGAGTACGGACGCCGAACTGTAAATACTGCGGACACATACGAGACGACGTAGGACACACGTTTTTTGCGTGCGACAGATGGACGACACGGAGACAACAACTGGAACAGAGGACCGGACACATCACGCCTGACACCATAGTCGAGCTGATGTTACGAGACGAAGACCAATGGACAGCTGTTGCCACTTTCATCGAGGCAGTGCTGAGGTGTAAGAAAGATGATGGATGTCTGGAGTACGAATGAGGGGACGGATACGTAATTGGGGCAGACGGTAACAAACGAAACGAGACGGACGATGGACCGGACCCGCGTGGGTGAGGTTATACTAACGTGTTGCCACCCCGCGGGTAAACAGCGGAGGGGGATTGTTTAGTCGGTATATCACCATTCCGACATACGAGATCACCGTCATGTGTAGGAGTCCGACACACGAGAGGGTCCTTGGACTCTCTTACGGTGCGTAATTTGCATTTGAACCCCCGCCTTAAAAAAAAAAAATTATTGTCACAATGATAATTATAATTGTATGAATTATCGTAACAATTTTAAAGGCTATTTAAAGATTATCACAACAAAAAGGCTATTTAAGATTATTTAAGGCTATTTAAGACTATTTAAGATTATAACAACAAAAACTTGTGGTTGCAACAATTATTGCAGAATAGCAATAACAAACATAATAATAATGATAATAATAATAATACATTGTTGATTATTTATTCTATTTAATTGGTTTTTTGTTATTTGTCATTTGTTATTTGTTATTCAAATATAATAATGAATTTGTTATTGTTTTTTGTAAAAATTTATTATTATTGTAACGGTAATAATTGTAATTGCCACAATTGTTGTAACGGAAGCAATTATTTTTTTCGTTATTTAAATTATTTTACAACTACAATCTGTTATTGGTAATAACAATAAATAGTTTCGGGTGATTTAGAGCAAATAAGAATATGAGTCGGATGGATATCCATTGGCGCTCCACTGGTTGTGAGTTACGTTTGAGTCGAGAGGTTGAATAGACTAGGTTTTATTTGTGCAAAATTTTATTTGTTTACTTATTTTGATTTTAAAAAATTTGTTTTATTTTGTTTATTTATTGTTATTGTTAATTTAATTTATTTAATTGTTTAATTATTATTTTTATTATTATTATTTTTTTCAGAAGTAATAATGATAATGAAACTATCACAATTATTGTTGTCGCACAATTGAATGAAGCTAAAAGTAATTGTTTGTTATTATAGCAACGATTATTTTTATAACTGTATACCTGTATAGCTCGATGATTTTTTTGTACTTTCATTTATTATAGGAAAATTGTTTGTTATTATAGCAATGATTATTTCACAGTTGACTATTGTCCTTGTATTTTGGTCGAACGTTTCTTCGGTATCGGCTTGTCTTGATTTTTTAATTTGTTATTCTAACAATATTTATTTACACACGTGGAATGCGCATTTACCGTAGTGGCGAATATGAGGCACACAAATTGCGCGAGGAGCCACATTTTTCTGTAAAACTCAAAGTGGTACGAACAAGAGACTTGTGTTTTCTCTCTGTTTTATAGATCGGTGCGCGCGCCCCCTCCCGTCATTACCGCGTGACATCTAATTATTTCAAATAATACGTGAAAAACAGGCTAAAAAATGAAGTTTTGCCAGCGTGTCCTCGCCGCCAGTTGTGTCAATACAAATAACGCCACAAATATAACATCCATTGTGGGCCCAAAATTGCGGTGCCATTTGTTATACCTGTATGGCTTTATTGCTCGAACGAAATGTCTTTATTTACATGGCTGCGAGAAGAACACTTTTCTCTATCGTACGAATTGAGGAAACGTGGTATTTTTCGAATTACGTCAAACGCGAAAAGCAAATATATTTGTCGACCCGATGAAACGTCAAACTTGGATAAATAGAGTCGCACTCCAGTCGTATATTTTTCTCAATTGGAAGCAACATTTTTTTTACGAAATATTTGTTAATGATCGATTTTTTTCTTTCGTGTAAATAAAAGAAAAGCAATTTTTTAATAAACATTTTTCTGAAGATGTATTTTTTTTCATATGATCTGACTGAATACTTTTTTTTTGTAATCTTTAATTTTTATAAATTTTATAATTGTCCATAAATTTATCGCTCAAGATTTTGTGGAGAAGCAGCAAATGCCAAAGTATTAGTCAACTGAGGAGGCACCTTCAGGCAAGGGATTTTTTCTGATTTTCATGTTTTTTTTTTTAACACGAAAGATTTCTTCGCCATTTCTGAGACTTAGGTTATGTTTTAACATTCGCTACTGATCCTGTGTTTCTTTTTTTTTTATCATGAACATCAGCAAATTTTTTTCTCGCTTAAAGATATTTCCCAACAGCCAAAAGTGATAATGATTCGCTACTTTTGGCTGTTGCATGGTACTTTATTGTTATTAATCTTTCTATATCGTATAGACGTATAGCTTAAAAAATAATCGACCGATTCTTATAAATCTTTCTAATTTTGACGTCTAAAATATGGCCCTAAATGTTTTTTAAAATAAAAAGTACCATTTTATTGCAAAATGTAGCCATTTTTCGGAAAAATCAATATATTTTTTTAAAGAGTACCATTTAATTGATTTTCAACATTTTTCACGTTTTCTCGGCTCATATTCTGCGTATGTAGGCCAGTCAATGGGTAATATCGATTTGCGCCAAATTACAGGAATTATTTAATTTTTTAATCGGGTTCAGTGTCACGTACTGAGTATAATACCATAAAATCCTGGCAGATTCCGATACGGGAAAAGTCACCATCTGAAAAAAAAACCCTCATCTGCTATATCTCGGTAACCATACACTTTAGTCCAAAAATCATAATGACCATTTTCACAGATCATTAAATTGCCCATCTTTTTTTCAAATAATGTTTTTTTATAAAACTTACCGTTTACGACTTATAGCTCATTTGATGAACTTTTTTTTCATTTCGGCCGATAACTCTTCTAATAATTGCTTAAATATTAATAATGCTAATTACGAATCTTAAATTAATCATTTTCCTATAACTTTTACTTGAAAGTTTTTTCCCAATATTTATACTTTTTAAATTAAAACGCGTTGATTCTAAAAATGTCGTCTCTAGGCGCAACATGCCCTAAGACTCAAAAATTGAGACTTTAGAGTATTAGAGATACGATGGAGCTAGAGTTTTGAAACGTTGTTTCGAGAAAAACGCGTTTGAAGTTTATACTATAAAAAACTCATACCTAAACTCAATTGGCAATTCCTGCACCGTACAAAATCCCTTCTGATTGCTCATCATCTGTGATTTCTTCAAGGCTTGCTTGCTTTCGATTTTTTGAAATTTTTAGAGTGGACTGACCCCTTCAAAAATCGGAAATTTTGTTTTGTTGTAAAATAAATTAAAATTATAAAAAATAAAAATACTCGACTGCGTTACCTCGTAATTTATGTGCAGACAGAGTGTGTAAATCTTCAAAAGGATCGGTGCAGCAGATTTTGAGCCAGAGAGTTCACCGACTTCGAAAATGCTGCACTGAAAAAAAATCTAATAATCGGATTTATTAGTCCAAACAAAACCCGATTTACTTTAATGAAATGATAAAATTGAAAGTTTTTTGTCGTTTAAAACATATATTGCTAGCCGAGGACAATATATTATTGAAAGTATCTAAAAAATTATCGCGAACAAATTATATAGTTTTGAATGCATTTTCTGCCAAGAACAAAAAAATCGTTTCAATTCATAACATGAATATTGTTGATTCGAGTACATAAGAAAAATTGAATTTCGCTCGTTTGATTCAGATCAAACATCAATTCAGTAAATATTTTATTTAATTTTTTTCTTTTACCATATCCGATATTAATTTCCGAGTACATTATTCGTTAAAATATTGATATTTTATTTTTATTGAAAAATATTAAGCAAATGTCTGCATTGGTTAAAAAATTATGGGAAAACAAAATTTGTTTCTTGCGCATTTGGTTGAAAAAATTCAACCAAATCATGACCGAGCGCCACCGATATTATAGGTGTGATGAAACCCGTAGTTCTCGGAGTAACCGCTAGAAGCCGCACGCGAGCTCGTTTCTCGTAAGCGTAGCGCGAGCCAAAAATCTACTCATACGCCGGAGAAACTCTAAAGAGTATCGCTTCTTGGCCTGTGGCTAAGATCAAAGTGTAGTATCTGTTTTCATCAGTTGAATATCTGATATTCTCTCCATCGATATTCCATTGGATATCTGATATTCTCTTCACTATTATCGTGGATGATCGTTTTAATGCTCACTTTTTATTTAACATTTGAAACACATTGAAAAACTTACGTCTCATGGCATATTCGTTTTGATGTAGTTAAGAAATAGTATATATTTTTTTATGATTCACTTGTTTTTTTTGTCAGTGTAAGTGTGCGAAAAAATCGTTTAAGGGGTTACCCTCACTTGCGCTTTTGAAAAAATCAATTTTTTTTATTGCATTTTTTTTTGAAGTATAAGTATCTGAGAATATGTCCTGAAAATTTCAAGTTGATCCGAACAAAATTGACTGAGATATGAGCGTTGAAAGAGAAGAATCCGTTGTGTAAACGACCGGAAATTGAAACTTTAAACGCGTTTTTCTCAAAATGGCATTTCTGAAGTCGGTGACCAAGATTACTCGAACACTAATGAACCGATCTTCTTGAAATTTTGCAGGCTCATTTAATACATAAAAATGTAGTCTTTAATCGTTCGATTTTCTTTTTTCGAAAAAATGGCTGTTTTATAGCCAAAAAACGGGCGTTTTTTTTCGTTCAAAATCGAACCATTAACTTTGACTGTCCGCCATTTTGTGAAAAATGAATATTTTTTAAAATCCTTCGATTAAAGACCAGTTTATACTTATATTTGACTAAATCCATCCGCATTTTTTTTTCAGATGATCCACTTCGGGGCCGTCCATATATTACTTCATTCTAAATTTGGGAGGGGGGGGAGGTTCGTCTGCGGATGACGGTAAATGATGATTGAGGGGGGGGGCGTTTCGAAATTGACGTCATTCTTGTGATACCAGTTACTTCAAAATGTACAATAATATATTGTACAACTAGAGTGGTTTCCCCGCATGAGTGATGAAAAATATTTTGCAAGTACCTAATGGTATTAATTATTGAACTCATTATTTATTTATTTATTACATAAGGTTTGTCTACATTATATTCGAGAACTTCAAATAACAGCGTACCTATGAAAATAGTTCGATCGAGCCAAAATGAATATGGGGAGGATACGGAGATATTACACGTGATCCAGGATTTGCAAGAATGGGTGAAAACTCCGTGGGAGCTATCCAAAGAAAACTAAAGAATAGAGAAGAATAATATTATTATATTAATGAAAATTGCCAAAGTACAAAATAATAAAAGATGATTCTATAACAAAATGTGGGAGCTATCCAAAGAAAACTAAAGAATAGGGAAGAATAATATTATTATATTAATAAACATTGCCAAAGTACAAAATAATAAAAGATGATTCTATAACAAAATGTTTTAATGTAACCCATTTTTTCTCAAATCCGCAAATGTTTTAATTTTGCCAAACTGGTAATGACGTCAGTTTTGCGAGAGGGGGGGGTCATTAGGAAATGACGATAGGATGATTGTAGGGGGGGGGGGGTCGAAAATCAGCAAAAATCGATGACGTAATATATGGACGGCCCCTTCGCCGCAATGTTGGTCACCGCAAACCGTGTATATAAAAACATTATTTCATCGACGGCCATTTGCCACTAAACAATGTAATATTTTTCAATAAAAAAATTACTGAAAGTTCTTCAAGATGTGTTCTTTGAGATGGTATATTGATCGATTAAAAAAGTTTTGTAGTTTTCTTTAAAAAAATTCATGAAAAAGGCCTTTTTTTTGCGCTACAAGTGGGGGTAACGCCTTAAAAGTTTCAACGATTTCTGCACTAGAAAATAAAAAAATTAAACATCAATAAACGAGAGTTTTTTTTCGTATACATACACAGAATCATCGATGCATAAAGCATAAAGCATTCATATGACAAAATTTAAAAAAAAACGAAAAAAGTACCTTACCCCCTCCTCTTAACGGTGAAATGAAGATCTAACCGTGGCTGGAACACCTCACGGGCGAAAAACGCTTTTGAGATAGGTATAACGGTCGCCGTCGAGACCGCTCGTACAAAAATTCACGGCCCGCCTATACGAGGCCGCGTCACTTTTTCCATCTCAAAGAAATGAATCAACATGCACGCGAAAGCACGCGCGCGCACCCGTAACCAAAGGTACCCGGTAGCCGGGGCCGAGTCAATCGTATTATTTTTACGGTCCCGAGAGGACCGCCTGGGTATTATCATAATCTCAGGACGGGGCGATTCCCGACTGTAACGTACTCTCGTGGACGAACATTCTTTTCTCCATTATTTTTTTGTACTCACGTTTTTTTACGACGATTCATTTTTGTTTCAACTCTTTTTTTTTTTTACTTATTTAGTGTTGTTTAAAAAAAACATTACTTACGTTTTGTTACTTCGCCTTTTGAAACTTCATTAAGGTTGTTTCTTTTTTTTTACTAATTTATAGTCTTTTCAGCTTTTTTAAACATTTTTTTTGTTCCAACTCTTTTTTTATACTTGTTTAGTGTCGTTAAAAAAAAACATTACTAACTTTTTGTTACTTTGCCTTTTGAAATTTCATTAACGTTGTTTCAACTTTTATTACTTATTTATGTTTTTTTCAGCTTTTTTAACGATTTTTTTTGCCTTTCCCTTTTTAATAATTTATTGTTTCTCAAAACATTTTCTTACAAATGAATTTTGGTTTTCATTTTTGTTATTGATAACTTTTGTGTTAACTTTTTTGTATTAGTTCATTTTTCTTGTAACTGTATATTCGCGATTTAAAAAAAATGCATTTTACCCTTTTAGGGTTCCGTACCCACAGGGCAAAACGAAACCTTATTAAGGAGCCAGTCCACTTTGGAGCCACGAAAAAAGGCTATTTTCTCGATTTTTTTGAGGATTTTATAAAATATATGAATATAAAAGTTGTTGTGCTTAATGCATTAAAAAAAATACATAACATATATAAAAATAAAAAAAATAGAAAAATAAAAATATATAAAAAAATCTTGAAATGCATTTTTTTTAAATGTAATTCATTTTTATTCTTTTTTAAGTACAAAAACTATAGTTTAACGTAACGCAACGGCTTGTCTGAGACGAAAAAAATCAAAGTCCCTTAGATTCAGTATGACACCAGCTACAAAATGACCCTCGGATATAAAGTTTTTTCAAAAAATAAAAAAACGGGAGATGAAAAACGAGAAAAGTTTTTAAAAACGCGTTTTTTTCTCAGTTTTTCGCAAGAAAAGGGTAAAAATCAAAATTTTAAAGCCATCGAGGGTCCTCTTGTTGCGAATCATGTTTACAATATGATTTGCGATTTGATCGAGGATTTTAAAAAAGATATGAATATAAAAGTTGATGGGCTTAATACATTAAAAAAATACATAAAATATATAAAATATATAAAAATAAAAATATATAAAAAAATCTTGAAATACATTTTTTAAAAATGTAATTAATTTTTATTCATTTTTAAGTACAAAAACTATAGTTTAAGGGGTAAGGCCACTGTAACGGCCAAAAAAAAGGTTTTTTCACTAATTTTTTGCTCCCAAAATTGAAGGTATTTGAAAAAAAAACTTTTAATGGTGTTATCGGGCATACATTAAACTTTATTATAAAATTTTTTTACAGTAAAAAAAAAACAAAATGGCGGTTCCACAGCTATCTTCCCGGGACATGTTTTGCTTCCAGGGCTCCGCGGCACGCAGCACCACTGGTGCACTTTTGAATCTAGAACAAAAAAAAAACCATTAATCTAGAGGGCTATAGCTAGAGAATGTCGACCGGATTTTAAAAAGTATCAATTTTTGTGGATTTGGCGTGCGTTTGAAAAAAAAAATTGATTTTTGACGAAAAAAACGGCAAGTTTTTTGTTAATAAAAAATCAATAAATAAAGTTCTTGAAAATTCCGATCGACATTCTCAAGATAATGTAAATGTTCACATCTGGTTAAAATTTCAAGTAAAAAAAATGAAAATTGTTCGAGTTATGCTGCGTGCCATTTTGAAAAACCATGTTTCGAGAAAAACGCGTTTAAAGTTTGTTTGGGTTTTGACACGCTTGGCGGCGACCTTCATTTCCTAAGGACAACAAATTTTTTTTCGCACAGGACCTTTTTTTTCTTATTCTAGAGGGTTTAAACTATTTTTTAAGCCAATAAAAAAAATCGATTTTTCAAAAAATTTACAGTGGCCTTACCCCTTAACGTAACGCCTCAAAAATAGATGGGTTGGGTAGCTCCGTCATAACTCGGCAACGGCTTGTCTGAAACAAAAAAATCAAAGTCCCTTAGATTCAGTATGACACCAGCTACAAAATGACTCTCGGATATAAAATTTTATCAAAAAATGAAAAAATGGGAGATGAAAAACGCAAAAAAGTAAAAAAAATACGCAAATCAAAATTTTAAAACCATCGAGGGTCATCTTGTTGCGAATCATGTTTACAACATATGGTTCAAATTTCAATCGAATCGGATTATTAGTTTTAGAGATACGATGGAGGTAGTTTTTGAAAACGTAATTTCGAGAAAAACGCGTTTGACGTTTATACCATAAAAAACTCTTGCCTAAACTCAATCGGCAATTCCTGCACCGTACAAAATCCCGTCTCATTGCTCGTCATCGTCGATTTCTTCGAGTCTCGATTGGTTTCGATTTTTTTGAAATTTTCAAAGTGGCAACTGGCCCCTTAAATCAGTAGCGTGTTTCGGTCGCAATGATATTAGTCAGTGCTCGCAAGCCCCCGAATTCAAACGAGCGTCCTATTTCCGTGTTTACGCCGCGGGATTCGAGGCAAGAATTTTCCAAACACAGCCTCGACACATTTTCGTGGCGTCGGGACTACACAAACGAGTCGAAAAATCAACGTTTCAACGGGCTAAAAGTCTCCTCGGCATTTCAATCGCGAGACCAATGCGCTCGCGTCCCTGGTACACACGTGGACTTCCACGTTCCACGATGTGTTAACGGCTTCCGAGAATGTGGGCGATCCATCGTGGCACATCGTCGCACATGTGCTTTTTTTTTGTTCAAACGAAAAAAAAAACACAAATTTTCAATGATCAAAAATAAAATGATCCGACGAGTTCGAGAAATTCAGTGGGTAAAAGCAATAACGAGGAAAGTGGAAGTAAAGGAGCGAAAAAATTCTACGAATTAAGGGGGAAGGTACCTTAAGGCGAGGAAAAAATTGTGGATTTTTATTATTTTTTTTCTAAGGAAAGATTTATTCGGCATTTTTGAAAATCAGGGTGTGTTTTTGTACTGCTTTCTGCTGTTGCATTGTATTTTTCATAATTAATCTTTAAATATGGATAAGGATATATTTTTTTAAATATATCCTTAGGATAAGGATTAATTAAAAAAAAACCAACGAAGATTTTTCTCTTATCAACACTCGTACGCGGAATATGAACTAAGAAAAGTGAGAATTTTCCGAAAAAAATTAACACATTTTGCGATGAGAAATACTTTTTTGAAAATGTTTGAAAACATTTAGGGTCATGTGTAACGGCCAAAAGTAGAATTTAAACATACCCTAAGTCTCAAAAGTAGAGGAGAAATCTTTCGTTAAAAAAAAAAATGACGACGGTCACCAATTTTTTTCCTCTCCTAAAGGGATTTGCCCCCTTAACATATAAGAAATTAAAGAGTGACCAACAATAGCAAATTTTCATGAACAAAGCTTCAGAAATTATTCAGTGGAGAGTTTATGATTGAAAGAACAATTCAATGATGAAAAATCGAAGAGCTTAAAGAATGCAAGTGAAAAATTGTCGACCGATGATTTAAAGAAATCCGGGTGAGCAGGGTGTTGAAGTTTATATCGTTGGAATACAACGAAAATACTTCTTTATTTTTTTATTTCTTCATTTTTTACCATTTAAACCTTTCTTTTTTGGGTTCAGGGTGTGGACCTCTAAAAAGCCCGTTCCAAAATGTTTCAGTGATTCCCGTGCAGAAATTTTGGCAGGGATACAGCTGGATTCTGACTTGTATCCCGGGCTCCCAGTCGGGATCTAGTCTGATATCGAATCAGATTCGAAGACTAAATGTAAGATCCGTAAAGTGGATTCCATTAGGGATCCCGAACCGGATCCATTAATGACTCTAAATAGATTCCCCATGGAATCATTGAGGAATCTGGGAAGGATCGCGGGTGAATACAGGCTGAAATAAAATGTCAAAAATGGAATTATGACATGTTAATTTATTATAAAAATAAATAACATTTATAAAGTTTTGGTGCATTAAACTATCAGTAAAAAAAAATTTGTCCAAAGACCCAAATGGCAGATCGCGCTGATCGCTAGATTTTGATGTAAATTAAAAAAAAAATCACATCAAAATCTGTGAATGCAAATGTATTGACAAGAAATTATAAATACAAAAAAATTCACAAAATTAGTTGTGAATTTTTTCGTATTTAAGACAAATTAAAATCAAATTCACAATGACTAGATTAAAATTTGCGCCAAAAGTGAGTTCGTACGTATTTTGAGAGAAATCATTGCCTCGAGGCAAAGAAATTTTTGCACCTAACTTTTTGTGCGAACATTTCTTTGCCTCAACACAATGTTTTCTCTCAAAATACGTTTACACTTGTGGTGTAAATTTTAATATAACTGTCGTGAATTCGATTTTTATTTTCTTCAACTTGAAGAAATTCACAACTCATTTTGTGATTTTTTTCATATTTATAATGTAATATTTGAAACTCACAACTTTTTTTGCAAAAATTTCTTTGCCTCGACGAAATGTTTTCTCTCGAAATACGTAAAAACTCACGGTTGGTGTAAATTTTAATCTAATCATTGTGAATTTGATTTTAATTTGTCTTAAATACATGTTTATACCCACCGACATGTCGGTGGGTATAAACAGAGACTTATTCCCCAAAACCGGTATCCCGGTTAGAATCCAACTTGCATCAGTATCGGAATATGTACGACGACGATGGCATAATTTTGAAAATTTTGGCATCACGTGTATTTTCGGTATTACTATGTAATTCCTATCTATAGATAGGAATTTTATAGATAGGAATCTATAGACAGAAATGCCTATATATAGATAGGAATTCCATAGTAATAGAGAAAATACACGTGACGACAAAATTTTCAAAATGATGCCATCGTCGTCGTACATATGCCGATACTGATGCAAGTTAGATTCTAACCGGGATACCGGTTTTGGGGAATCCATGACAAATCCTGATCGGGATTTGATCGGACATAGGGTATCCCGGTCAACATTTCTGCATGGGTTCTTATAGCCTGGATGTGGTCAAATAATTGTGTGGTAAAATAAATGTAAATGTAAAATAAATGTTCGTTGCGTCCCAACGATGCAAACTTAGAAATAATAGAAAGTATAATAGAAAGTACTCGAAAAAAATTATTTAGACACAATTATGGCGATTGCAATCGATCCGATCCGAGAACCTCGTTTAATTGTTATTCTTTGCGATTCCAAATACCTTATGTTATTGTTATTTGTCGTTATTTCAAAAGCCTTAACTTATTGTTATATTTTCATCATTCGAAATACCTCATTTTATTGTTTTTTTCTCGTTACGCCAAAAACTGCAATTTATTGTTATTTTTCGTTATTTAACAAATACCATTTTATTGTTACTTTTCGTGATTTCGAGAACCCCATTTTATTATTACTTGTGGTTATGTAAAGAATACTCATTTTACTGTAATTTTTTGTAACTTCACAAATATTATTTTATTATTACTTTCGTTACCGAAAAAAACATTATTTTATTTTTCGTTGTTTCTTATTTTACTGTTATTGTACTGTTATTTTTCGT